>CM035227.1:8930129-9365129 GCA_020226215.1 Sindora glabra
ATTTCAAAAGCCATTCATGTTTAATATAATCATGCAGAGGTTTATGATGTCTGCGAAGAGAATGAGAAGGGTTTTTATGTAGCATTTAAGCTTCATATGTTAATATCAAAATTTTTTGCTGTTTTATTAATGTTGGAATTTTTTGATGCGATACTCTTCCTCTGGCACATGTGAAGAATTACCTGACCAAAACACCACCTTTCAATACACTCTTGCAAAATGTGTGAATCACTAGGAGCTGGTGCCAATGGAGGTTTTGATAGCTCATATGGTGAGTTGTCTACCACAAATTGAGGAAGACTATTAGGTGAAATTTGGTTCGCATAATGGTTTTAATTGTTTGAGAGGAATATTATATTTTTATATTTGATTTAAAATTTAAAAAAATTCAAAAATATTACATTTCTGAAAATATTTTTAACCTTACTTCCCCTCAAAAATATTCTCATGGGAGGAGGTAGAAATTCCAGATTTTCATGGAATGAGTGGAATGAGAATATTGACGAAGGATAAAATTATTCTCATATTTAATTCTTTTTCTTAATTATCATTTTATCAAATAATTTTTAATTTAAGTTAGAAAATAATTATCACTTTATTTTTAAATATTTTTTATTATTAAAAAATACAATAGCATTAATTTTTTAATTATAATTTTTTATTATTATTCCTAATGTTTGGAAGATTATTTTAATTTTAATATAATTATATATACATATGAGTTTTTTCATTAAAAACTAATACAATAGGCTTGAAGTTTCTTTAAAAAGGTATATTTATATATAAATATATAAAATAATAATATTTTTATATTAGAGAAGAAATTATAATGTAAAATTTAATTTTAGTATGAAATATAATTGTAAAAATAATTTAATTACAAAATTTCATAATTTTATAAAAAGAGAAATATCAAGTGTATTTAATATTATTATAATAACTTAAATAAGTTACGTTTACTTCATCTTAAAAATTGATCTAATAATAATATTAATTATTATAACAATAAAGTATGAAATATTAAAATATAATAAAGTGTAAAATATTTATATATATATATATATATATTAACAAATTTTTAGATGTTAAATATTGAAATTTAATTTATTAAGTGTTAAATTTTTTTTTATCATTTATGTAGTTTTATATAAAAATATGATTTATTATATTATATTTTATAATAAATTTTTTTGATAAAGGTATTTTTGAAATAATCTTAAGATTTTCAAAAATATCAAATATAAACTAAATATAGTATACCTAGGCATTTGAAAAAATATCCTTAGAAAAATTTATAATGAACTAAATATAGAAATGTTCTAATTCCATTAATTAAATTTTTAAGAATCATATTTTTAGAAATATATATTTTCTTGTAAAATTCCGCTAATCAAACACCATTTAAAAGAGAAGTTGAAGTGAATATTATGAAGGTGTAGTAGTTAGCTTTATGATCTCATGTGAACAATCTTGCCTCACGCATGATATACAATGTTTTTATTTAGCTTTCACGCATTATTGTATTAATCTCTTTTAATATTATTTATAAAAAAAATTATTGATATAGATATTCTTCATGCAATGCACAGATAATTAATTTGTAAGATCATAATTTGATACCACTTAATCAATTACTTTCATAATTTGATACCACCTAAGAAAGAAGTTGGAGTGAAATTATGAAGGTGTAGTCGTTAGTCTTTATAATCTCATGTGAACAATTTTGCCTCCCGCATGATATACAGTCTTTTTATTTAGCTTTCACGCATTATTGTATTAATCTCTTTTTAATACTATTTATAAAAAGATTATTGATATAGATATTCTTCATGCAATGCACGGGTAATTAATTAGTAAGATCATAATTTGATACCACTTAATCAATTACTTTCATGATTATCATATTCATAAATATAATGTGACTAACATGTTCAATTATTTGAATTGTAATTTTACAACTTTTCATTACAATAAATAATATATAATAGTTGACAATTTTTTTTATTTTCATATTAAAGTTGTTTATTAAAATATATAATATTAATTTTGACATTAATAATGAATTAAGTTTAAATATTAAGATTATCAATAATATAATGGTGTTAATTTTTAAAATTTGTATTTGTAATGACTAAAAATGAAAATGGAAGTCTGCTTATTTTATAGAGTTTAAATTTAATATACTGTTTGTATAAAATATTTTATATTATCAATAAATAGAAGAAAATACATTATTAAAAGGGTAATAGTAATTAATAATTTTGAATAACAATAAAATGATTTTAATAATTTTTTATTAGCATTGTAATATATGAGTAGATAATATTATAAATAAAATTTACACTAACAGTAAATTAAACTTAAATTTATTTTCATAAAGATTGATAATATATGATGAAAGTGTAATGATATCATATTATTTTTAATTGTCATGTAATAGATTAATTAAGAAACAAAACTAATATGATTGGCCTCAATTGCAATAAATAATTGTATAAAAATAAAATAAATATCAACAAAAAATTAGGAACTATATTTATAATTGTAAATGCTTATAAAAAAATGATTTTTTTTACAAATGAATCATTACATTTAACCACAAGCTATTTAATGCCATATCTCTTGCTTTTATTTACATAAACACACAAATGTATCATTATTAATATTAAAGAGAAGATTCAAATTTGTTATGTTATTATTGGATTACAAAGTCAATGTATATAATTTTGTATCAATTGCATTTATATTAAGGATTAATACATCAATAGATTCAATGCACAAAATAAGTAAAGAGAAGCAAGTGTGTAAAAAGGCATAAACTTAGTTAATAGTACATTATTATTGTTATGCACTAAAAGGGAGACATGCATTTGTTGTACTTAAGTTTTTGCCTTTTCTTTAAAGATCGTATGATAATTGCTAATTTTATTGAATTTATACTTATGTATAATATCTTGTGGTATAATTTTTTTATAATATTAATTAATTTTTCAAACTAATAAACAAATATAAAATTCAAACAAAAGTAATTAAAATATATTTAACATATGGATTTTTTTTGTCATACAATAAGCTAAAGAGTTACTAAAAAATTCAAATAAATAATACAGTAAAATATCCATACAAGAACAAATAATTTATTAATCCTTATCATGATAATTATTACCAATGGATAAATTAAAATATTAAAAATAAATTATTAAAAATTATATTTTTACTAAAAATATTATATACATGTATTTTTATAAACTATAAAAAGGAAGACAAGTATTTGCTTCATTAATTATTGGAATACAATGTCAATTCATACAATTTTGTATTGATTGCATGTTTAAATTGAAGATTAATATATTAATAGATCAATATATAAAATAATTAAAGAAAATCAAGTGATGTGACGATATATAATGGTATAAAAAATACAAATAAGATCTTTAAGTATGCCTTAGCATTAGAAGTTTCAAACATATAAATAACCCCTGAAATTTGTAAAAAAAAAAGTGAAAATATTAATAGTTCAATTTTTTAAAAATAGAAAAATAATATGTAAATCACTCATAAATATTTCTAACTATTTTTAATATGATTTTAACTAGTTTTTGAATAAGATTTCTTTTAAATTAAATTATTAATAACAAAGTTGATTCTTCAATGCATTTATAATATAATTAAAATAAACACTTTGAGTAAATTATTTTTGAAACTCAACTAAATTGTATTAGAAAAGTAAGATTTGTACTTTTTTATTTTATCCATTACTTCTTTAGCTTTACTATAATACAAAAAAAGTTAAAAAAATTATAAATGACTCATTTCTATTTTTTATTTTTAATTAAAATTTTAATATTTTCACAGTTTTTAAAACTTCAAGGGGTTACTTATAGGTTTTAAAACTTCAAAGGAGTTATGTGATATTAAGCCATATTGTAGGAAGCTTATTTATATTTTTCCCTTTTTATAAATACATGCCTCTTATTTTAAAAAAAATAAAAAGATTCTAATTTTAAGAAAATACTTTTCAAATCCAAGTCTCACAATTAATAAGGCTAACAAAAAATAAAAATTTAATTTTTTTTTACTTTACTCATGTTGTTACCTTTTTCTTTAAAGGTTTCATGATAATTGCTAATTGCTAATTTCATTATATATATTTATATTTATATTTATGTATAGTATATGATTGTATAAATTTTTTATAATATTTATTAATGAGTCAAATCAATAATCAAACCTAGAATAAAATGTGACATTTTACTTAAAATTTCTTTTCACATGCATTGCATAATATTATAATAATTAATTAAAAATTAATTTTATTTTTACATTCATTATATAATAACCATAATATATGAATTTTATTTAATTCTTATTTTATAATAAATTAAATGCAAGTTCGTGCATAGTAGAGGTATGGATAATTATATGTAGGCCAAGTAGTTTTATCATATTATTTTTTTAATAGTCACATTCAAAATAAATAATTTAAATAAAAATAAAATTTAAATTAAAAATAAAAATACTCAATTTTTTAAAAAAATAATTGTAAAATTATTTTAGAGGCTATTTGGTTTATAGAAATAGTATAATCAAGACAACTTTTTGCAAAATAAAAAATCTTTAAGTCGTTTACCTTCCTCAATAAGAAGAATTTTTCACGTCTTTTATAAAAAGATATATAAAACTAATCCTAATAAATCTAACCAAATAACCTACTTTCACCTTTTATCTTTAAAAAATATAATAAATATAATTTATTAATTATAAAATATAAATTTAATTATTAATTATATAAAATAAAATGATTTTATTGATTAAATAAAAAATTACTAGAACGAGTATCATATAAAATAAAAATTAAATATTATATTATAAGTATAAATAATAAATATAATAATAATTATTATAATGAAAATTAAATTCTAAAAATTGTTATCTATTTTATTATTTTAATATTCAATTAAAAATAAAAATTATATTTTTCTTATTTATTTTATATAAATTTTATAGAATTAATTATTTAACTAATAATTTTACTCATTTAAATTATTTTAGAATAATTTAGGATATATATAACAACTTAATTTTTTATATAAATTTATTTTAATTTTCATATTAAATCAAATTAAAATAAAAAATATTAAATTACTGATTTAAAAAATTATTATAGAAAGAAAATTTAGAAATATAAATTAAAAAAATAATTAGATATTTTTAAAATTTATTTATATATTTTAGTTTTTATATTATAATTTTTAAAGGATATATTAATTATTTTAATAATACTTCATTAAAAATTTAGAATTAAATCAATTAATAAATAAAAAATTAATTTTTAAGAAGTGTAAATTTTTTTGGTATTAATTATATAATTTTAAATATTTCTCAAACAATTTATAAAAAAAATATAAAAAATTCACCATTCCCCAAAAATTTATTGTTTACATAAATAAAACCCTACCGTAATCTTTGTTGCCGCAGCCGGCTGGGTCTGTGGCACATGCCCGCATTGATTCAAGGCCATGATGATGTCAAAGATGATATTTAATAATCCATCTTCTTGTAACTTCCATGAAAGCTGTCCTTTTCTTTAATAAAGGGACAGAATTCCATGGAAAATACTTTAGGCAGCAGGAATTGGCTATTTGGGTCAAGATGCAATTAAGTGCTTTGGACTACTTGGCCTTTGATTTTTCAATTTCCAACTTCAATACATCTACGTATTAAATGTGCTGTACCTGCTTGTGGAAAAATATTTATTTACTCCGATTACTTGATTTTATGGCTGGTCAGTAGGAGAAAGACAATTTTAACGCACAAGTAACTTTCATAAAATAAATATATATGGACAACAAAATACAAATGCAATCGATCAAATTAATTGAAATATTTTGCTAGCGTCTAATAATTTGTATTTATGAATTTATGAATTATACAAAAATAAAATTATTTACATAAAGAGATAACATTATATATATAAATTAATATTCGAATTTCAACTTTATATATTTCAAAATTATTTCACTAAAAATTAATAATTTTAATGAAGAAATTATTAATTTTATCAAGTTTTAAATTTAAGAATAGTTCTTATATATTGAAAATTTTTGATAAATAAAAGAGACGTCAGCAAGTTATTCTAGCATTCCAACTAGAATTTATTGCACTTTTGAAAACTAACTCATACTTCTCAAAATTTTATCTTGGCCCCAAAAATAATGGCCTGTTTAACACGCGAGTTTGTTATGCTTCCCATTGGATGGAGGGGATACGGATATATAAAAATTTATATAAATATATATATATATATATATATATATATATATATATATATATATATAAATTTTTTTATTAATTCTAAACGAAAATGTATAAATGTATAAATTAATAATTATGTGAAAGATTTATTGATAACACCATCATAAATATATAAATTGTACTTAATATCAAAATCATATTAATTGAAGTTATAATTAAATTACAATCATAGAATTTCAACTTGAACTTTAATTTCAATTAATATATAAATTAAAGTTATAATCAAATTTCAGAATCAAGTTAAATTACACCATTAAGATTATATAAAGGTAAAAATATTATTTTAAAATACAATCAAAATAAAAAAATATAATAATTAGATTCTACTACTTTTAATTGAATGTTTTTAATTAATTTCAAAATTTTCAGTTATAGACAAAAAAAAGTTATTTAAGCAATTTTAGAATTACTTAAATCAATGTTAAAAATATTGTAAATTTTTTTTTAAAAGAAGCAAAACTAATGATTAGCAATAATTATGAATATTCCTAACTTGTATGATAGGAAGAGGATAATTTATATTTCTATAGAAAATATGATAGTTCCATCTAAATCTTACAAAAATTTGTATCATCAATTTGATTTCAATATTTACATAATTACAATAATTGCTAGCTTGCTCATGAGAGACCGCATCATCATCATCATTATTATATTTCATTTAGCTAGTCCCACATCTCACAAGATTATGTCTACTCAAATTATTATCTTCCGAGATTCTTCTTTCCAGACTGGATATATAGCTAAATGCATCGATACATATTTAAATTTTTCTATACATATTCTTCAGAAATTTTATTTAAAAAAAAAAAAGCCACTGTTGAAATGAATTGAGCGTGATGTATAGATATGACACCTGAAAAGTCTGGAGGGATTTTCAAATGCACATTCTGGGCTGGATCTGTTAAGACCCGGCCAGCGCTACAAAATATCCTAGCAACTTTAATGGGCCTAACTGCATTACCAAACAAGCTTAATTTAATTACATGCAATTGCAAGTTTTGTTTTTCAGACCATGATATTATGAGAAATGGGGAGGTTTACTTGAAGAGAAACCTAGTACGATGCTGGATGATCAAGCCAATAAGATTTTCATACCTGTAAACTTTTTCCTTTTTTTTTTTTGCGATGTACGAGTAATAATTTATTTAATGCATATATGTAAAATTTTGAATTTAAACTCTAAACACAATGGAGAATGACAATGACTAAAATATTCAATTGAATTATATCCTATTAAATATAATTACTTCAACTCTATGCACACATGAACAAGTGCAATTTTAGTCTTTATTTTCAACTGGCTTAATCAAAGCTAACTCATAAACTTATATATCAATCAAGATCAAGTTTAAATATCAATTATTAATACCATTAAAGGTAAAAGATATTTCAACATGTTGGATGCAATCTTCATACGGTGAGCTCTCAATGTACCAGGACTTCAACTTATACTAGGATCATATAAAAGATTGCACAATTTAGGACACAATTCCATAATACTACTTTGTTTAAATTACTGTTGATTTGAGTATCCGAATATGCTTAGTAAATCACTTTCATTGTATATACTTGATTTTTTATTTTTTGTGCAAGCAACTCGATTTAATCGAACCAAAATAAAATTGTCAAATTATAAAAATTTCTAAGATAATATCAAGTTCTAGCGCACCAATAAAAATATTCTATTAAACATGAACCCAGATACATCTAGGGTGAATTTGCATGATATTTTGGAAGGCAAATGAAATATTATTGCAAACTTTGATATATTTTTTAGTTAGTTTCTAGGACTGCATTCTTATGTGAGAACTCAATGACTCACCGGTTTGAGATAATTGGGGAATACAAACAAGGAGACAGGCAAAAACTGATGTTAATGGATTTTTCTATGAAGACAAAGAGAGGCATGCATAGCATATGGAAATCAATGGCGTAGATAAACGAGCATTTTTGAAAAGTGGCAGTGTAAGTGAAGCCGGCATGCTATTTTCTAAATTAAGAAAAACAGAATATACTTTGCATCACGGAGTTTGGGCTTGAAAAGATTAACCAACCAACTTTATCATATACTTTTAGTTAGTTTCTAGGACTGCATTCTTATGTGAGAACTCAATGACTCACCGGTTTGAGATAATTGGGGAATACAAACAAGGAGACAGGCAAAAACTGATGTTAATGGATTTTTCTATGAAGACAAAGAGAGGCATGCATAGCATATGGAAATCAATGGCGTAGATAAACGAGCATTTTTGAAAAGTGGCAGTGTAAGTGAAGCCGGCATGCTATTTTCTAAATTAAGAAAAACAGAATATACTTTGCATCACGGAGTTTGGGCTTGAAAAGATTAACCAACCAACTTTATCATATTACACATGAGATTGAAAACTCCCTTCCTGTCTCTGTCTTTCTCCCATTTTATCCCCTTCCTACTTTAATATATTCTATTTCTATCGATCTCACAAATATCATAAACGCTACATTATCCATTCTTTTATATACAGAAGCCGTCAAATCTTACCTCACCCCCCTACAAAAATATCTTCCAACATTTGTATGTTAGCCACTGATTTACTTTTTCTTTTATGATTTTTCTCGACAAATCTAAATTATATGAATACTTTAATATATGTGTTATTGATACACATAATTAAAAATCATGGAATGAAGTGAGTGAAATTATATATAAAATTTAAAATGAAAGTAGATTTTTTGCCGCTTTGAGAAACAAGGGCGATGTCTATGGTAACAACCAAAATATCGAGAGCACACAACTAATGTAGGAGTAGTTGTAGCAGAAACATGATGAGCTGGTGATAGTACCCAACACAGTGAACACAATTCTTTGCCCATTCATTTTAGCTTCGCGTTCAACGTGATTTTTTTTTTTTAAATAATAGAAATCATAAATCACATCAGGCGCACACATTTAATATATTACATGCAAATTCAAGATATGACAGAAGAAAACAACCAAAAATTATATTGATAGTCAGTGCACCGTTGAAAATGGCAATATTCGTACCCAAATTCGAACGAAGAACAATCTTTTCTAGAGAAGCTAACATCATAATACACATATTAAACATTAAACATGATATTAGCACAGAACCAGACAACATGCAGGAAAACAAAGTCCGCAACTAAAGTGGAAGGGAAAGAATTAAAGTTGATCTGGCCGAAGAGAAGAAAAAGCATTCAAAGAAGAACCCTACTCATGCTGACAGGTGATTTTAATTAAAGACAGATAGACTAGACGTTATTTCTCTGCACTTTGTCATCGCCATCACCACCAACCTCTCTTCCCTCTTCCACTTGTGGGACCACCTGCAGGGAAGATTTGCATTTAAGATGATCAAGTCCCACATTATCTTCTTAATAAAACTTCAAAAATATCTTCTGTTGCAGATGCCGTGGATGAAGATAATAAGCCGAGAAAATTGGGTTCAAGAATTAGTTTTCTCCCAGTTGCATGCACATTTGTCTTCACTTAATTATTGCATATTTGATAAAATTTAATTTAAATAAATCTCATTTATTCATTAAACCCACTTATGCATATTATATATATTAAATGTACAGATAGATACAAATAAATGTACAATATTAAATACGATTAGTATTTTTATTCTAAAAAAGGCGAGCAACAAAAGAAATCAGAATGATTAGTTTCATTTTAATCATAATAAACGAATAATGAAGAGAAGTTAATAGGGATCATGGCTCGTTATAACTCGTCAGACGGTTGATCATGAACGAATGATAAGAAAGACTACGAAAATTTAATGCCACCCTAGCTTTATCAATCTTAACACAAACACACATGCACACTTACAGCCACCGATAATGGGGTACTGGTCAGGAATTTGGATAATATGCTGAAAATTTTAGATTTAAACTTGCTAATTAACGTAGAAGGAAGGGGGGGGGGGGGGGCAGAAGAAAAAAAAAATGGAACCTGGTCTTGTGATGAATTGCATGGTTGAGATGATGGTCTCCTCCTCCTAATTCTTCTGCTGTCCATTCTGGCTATTGGCCCCATTGAATCTGTCACTTGACAAATCCAAAAGAGAAAAAAATGGAAAAAAATCACTGCCTAGAAGTGTACACTTACCACATCCAACAGTGTATATATATAAAGGATGTGCGATCAGATTTGTGCAGGAAGAAAAAAAAAATAAAAAAAAGGAGAGAAATAGCTTTTTTCATTAGCTGTTAGCTAGTTTGACTCTGGTTGACTTGTCAATAAGCTGATTTTGGTGTTTGGTAATCAGCTGATTCAATCATGAATCAGTTTGCCCCTAAAAAGCTGAAAACGAAAAAGCTAAGGGGAGTAACTTTTTCAATTAGTTTATTTGAAAAATGATCAAATTATCCTAAATAAATTTTCATATTTTTCATTTTGTCCTTTCTAAAAATTCTTAAAAAATTTAATAATTATAAAAAGTAGATTAATTTAATTTTAAATAATATTTAATATATAATAATATATTATTTATAATATATCTAATAAATTAATAATAAATTATAATAATTTTAAAAATTATTTAATAGAATAAATATATAATATTACTTATAAAAATTATTTAATTTTAAAAACATCCAATAATTTAATAATAAATTATAATAATTTTGAAAATTATTTAATAGAATAAATATATAATATTATTTATAAAAATTATTTAATTTAAAAAATATTTAATAATTTAATAATAAATTATAATAATATATTATTTATAAAAAATTTAATATATTAATTAATATATAAAATTTAAAAATATTAAAATAAAAAATATTCAAATAATTTATAAAATATATTCATACCCTTATACATCATTTTACATATAAATAATTAATACAAACAACTAATTTTATCAAACACTCTTATTTAAACAGTTAATATAATCAACTAATCAAATAAATTAATATAATTAATTATTAATTAATAATTAATTAAATCAACTAACCGGTACCGTTATGGAACGTTTGACAAAGGCCAAAGACTAACTCTTTATCAAACTATAATATCTATGATGATATTCGATGCTTTCAATATCTCTATAATTATTAGTTTCATAACGTAACGTTTGGTTTAGGTAGGAAGTCAAAACCCGTCCACCACTCAGACCACTGTGGACGCCACCAACGCCACAACCACCGCTCACCACCCCGCACCCTAACAATGCTTCTCGCACCAACATCCTCGCTTTGAACAAACCCATCAAGAAAGAAAAATAACTTTGTTTGGATGAGCAATTTTAAACGGACAATTCATTTTGAGCGAGGATTTCAAATTCTCATTGCCAAAATTTATGCATTATAAATTCTTTGAATTTTTTTAAGTACTCCATCCAAACACGAGTTGCTCCAAGGAAATACTCCAATGACACTCTATCTCTTGTGGCGTCGTGGATCCCAACAAAACGCAAACCGACTCTATCCTACGTGGGAGAGAATGATCCTCAAATTATGAGTTGTGCAGTGTTACGAAAAGTTCATAAATTTTCTGCTTGAATACATACCACGCAATCAGGGTTAAAGGCTCACCTAACTTACTGTTTGTTAATTTTGGAAGTGCAAAGAAATTATGAGGCTCAACTACCCAGTCTCACAGTAACGGAGGGGTGGAAGCTGAAAATGAAACATAAGCTTACCGGAGGGTGTATGTTTTTTGGTTTGGCGTTGAGATTGTAAATCTGAGGTGGAATCCCAAGTATCGGGCAAATAACGATCGAGGCGAAGAGTCGTGCTGTCATTTCGGAACATTGCACGCACGAACGAAGCTTCCATCGTGTTCAGGAAGTGCATGTGCTTCTCGTCTGTCCATGACGACGCCGTTTCGCTCGTCGGCAAGTGTGGTTCCATCAGCCTGTTGAGAGGGCAGGATCGCCGCAGACGGTGGAGAAAAGCGAAGGTGTCTGGAGTTTCCAACGAGTCTGCTTAAATAAGACTATGAGACGCCCCCGCTGAGGAATTGTTTAGGGGAAGGAGAAATAAAGTGATTACGTGGAGGAGAGTACATTGACTCCATACTCATTATGAGGTGGTAATATCATGCACTTCGTTTGCTTTGTCTTTTCTACCGCAGGTGAAAGTAAAACTTTACTGGAAATTGTTAATTATCTCTCAGTTCTCCTAATAAAATGGAAATACTCATTTTAAAACCTATACTTAAATAAATAAAAAGCGACAGCCCAACGGAATTGAACAACGTCCTTTAATAAATAACCGGTCTTGAAATGAATATAATGCCACCCTAGCTTGAATTTTATATTTAGCCGATAGTCACGTCATATAAATATAAATATATAAATTTAAATTAAATCTATTATAAATGAATAAAAAAATAATATATATAATTAAAATTTTTTAATAAGGATAAAAATTTTAAAATTTTTATTAAAATAAAATATATAAATAAATAGTAATATAAAATTAATTTAAGTAATAACAAATGATTTAAATCTATAGAAAATATTATATGTATAATATTTTCTAGACGCATCTCCTAGCCACAAACAAAGAAGCAATTAAGTCAATTCATACGACGTTAAAATGTTATCGTCTGGCTCATTTTTTTTAAATCATTTTAGAGATATATTTATAAAAACTTTTATGGATTTTATTATATATTGGAAAAAATATATGTTTCACTTTGTATAAAAAAATTTCATTTGTCTTTTTGAAATTAAAATAAAGGAATCGAGATAGATTTATCTACAAAATATTACAACTAGATGCGATTCAAATTAAAATAACAAATGTATTTAGTCTCACCGAGTATATTTAACTGTGCATATCAAATTAATTAGATCAGTGCCCACAATTTAATCCTACCCAGAACCTTATTTGTTATTAATGGATAAATAAAAAGTAGATCAATTGCGACTCAATAGGGGAGGGATTGCGTATATGGACAAATGAAGAAGTACAAAATATCTCTGACCATCCTGAGATGGACTTTAGTGACAGATATTTTGGGGATCAATTAAAAATCAACCAAAAGAGCATCTTCTTGCATAAATAAATTTAAAGACAATGTTTAGAAAAAATCTTAGCATGATTGAAAAACTGACAAATGCTACGGAGGCTGCTCTTTTTCCTTCCAGGGGCAGTGGGCACCCAGCCACGATGAATGATATATATTTTACGGCAAGTCTTTTTTAATCTCTCCGAAATTTTATTGTGATTACGGGTACATTTTCTTTAAATTCAAAAATCTGTTTAAATCTCTATTAAGCATATAGAAAAGCTATAATTAAATTTAAACTTTTTATTGAGAAGTGGTAAAAAAAGTTTATATAATTTAAATATATCCATATGAGATATTTGATGTTTCTTATGGTTAAAAGTATAATTTAATTAAACTTAAACAATTAAAATATATTTACAAAAACAAAATAAACTATGACGGTTGAAACATTACATTTTAATGTAAGTGTAATAATTTTTTAATTATTTCAATTTAATCAAATAATATATTTGATCATAAAATACTCACATCATCTTATATTATTTAATTTAAATATATAACCAACTTTTCTGATCATTTTAATAAAAAAGATCTTAAGTATATTAATAATGTGAGTAGTTTCATTAAATATATTAATCAAGAGGGAGAGATTTTTATTAATTTGCAAGCAAAAATTTACAAATTATGATTAATTTTTAAAAGAATACAAATAATCATAGAATGTGATATAAGAAGATGGGAAAACATTATTTAAATTAAAGAACAAGATCATTCGTTAGATTTGTCTTTCTTTATCATTTTATAGATCGTCTTCATCCTTCTCTTCATTTACCTTCCTGCCAATTTCGTCTTCATCTTCCTTTTCCCAATCTAAGTTGGGGTGACCATCAACCTTTTCAAAGTAGTTATGTACATCATGCTAGAATGAAAATATTGTACTTAGCATATTGTCTATTATTTTTTATTTCAACAATGTCACATTAAGGGTACACCTTTGTACCACAACCTAACATAGAATCAAACCGATTACAATGGAAAAGAATGCCATTTTATTAGCATTTTAAGATACGCTAATTAAACTATTTCCTTAAGAATATCATTGAAGTTATCCTTCCTGTTATGACATTCTTTGTATCCTTAACACATACTTCATTATTACAAGTTTTTTCCTTAACTCCGATGATGTGTGCGGAATTTATACTTATTAATAAAATAAATTGGCCATTATCTACTATTCTTAAGAAAACTTTGGAAATATTGGTTGTGCACTCCATTAAATTTATTGTAAACCTAAGTACACAAAAAACAACTTTACATTACTATTGAGCTTACTATTAAATTTGTTGTCAAATAGGACAAGTAATATTTATTATACGTACTTACATATGCTTGAAGCCAACTAGTGAATTAAGCATTAATTATTGCTTCGTTATTATCTTCTTACATATAAAGGCACATAGTCCCCAACTAATGAACAAACGTACTATAACAATAAACATTTATTACAAGTTTACCATTAAAATTGAAAGATAAATATATATAATGATTTATTAAAATAAAGGAGACTGATTTTCTATATGGCTCTAATTTTTCATTATCTAATAACATCTATATTGTGGTTGATTGCAATTTGTTATCGTCCAAATATCTCTGTCGATAAGAACTAGATGCACTCTCGGAAGGTCAAAGATTGAAAAAATAAGCTTTAAGGTTTTGTCACCACCCCAATCATTATTTCTATTAATTTTTATGCTTTGTGATTGCATATTAGGATTGAAGTAATGTTGACAAAAGTGAGCTACCTCCTTAATTTAATAAGTTTCACAAATATTTTATTTTGGTCTAACTTTATTACAAACTTTCTTCTCTAATTTGTCAATAAAAATTTCAAATTGATACATCCATTGGTATTGCATATTAGGACAAGTTGTTCTTCTCTTGTCTATATTCAAGGTATAGCAATCTTTGAAACCTAATCTAACTTTCAAATTGTATTTAGCTTTCCCTTAACATCTATCATTATATTAAAAATATTATTGAAGATGTTTTTCTCTACATGTGTGACATCAATATTATGTTGTAGTAGGTTGGTTTGCCAATATGGAAAGTCTTAGGATTTGCTTCTCTTAATCCAATTATAATCTACCCTATATGTTAGCATCTTAATTGATTGTCCAATTATGATCCACCCGATATCTTATCATTTTGATTGATCGAGCATTAGTGAATTTTGAAACGAGATAAGCTCGAACAAAACTTGCATGTCAGGGTGCAAATGAGTTGGGTCGAGTTAGGCTTTGTCTCAAATAAGCCGGACTTATATTGCAAAATATTAACCCGAACCTGATCTATTAACCTATATAAGGCTTTATTTCAGGCCTGAGATTGACTTATTTTAAAAGTTTGGCCTGACCTGTTAACTTATTTAAAAGTTTATTTTTAAATATAAATTTTTAAATAAGTTAACAACTTAAGACTTAAAAGACCTATTATAAAAATATCTTAAATAAGTTAATAACTTATATAAGCTTGTATTAATATATTCTTAAGATGCCCTTAATAATACTAAAATTAATACAATATTTTATATAAAAATTAATTAACAAAGAAATAAATTCATATACTCATAACACAAAATTACTAATTTAAATATTTAATATTTAATTAAAAATAAAATAATATTAAATTATCATAACATCAAAGGTTAATAATAAAGGCAAATTAATTCACTATAAATTATATAATAAATATTTAAAATATTTAATCTATATAATGGACTTGAAAAAAAATCTTATATATTATTACCTTTATAATAAAAAAATATTAAATAAGTCGGCCCAATAAACTTATAAGTTAAGCTTAAGATAAAAAGGCTTGACCTATTTAATTAGAAAAGCTTTTATATTGGTCTTAACCTGACTCATTTAACTAAATAAGTTAGGTCAAGTTAGGCCTAAATTAGGACAGATCATAAGCTCCTGATAGGCTGCTGACCCATTTGCACCCCTACTTGCATGCTATTTAGCCTTATTGAAAGGTCAAATGTCTTAACCCTTTTTTAATGACCTTAGCCTTCTTTCTCCTTTAAAAGTAATGATGTTGCAAAAACTATCTATAACAATCAAATTAATATTATTTTATACTTTGCTTTAAAGTGATTTTTTTTGTTGCCTACGTACATATTTTCTAATAATTTATCATGTAGATAATATTTTGTAAGTAGGAAAATCCCGTATGTTCCACATTAGTACAACCTTTATATGAAAGTTTTGCTCTGTTGAAATATCATATGTTAGGATACTTTCATTCTTCAAAGTTAGTAATTTATTTTTAGAAACTTATATGAACACATCAATTTTACTTTAAGGATTTTGTGAGCCTTGGACTACCATGATCAAGAATATATATATATGGGGTTATCATACATATCTCTAGGGGCAAATTGTAAATAGTGATGACTATTAGCTAACATGAATACGATATTACATTACGAGTAAATGGCACGAAATGATCAAAGTTTAACCTAAGCCTTACATTGTAAGGAAAAGTTGCCAAATAAAGATAAGTTCAATCAAATTATTTCTAAACTTTTCCATCACAAAGGTGACACAATTTGTGATGTTATCTCATATGTGGAACTAACTTCATTAAAGCATATAACCTTCGTAACCTAAGAGTTAATGATAGGTAGTACATTATTTTAAGTATCACTTCTTAGTATTTCAATTGGTCTTGTGTTCCTTATATTGAGGCGAATGGCAAATTTTGCATTCTCTTTCAAATTTTACATTATTTCATTCATACAAGAACTATTTTCTAATGCCTTAATCTTAACTTCTTCACTAACTTCTTTCTTTGATAAAAGTTTTGAGGAGCATCATCATTAAAAGGGTGTGCTTCAAATATAAAATACATAATTTAATGAAAGCAATTTTATGACAAATTGAAATTTTATTTTACATTCAACATCCTTACTACTATAAATAATTTAAAATGATTAATACAACTTGTTCACAATGCCTAGTGTACAATGTTTAAAATATCATAAAAATGTTTGGCTTTTCTATTAGGAGTTTCACCCACATTTGCTTCATGTAATTAGCAAATTGTGGCCCTCTAATATTGAATACAATATTTTCATACATATCATTTTATTCAAGCCAATTTCAAATCACATCATTAGAAAACTATCCTTATTCCATTGAAATTTTGTCATGATTAGTCCATCAATAATAATTATACTAAAATCAAAATTTGTTGAAATCAACCTTCACTTTGTCATGATATAGAAATTTTGTATACTTACATTTCCTAGTGTGGATAACTTACCTTCCCATCACGTGAATAAATTGGTTAGATTTTTTGCAAAATCAATAAGTACTTTCATCTTATATAGAAAGTTTATCATATACGTTGTTTGTTTTGGAAATAGCTTATTACACCCTCTCATGGCGTATTGAAATTTCCATATTCAATATATAAAGTTTACCATCGAACTTTTACAATTATAAAAGTAATTAATATATTTCGTTGTAAACATAATTTTCAGTGTCAATTTAAGATAAAATCATCTAGCCATTTAATCCATTCCAATTAAAATCTCCCATTTAAATCCTAAGATAAATTATTATTTAAGGACGAAATTAATTATTTAATATATTTCAAATATTATTTTATTAACATCCTACAATTTTAAAAATAAAATTGATAATTTTATCTTTATTATTATTTTTTTATTTGACTAATGTTCCTGATCCTTATAAATACATAAGATTATGTATTATCTTATTATGAACGGAATGATTTAAGTAATAAATTCTTCATTATTTATTTTTTCTATTTTTTTTAAATGTCATTCTAGATAAAAAAAATTATTCTCATTTATCTATCATTTTAAAAAATTATGAGTATATTTATTATCTTCTTTTAAATATCATCCTTATTATTTAAATAAATATTTAATAACTTTACTTACCAATTAATTTTTAGTAATAGATATGTTAAATAAATATTATCATTTTTTAAAATTAAAATTATTTATTACTTTTCTTGATTCTTATACAATAATTTTAAACAAAATTACGAACGAGAAAATATATATAATACCCAGAATGCTCTAAGGAGGAAAGTTTTAAAAGTACCGCTTCATCCTATTGTTTATATTCATTAATAAATACATTTATCTATCAATAAATAAATTCATGTAAATAGCATCCATCTCACTTGAGTTCACAAACCAACAATCAAGCCAAAGTAGCATGATAGCATATATAACACCAAAACGTTGCCAATCGCTAATTAATTCATTTATCAACAACAAAACAAACAAAAATTACACAAATTTCACTTATTTTTAGTTATAGTATACTCTCATACTAAATTATTAACTAAAACGAAATTAAGTAGTACATTGAGAAAATGCAAACAGACCATATCTTTCATTCCAAATTAGTGTGGCGAGATCGAACAGCATCAGGGGTCTCACCCAAGGCCTCACCCAACTTGTATACCACCATCTCAAACAATACAAACAATGCTCCTTCGTACACACTCCCCATCGGAAGCAACGGTCGAGATTTCACCTCTCCCTCATCCTTATCATCCGCCATAGTCTGCGCCGCCACATATCCCACCACGTCAGCATGCTTCACACACGATCCACTCTGGGGCTGAGCCGTCAGCAGCAACACCCTGCCACCGTAGGATCGAGCCACGGAGCAGATAGCATCAACGGTGGAGAACCCCCCGGGCCCAGCGGAAGCGATGAGGAGGTCACCGGCGGCGATGGGAGGCGTGGTCATGTCAAAGACGGAGTGGGCGGAGAGGCCGAGATGGGCCAGGCGCATGCAGAGGGCTTTAAGCATGAGGCCCTCGCGCCCCACACCGTAGAGGAAAACGTGGCCATTTCGGGACGCGACGGCGGTTAACTCGGTGAGCAACAGGTCCAAGGGAGGTGGGGAAGGGTGGATAAGCTTGGAGAATATGGAAGCTATGTGAGTGCATATTTGTGTGGCTAGCGAACTGGAGTCTGCAGGTTCTCCTTGGGACGCCATTTTGAATGACATGTTCTGTATTGGAAGGGCTTTATCTATGTTTGAGGACAACTTAGACTTGGATCAGATACGTGGTTGGAAAGGATATAATGGTCAACAAGTAAATTCTCCTCAAGATTTTATTTTTTGAAATTGTCCCTAATTTTATTTTCAGCTGGGAAGAAAATTTCTCTGGTTTAGTTCAGGCGGATAAGAAAGAAAAAAATAATCAAATCTGATACTAAACCGTATGAATAAAATCAAGCATATTCAATTATGATTTAGATTGGCTGAGTTTTTATACCAAAAAAGTAATTTTTAAGCATAAATTAATGCCTTTTTATTTTGAAAAACAGAGAAAAGAATCCTTTTAAAATTACATTTTTAACAGAAAAGTATCGTATATTACAGAACTGTCGTTAGTGAATTTAAAAAAAAAAGGGCAATTAAATATCTGCCCTTAAGAAGAAGAGCTTTTGGGTTACAAGAAGACAACAAATACGATGTCAACAAGCATATTATTCCAATTTCAACATATCCAAAATCTGTAACCTGTTCAGAGCCATGCTTGGAAAGGCTAGATCAGATAACACAGAATTTATCGTCGCCAGATTGTGTCAGTCATTAGCAACATAATCACATTTGCCAGATTACAAGTTTACACGGATCATGCGAGTTTACATGACCCTACTGGGTGAGGAAACAAAGCTATTTACAAACATGGTACAATAAAATGAAACCAAGTCAAACAGTTAATTCCTTCCAAAACTGAACCATAAAGAAATTACATGGGTTTTCAAGTATTTGCGCAATCAGGAACCATTAGCTGGAGGCGTGGAAGACGGTTTTTCCTTGATGTCTATTTCTTTCACACCGGCACTTAGTGAAGAAGGCGAGTCACTTTTATCCTCCTCATTATCAAGTTCAACATGGCCATCTTCATCGCTTTCGTCTTCTAGAAAAGAACCACTCTGTCGTAGCTCTTTGACTTTCAGGAATTCATCATAGTGAGCTTTTCGGTGCTCTTTAAATCTCAGGCTCCTATCTGTCTCAGAATCTAATCATGTTTCCAATTAGAGTAGAAAATAAGTAAACTCTCAATACAGCATCCCAAATCAAATCATTCAATCAGTTCTAAATTAATTAAAAAACGTAACAATCAGAATGAAATTTGGCAATAATGGCGAATATCAATTGAACCATTACTGTCAACCATTACGTATACAGTTCAGGAATGTTTTAAAAGTGAACAAACAATCAGCACTGCTAATGCTGTTTCTGATGCTGAGAAACAACAGGACGTGTTCAACCTCCAATCAAATCCATTCCCAACTATAGTCATCACTTCCACCACAACCATTGTTTCACTATGCTCCGTGATGGATGCTTAAATTAGATATAAGATAAAATAGCTTGACTTCTCCACCTTATAATCCTTCATTGTTGTAACCAATTTATACAAGAAGAAAGGACGCCAAATGAAGATCTAAACTACAGATATAGACAGATCGTTTTAATAAAATCAGGAAAAAAATAAATAAAACCTTCATCATCTTGCTCCATGGCATCTGCCTCATCCTCAGACGATGTCCAACCAGTAGATCGCCCAGTGCCTTTACCACTTGAAGAAGCCACATCATTCAAAGCAGTCCATATTGCTTCAGCATGCATTGTCTGATTGTCATCATCAATGCATGCATCAAAACTTCCTGGTACAGGGGACAGAGAACCTACAAAAATTAGGTCAGTCAGATGAGAAGTTGTTAAACAAGGAATGTCTGTTTAAGCTTAAGTTACAAGCAGTTGTGAGCTCTTGATGAACAAAGATCTGCAGTCCCAAGAAAATTAAATATCAAAAAGGAGTTACAAGTACTAATTTGTTTGTTTTTTTCCTCTGTTAAACCAAGTGAGCACCTACTCTTACATGCACTAGAACCAAATGCATAGGAAAAATGATGTGTGCAAGTAGATGCACATGAAGCATGCAGTTGTGCTGAATTTCTGTACGTACCATCATCTTCAATCATTGGATGATAGGGAGTCTTAGGCTCAGTGATTTTCTGCCTCACAGGTTTGTTTGCCTCAATTTCTCCAATATTGGCCTCATCCCATCTTACACGTCCCCTGTAACGTAATAAAAATAGCAATACTCATAATATTAACCTCAATCAGCCCAAACTGGTCCACAATATCAGAGATTACAGGCAATAAGATCAACATAATGATTTGTTACATTTTATGTACTTCTAGTACTGATTATTCAATGTGCTTCATACCAACTGTTTAAGCTGGTGTAAACGCTGATAATGAAGTTCCCTAACTATCAGAGCAAGCTTTTAAATCATCCACAGGTTAATTCTATCCTCATCCTTAGGAAATTTTTCTATGCCACCTATTCAAGCCCACAGAACACTTTTGACTCATATACTAATAAAAGTATATCAGTAAAACCTCTTCTTATTTATCTTATTCCGTTTGCATGTATAACTCTCTTACTATATAAAGGTAGTATCCTCAAACATCTAAAATAACATGATCCTGACAAATCAAGATGACCTTAGCTGCCTAACTCTCTTAACACCTCCTCAGCTAACTAAGAAAAGGACAGTGGCCACACTAATCCCATTAACATGACCTTGACCTATTATATGGATTATTCTATCTTTCCGGTTTTACAATTAAGATTTTTCTTCATAGATTCACAGAAATGCAGATTTCTCATTGTGTATTCAGACTAAAATAATATATAAAACAGCCAAAGAAAGGAACTATGCGTTGAGCATTTTATGCAATTTTAATATATAAAACTATTTGTCTACAAGGATGGACAAAAAACCAAGCCTTATCCTATTAGATGTGGTCGGTTTGTCTCCAAGAAGGAATTGTTACTCCACAAATCATGGAAAGGCACAATTATCCGATATTAAAATAAAATTTACATGATGGCATCCAGGACGCACAAACTACTAAGAGGAACTTAATTTTCCCTTTGTCTCATTATGACAAACAATATACAATAATCTCGATCATCCAACTACTAAGCTTACAAAGACTCTAATGCTAAAATAGATGTTGAAACTACTAAAATGGTGAGAGCTTGTCTTACTTCATTTTGCTGCGTGTAAGTGGATGAGCTCTCTGAGTGCCAACAGTATGCAAAGCAGGTCCCCACAAGGCTAGTTATCTAGGAAAAACAAAACAAAAATTTAATGTGAAGCTTCAAATAACCAAGAAATATAAATCCAGAGATATAATAAAAGAGAAAATCAAAAGATATAGAAAAACAACATTCCAGACAAGCTGAAGGTCGAGAGCATAATCAGCAAGAAACACATACTAGATTGAGAGATAGGGAACATGAACCATAACTGTGGTGAAGAATCAATAGGAAAACACGAAAGAGCTAACATAAAACAAAAGAAGGAACAAAGTCATGGAAGTTACGCTAGTATTTGACACCACCCTAAGAAGAACGTAACATGGCAATTGCATCAAGACACACTAAAAAGGGAAAAAAAAACATTAAAAAAAAAATAGATATATTAACATCATAAGAAAGGAAAATGGTTAAAATCTAATGCATTCAGGAAATAGGGCATTAAATTCTATAGCCACATCATACCTCTGAAGCAATTCCACTATAAGTTTTGCTCGCAGGATTTAGGAATACGCACCTAAAAGTCTATAACCCTTCAACTATATGAACCATCGCTATTTCGTTTTACAATATACAGAATCATACGTCAAGAATCATAATTCCAGTGAACTTCAGGGCCAATCCCATACTGTATCGTCAAAACAGTATCTAATTAACCACCCTTAAACATGTCAGATTTAGCCCTCCATCACGATCTTGAAATTTATAGGTCTACCTAAAAACGTATTGGAAATCTAGATACCTAATGATAAGGATTTTAACGATAAATTCAAAACTTAAAATCGAGTTCCCGGCAGGTGAGTTTCCCAACCCTCACGAAAATTTCCAGAGGGAAGGAAGACAAAAATTACATATTCGCCGTTTTTTCGAGAAACAAATAGCGAGAAATCCAAAAAATGCACATAATTATGAAAAAGAAAAGCAGAAAATTGAGAAAATTGAGACAGAATCGTACCTCAATACCCGCGTTTAGCCGGAAATTGTTCAAAAAACTCAAATGAATCGGATTTTCTAACATCCCAAAACCCTTTTACTCTGTCCTGAGATTTCTTTTTCCAATACTACCCTTTTCTGGTTTGGGTCAAATGAGCCCGGCCCATTAACAGCTGTCAGCTGAGAGCTCCAAAATTCGAAGCGGAAGTTTACGCAAGGGTAATATAGGTAGTGCAGCTAAAAAGGGTCATGGCGTCATAACACAGCGTGTGCAGACTTTGGAGACCCGACAACCGAGGGGAATTCAGTCCGAATTAACCAAGACGGGAATTAGAGCAAGGTCAGCTCTCCGGTACGAATCTTAACTCTACTCGTATCCACTTACAATTCCAGAATTTGTTGAATAACAGAGATTTTAATTTTTATTTCGTAGGGTCTGCATGTAATTTTTTCTGGATCATGAATAATTTTCTGCTATCATTGTGTGATGAAGAATTTTGGTTGTCAATGTTGTTGAAACAAATGGGTTTTGGTAAGTTTTGTTTCTTTTTTAAATAATTAGGTTGGTTGGTATCCCAGAGATGAACTCAAGATCAACATATCATCTCTCATAATTAGTTGTTAGATCTGCTTCTCTACTTGTTTGTGATCTGATTTGATCTGAAGTTTCTTATTATTACTTGAATTTAGTTTTTCAGTTTAAAGATTTAGTCATAGGTCGGTATAATGCACAAAAGAGAATTATATAGTATAACAAGTGCCACTAGGATCCTGTGCTGATTAAAAAAAGGAGAAAATTGCAGATTAACTTAGATAAGTCGGTGGATTGGAATAGATAAATTTTCTGATTGCAACTAATCTTCTTGCATTGTGATACAGTTGATCAATGACAAGCTGAACACTTAATATTGTGCTGAGATTGTGAACTGATGAGGACAAGAGCTATCGAGTAACATGCCTTGAACTTCATATTCTTTTATTGTTTGAAGCTTTGAGAGGGGAAATATACTGGGAAAACTTAATCAAGGGAACAATGTTTTCATTGTTTTACGGCCTTTGGAAGTACCTGTTCAGTAAGATAGAGTTTCATGTACTCATTCTGGGAATTGACAAGGCTGGCAAAACAGTAATATATCTCTGTCTAATGTTATATCTTTAAATCGCTTAAGCTTGTATTGTTGCTCTAAACTTTGGTGTTATACATGATTTTGTAGACTTTGCTGGAGAAATTGAAGTCAGTATACTCAAATTTTGAAGGCCTTCCTCCTGATCGAATTGTTCCCACTGTTGGGCTGAACATTGGTCGCATTGAAGTGTCAAATTCTAAGCTTGTGTTCTGGGACCTGGGAGGTCAGGTATTGGAATAAATAGTTGACTTATTTTTTTTTAATATTATACAAACAATGACCAAGCTTTATCCCATTATACGTTATTGGCTATATGGATAATGTGACACCATTATGCTTTATTGAAGGTCATATCTTCACTAAGACCATTTAAGATAAGATCATTTCCTATGGCTTCTCCCAAGTTTTTTCTAGTTATCTTATCTACTTTCTTAAATGGAGTATCCTCCAATGATTCCCCATTTTTACTAGACCATTCATCGGTCTTCTTCTTACATGTTCAAACCATCTTGAGCATGTTTCATCATCTTATTATCTTTTTCTGAGAGGCATTCATTCATAATTCTGTCTTGTCTTGTATGTTTACACATCCACCTTAGCATTTTTGTTGTTCCCACCCTGAATTTTTGTTTATATTGCCACTTCACAGACCAACACTCACTATCGACAAGCATTACTTGCCTTCTAGCAATCTGATAGAATCTTCTCAAGTTATTTGGGTGAATTATCATTCTGTTAGAATATTTTCTTTATTTTATAGTGACTTTGTGAGCTGGCTATTCTAGGGCATTCATGGTGAAAAATTTTATTACTTGTACGGTTCTATTTGGTAAAACTAATAATAACTTGCATAGAGTTAGATTTTTTTTATTTTTTTTTGGAGGGGGGGAGCAAAATTTTGAAAATTTAGTCATGGATTCTAGTATTATATATGAATAATCTGTATCATTTTACTGAAAAAAACATTTGTTTACCCTCTTATACTATTCTCTCCCCCCCCCCTTTTTTTTAAATTATGTCTTTTCTGTTTTGGTTTTGGGTTAGCTGGATGGAGTTTTGTGGTTAAATGCAAGTTTTGATACAAGTTTTTTTTTTTTTAATTATTATTATCAGCCTGGTCTTCGCTCAATTTGGGAGAAATATTATGAAGAGGCACATGCGGTGGTATTTGTAATTGATGCTGCTTGTCCTTCACGTTTTGAGGATTCAAAGTCTGCACTTGGTTAGTGTATACAGTTTCTTTGGTGTTTGCTTGCACTTTGTATGGTTTATATGGGAGTAAGAGGAAGAAAGGAAATGGAGTGTTATCTTTCTGTTCCTTCTCCTTTCTCTCCTCTGAATCCCTCATCTTGAATGATCAGCAAGTCATAAATAAACCAACCCAGTGATTGTATTTGTACTGATGCCAACTTGTTCAACAGAAAAAGTACTTCGGCATGAGGATCTACAAGGAGCTCCTCTATTGATACTAGCAAACAAGCAGGTAAGAGTGACTAATCCCTAGTCCAGTTATTTATCACCTTGCAGCTTTCCTTTTACCTTTTAACATAATCTTATTTCTATACATTCTTTGTAATCTTTCCATCCTTGCTCTTGTTCTCTGCGTATGTATATGTAAACATGTGAGTGGTGATATTACTTAATAATGAACTCTATACTTGCAGGATCTTCCTGATTCTGTCTCATCTGAAGAACTTGCTCGCTATCTAGACTTAAAGAAGCTTAATGAACGAGTTTACATGTTTGAAGCTGTTTCAGCATATGACGGGTGAGAAGATAGTTTACAAAGTTTACCTAATTTATCTTCCTGTATTTCCTTTTTTTTTAAAAAAAAAAATTTGTTTAAGACTCTGTTTAAGAATTGGGGTTGCAGGATGGGGATCAGAGAAAGTGTAGAATGGTTGGTGGAAGTGATGGAGAGAAGCAAGAGGACTGAGATGTTGAGAGCTCGGGCAGGCGCTATGGGTCCAACCCCTATCTAGAAACTTATAAATTAGACTGCAGCTGTTTTGCCAGTCCTTTACAAATCTGTAAATCCAAATTGGAAAATGCATATAATTGAAGTTCATTGGGGAAAAAAAAAAATAGCTTATTTTTATTTTCATTAGGTACTGCATGACTATAGTCACTATAGTATTAAATCTCTCTCAATTGATGGCGCCTGTGGGACTTTTTACTTCTGCACTTGGTTCTATTTTAAATTCCGCCGACTCTGCTTCGTGTACTTAAATGCACAAAGTTATAAATCTGTTCAAACTTAAAATCAAATTCGCTTTCAAAGATGTTTTGGATGCCCAACCATAAAAAATTGACGGTGAGGTTATTGCGGTGTTTTACAACCACATGTCAAGGAGAATGAATGGTTGATTACTTGCGTCATGTTAATCCAAAGATAACGAGGTGCTTTCAGAGTGTTCCAGATATAATAAGGTTTTTATTAATGATAATATGTGTTTTGATTAGATTGTGCATTCGTATGACGATTTTTTCCTCTAAGGCCAAAGATCACTGTGGCAATGATATATCGGCTCTATGATTCATTGTATCAAGTTGGTTGTCCATTTGTTTCACTAAAGTTGAAAGCGTCGTTGTCTAAACCTATCTTTTCAATTGTTGCTGGCAACTTGCACATAAATATTAAATATCTAATGATAAAATTTTGCCCAAAAAATTGAAAATCTATTATATTATACGTCACTTACCCCACCAAAAGAGAGTTAGACGTGAAATTGAATAGGGAAGATAGATAAATCCTCAAAAATAAAGTTTAGTTGTATACGCTTTAAATCTCTCTCTCTCACACGCACACTCTCTCTCTTGATATAGTAAAATTCTATGTTTACTCCTAAAATATATTAAAATATTTTAATTTTGCATATTTTCTTATTCACTTCACATGTGGAACTGAATAAAATGATATAAAAAGCATTTTTTAATAATAAGATATAGAAAATTTTAAGCATATCCATGTGGCTTTCAAATTACGGAACAAGAATAAGCATACGTCTCAAGTACGCACTTGAGAAGCAGAGGAAAAAGACCGGAAGAAAATATGAGTTTCTTGATACATCATGTTCACTCATGTATTAAGTATCTAATAACTTTAAAAATGTGCTTGACTTGACTCCCCTTATTCCCTTCATAAAATTAGAACATAGCAAAATATGCCCACTAATTTTAACCGATTGTCTTTAAGAGGAAAAGAGTGATCAATTATAATTTTAAAATTTAATTGAACATAAACTGATTTCATTTTTCATTTTTTAAGTTATGAATTTTTTTAGAAAAAGTGCTAAACCTTTCTTAAATATTCCGAATTAATAACATTATTACTTCTTTTTCAAAAATGACGGTATATGAACATAAAAGAAATATAATCTAATTCACTAAATACAAGGGAGTTTAAAATCATGCAACTAAAGTGTTTGTTTAACAAGACACTTATATCTACTTTTGTGTCCTACAAATTCTCTTTCACCTTGCAGATCCCTGTACCCTACATATCCTCTTTCACTTGGTAGACCTCTGCATTCTGCGAATCCTTTTTCACCTCATCAAGTAAAATATTCACCTTGTTAAGTAAGTTTTAATCAACTTGGCCTATACCAATTTTATCTCAACGATTATTTTTTTCCTGCAATAAAGATAAAGAATTTGATTATTTCAAACCCTCCTTTTTTAAACAAAGGGTAGTGTTGTACCACTGTCACTTTGCTCAACACTGATACAATTGGCCTATCTTTTTCCTTACCCTTCCTAAGCTTACCAATTTACTTCCTCCGTATAATTAGCATCAATCCCCTCTACCAATATTCCTCACCTATAAATACCCCCTTAATCCATTTCAAAGAGAGATTTCAGGACCCAAATTCTTCAAGCTTTATGTTGTAATCTTCATACTTATCCTCAAAACTCCTTTTGATGTACTTACCTAAACTTCCTCAAGAGTGTTTAGTCTTTAACCTCTATTCTATTTTTTGTACCTATACCTCTTAATAAAATCCTCGCCATTAATATATGACCCTTCCATATATATAATTAGAAAAATTCTATCCTATACCATTAATTAAATGATATATCGATATACTGTCAAATTTAATCATTAATATATTATTGTAAAATATATAAAGTTTGACTTTTGAAAAAAATATTTGATATACGATTAAATATTCTGATATATCACAATCAATAATATATCATAATTTTTTTTATTATGATTATGGTGTCTAATCATGAGATAGTTATTTATTACGATAGTATATTTCAAATTAATATTATCGTTCATTGAACATAGTACGTGTTGAATTTATGATTAATTAATTACTCATGAGCATTTATTAGACATGAGGTTTCTTGTTTTGTAGGTCGCCAAGGCAACCTCCCATTTGACATTTAGCCAAAACATCTAAACATACATGAGGTGAAGTTACTCACGCCCATATGCCTGACTTATTTGTGGATTTCAAGATAGATCATCCAAATGTATCTCACAACCGTTACGCTAGGGACCCATGACATTCGCACCACTCGCAATTTCGTTTCTATCAACATTTGGCCCCATTAAAGTCGCACCCCGTTGTTATAAAGCATCTAACCCCAAGATCGCCATGTACGTGCTATGTGGCCACCACGCTCCTTTGTTACATATCTTCACCTTATAAGTACATTACCATTTAGGGCCCACCTCCATCACATAGCGAGTTTGTAGTTTTGAGGCATTCTCCAATGTGTCACCATAGCTATTGTCATACCACACCTTTCTCCCTCACTAACAATGCTCAGTTCGCCCAATACACTTCCACTATTTCATGGACATAATGAAGCCCTAAAACATTTTCAAGTGATGTCTAGTTCGTGAAATCAAACAGTCCAAGGAATCTTAATATTTTTTCAAAAATATGATTTTCAAAAATTTAATTATTGAAAATATAATATTATTATATTTGATTTAATTAGAAATATTCTTAGGAATCTTATAATATTGTGTTTTTAATTAATTTAAACATTTATATAAATATTGTTAGATTATAAAAAATATTATTATTGAAAATTAAATAGTAGTTAATGGTGGTCATTAACAATAAATGGTTAACAATGATAAATGGTAATTGATAATGAGTAGTGGCGACTGGAAGTTATTGACAATAGATGGTAATTGATGATAGTTATCAACAACAGATGATGGTCGACAATGATAACTATCGATGAGTAATGATGAATAGTAATTATCAATAATGAGTGGTACCAACGATGATTATCAACAATAGATGGTAGTGTTATATCCCTTTTAAATTTAAATTTGGTTATAAGAAAAATTAATTAACTAAGATGATTAAATCAAAATGAAGTCTTTGTATGAAGAAAATAAATTACTATAAGGGAAAATGAAGTAAAATGTTAAGCAAAAAGGAATTTGTTATTTGAATGAAATTGGAATGGGGATTTTGTATGGAATGGTTAAGAAAAGTAGGACAAATGAAATATTTAAAAGCTAAATATAATTAGATGCGAACATTTGAGTGTGAAGGTTTTACCTTTATTCCCTATTTTAGCCACTTAAACCTAAATCCCTTCCAAATCCTTAAAACCTTTTTCTTTTCCATTTTCCTCATCTCATATCCTTCTTCCTCTTCTTGATCAAGCAAAAAATAAACAACTAATCTTTATCAAATTCTTCATACAATCAAAGTAGAACCTTATTGACTTTCATTATTTCAAGGCTATTTCTAATTTTTCTCTTTGAATTAGGGTGAATTTAAGAGTTTTAGTAAAAATGAAATTTTGAGCCTAAACTTAGATTTTTAGAATTTTAATGAACTAGAAGCAACCAACTACAAATTCCTTTAACTAGAGTCTCTTTTGAGTAAGGTGAATGAATATTCTAACTAAAACTTAAGTGCTTTAAAAGATTTGAATGATTTGAATTGAAATTGTTAGATTTTTCTTCATTTTCTTTGAATTGTCAGGAAATGTTGGTATAGATTTCTTGCTGAATATAGTGTCAATAATGATAAGGATGCATGATATAGTGGCTTAATTGTGAATAATAGCTTAAGAAATAGGTTTGGAGTGGTTATGTTGTAGATAAACAGTATTTTCAAAGAGAATTCTATAGAAAATTAGGCTATAGTTAACTACAAAGTCAAGCATGCCTTAGAGCCTTACTTCTGGGCAAATATAGTCCATTACATAATGATAAGGATGCATGATATAATGGCTTAATTGTGAATAATAGCTTAAGAAATAGGTTTGGAGTGGTTATGTTGTAGATAAACAGTATTTTCAAAAAGAATTCTATAGAAAATTAGGCTATAGTTAACTACAAAGTCAAGCATGCCTTAGAGCCTTACTTCTGGGCAAATATAGTCCATTACATAGTCCACTATAACCTAATAGAGGTTTATAATTAACTATGTGCTAATAGAATTATTCCCAAGAATTACATAATTAACTATATAGTCAATTACATGCTGTATAATTGCTCTTAGGACCTCTATAGTTGACTACATAGTCATTTATGATCTTATAAAATTACTTTCTAGGCTTCCATAGTCAAATATATAAGTGAGTCAATTATACCTTATTTAACTTCATATATCATGATATACAAAAAGCCAATTCATATTTAAGTATTTCATAATATTGACATAAATTGTTACATGTTAAATAAGGTTGAATATAAAATATAAAGTCATGCAAAAAAGTATGGTAATGGTGTAATGCCTATATATGTAGTGCACATGTAAATGTAAAGATGGTACTTAGTTCATATCATTGATAATTGTCATTTATAGTTTTGTTCATATGTAGATGTATGCATGTTAATTATGAATTGGAAGTGCAAGTAATGATTGTATGCTTAAAAACCTATAAGATTGTTAATCTCAAGGAGATAATATGTATCTTGCGGCTATTCATTGGATTTGCATGCTCCTTTATGAAGGGATAAGGCTAATCCTAAAAGGATGAGGTTGAATTTGTGAAAGAAAAAAAATTAGGAATCACAAGAAGATTTCCATGTTTTTGCTAGTTATATATGTGGTAATTCACTATAAATAATTCTAAATAAAAGAATTAATGTTCCCCTTATGACTATAGTGATATGGAAATGTTCGATATGATCTTGTTTAAAACTTAATATTATCTATGCCTTTAATTGGCCCTTGATAAATAAGTTCATACTTCAAAAATCAATCCTTCTTCTTAATGACGATATAAAAGTGTCATTATCATCCTTAGATGAAAATTCAAAACCTTCTCTCAGATATAAAAGTGTCATTATCATCCTTAGATGAAAATTCAAAACCTTTTCTAAAAAATTTAGTTGTAGCACCTATATCACAAAATGAGTATACCATATTAATTCTTTATTGATTATTGTTTACTTACTGAGTTTTATAGAAATTTACTTTCCCTTTTTATTTTCTTTTCTTTTTAAGGACCTTTCCTTTGTTGTTATTGAATGGATTGAAAGTGGATTGATTTAAGAATTTAAGCAGTAAAGCGAGCCTACACTATGACTTTCCTAGATTTAGACTTGCTAAAAATTTTACAGTTAATTTAGCAATATAAGATATTTTACTATATTAATAGATTTTAGGTTTTATTTTGGAGGCTAAAGGTAGAGGTTTTATGAACTATACTCTTTCAAATTAGTTAAATTAGCTTATCCTTATTTTTGGAGGAATATAAGTAATTCTAATTTTATCTTATATTGTAAACTTTATTGATAAATGAAATACCCTTTTTTTCTCACATGTAAACTATCGTTTTCAATATTATACTTTGGGTAAACAATTAGAATTGTAATGAGTAAATTGAATTAAACTAGTGAAAATTGGATAACAAATTCCACACTAGTTACAACTAAAGCTAGGTCATAACAAAAATACTAATACTTTCCACTTTTTAGGTAAACAATTGGTGCTATAAATAGAATGAAACTAGCTATCGATCTAGTCATGAGCACAAACAATTTAGTTTGACATATTGTGATTGTAAAAACTAAATCCTTTTATAGCAAATTTATGGATGATGATGACTTAGAGTAGAATCTTTCATCAATTTGAAAGATAATAAAGCTTAGACTTTAATTTTTAGGCCATACAATTACATAAATTGGATAATAGTCTTAGTCAAATTATTTTTTGAGGATGTATTCCATATAGTTTTTTTATCTTGGACAATAATCTTGGCCAAATTATTTTTTAAAGATATATTGCATATTTTTTATTTTTTACTATCTAACTCAAACACATACTCAATATTAGCATACATAATATAACAACTCAATTTACATTTACTTCAAAATGCAATTCAATTATTATTTTTTGAGGACATATTCTATATTTTTTTGGCTATATAGCTTAAAAACTTAATATTAGTATGCACAATGTAACAAATTAATTTACATTTACTTCATAGTGCACTTCAACTATTATTTTTGAGGACATATTCCATATACATATATATATATTGCTTATAACTTAAACATAAACTTAATACTAGCATGCATAATGTAACAAGTTAATTGCACATTTTTTTCATAAAATAAATTATAATTATTGTTACAAGTTCAAATTCCTAGTGAAAATTTATTATAATGGTGGAGATAAAGCAAATTATGATTTTTTTTTATGTTTATATGCACATATTGACTAGCTGAACTAGGCAATGAAAAATAGGATTTAGCTTATTCAAACAATTAACAAAAACCAATAGTGGATTAGTTAGGTAGAATTTGCATGACCTAACTCAAGTAGAAAAAGGCTACTAAGACATATCTTATGTGCTTAGATGAGTTAGGCAAAAAGTTTTAGGATTTAACTCATGTCAATTATATTTATTAAAACCTAAAATTTAATTAAATGAGTTAGGTAGAAAGTTTTAGGTCCTAACTCATGGTAACTATATTTAATTGGAACTTGAAATTCAATGAAATAAAAAACCCTATTGTGTATAACTTTGACCAAATTTTAATTAAATGAAGTAAAAGAAATGAAAGCAATATTTCATTCTTATTCATATCTAGGGATTAATATAATAGTTTAACACAAAAATCTAATACAAGGTAACATATTAATCTTAGCTTTTAAATAATTATAAAAGTTCTAGCACATAGCTAATTATATAACCAATTAATATAATAATTAATTATCTAAGTAGTACAACAACCAATGATTTTAAAAGGTTCAAATCTAACAACTAATCTTAAAATCCGTTAGATAATCTCATTGGCTTTGCAAAGTCAACCATTAACTTAAATTCATCATCATCTCTTATTAGTTTATCATTATTCAATATCCATCAAACTTTTTTTTCTATTGGCAATGTTTTTTATAGCTTTTCCCAAAAAAAGTCAAATTGTCTTCATTTCTTCTTTGCAAACTATAATTCACACATTGATATGTTAAAATAGAATTTTAATAAGTAAAATACGATAAACACATAGGTGATTCTATACTAACTACATCATCATCAATCTCATCAAGTTCATAATTACCATCATGTATTATTGAACTTCTACACTCTTCAAGTATATTTGTCATGTCGTCCTGAGATTACCTCAAAATAGAAGAAGTATTGCAAGTATGTCAGTCCTTACCATATAGGCAATAACAATGCTTTGCCTTCTTACCAGTAGGCTATCTACTAGATAACCTACCTTTAGTTTCCATATTGGTTAAGTTCATAATCTTTGGTATTGATGATTTTTATGTGTTTTCATTTTATTCACCTTTACCAGGCTTTAGCATTTTTTAAATATTAAGAATTCTATCCTTAATTTCATTGACATTAACAATAGGTCTTGATGCTAAGTTGCATATCCATTAATGACTTTGAATTATATGCCAACAAGTAGTTTTTATGATTTTCTCACTATCATTTTTTATTGCCACATCTAGCTTGTCAATTTATTTTTCTATTTTTGTCCATTTCTTTGATATACATCCAATAGGTAACTCTTTCATATTCTCTTATACTATGACACATATCATATGTTGACATGAAAAAATTGAAAGACTTAAATTTTTCACAAAAGCATTTAAGTTTACTTTCAGGTTAGTAATACCAAACTTCTCACTTATTATTTAGGTTGTAATATTTTTTAACAAGATAAGTCTTATTTGTTGCCCTTGCAATTCAATCAATAATAAAAGCATTTTCTAACAGTAATAACTTCATTCCTATATAAAAAATGCATTCTTAGTGTATAAATTTGTTGCACTTCTTTCAATAGATTTTAACGCAGTTGTAAGAACAAGTTTAATGTGCATCAACTTATTGTATGAAAATTTAAGGCCTTTGAAAGTAGTGTAAGAGCTTTACAAGGCAAGAACTTCTTGATATGAAATTTTTTATGTATGCATTCGTACCCTCATAGTGAGATATGGTTCTTAAACCAACAAAAAAAATTTCCATAAAAGTATATGGACGCCCATCACTCTTTCTTACAATAATTTTTTTCTATCCATTTATGGCCTAAAACATAGTATTTATTTATAATAAACTTTTAAGTTGTCTCAAATTTAGTTATATCCAAATCACCAAGTATGCATTCTTTAAAAGCACTAGTAAAATGAGAGTCTCCAGTATTACTCTAGGCATTCCTTTCAAGGTGTTAAAAGTATGTCCTTTGACTTGCTTCTGGCATTACATGTTTAATAGCTTTTCTTATTGACTTATTATTATCTGTTACAATAAACTATAGCTTCTTTTCATTTATTACTTTAATAAACACTTCTAACACCCATAATTATGTTTATTCTCTCTCATATGCAATATAAGTACAAGTAAATAACGAGAGATAAATTATTTATGAGAACTTTGTATGTGTTATCAAATGTTAAGACATCTCCAAAGCATTAGAAATTAACCATACTAACACCATCAGCCTAAAACAAGTGTTCTAATCTCCCCTCATTGTCATCAGTATACTTTATAAAGGATAAAGGATCATTCTCTGCCATCCCTTTCAAGTAATTCAAAATTATTATTGCATCACCCTTATTTGCCATGATATTCTTTTCCCTAGAAATCATATTGTACATATCTTTGCTATGAAATCCAATTTGATCATATCCACCCAAGTTCACAGTAATGCAACTTATTATATGACAAAGACTTATCCCTTAAGAAACAAAGCCATTGATTTGTGCCTTGTCAATATCAAACATGGCCCAATAAGACCTATTTAATTAATTTAATTGTATTCATGCACTATCAAATCATGATTATGTTCATCAAAGAATTAGATGCATATAAAGCAAAGCTTTACAATTAGAGTGTGTCATAACTTTGTGCTTCTTTTTCCTCTCAATATTTTTTATGTATTTCTTGGATCTATGCCCTTCTTTGTTACAAATATATTTATTCCATATCATTTCACCCTTATTATTTCTACTATATCCTTTGGCCAACGCATATTTACAATAGAAATTGTGAACATCTGTTTCACTATCAAATTCTATGTCATAAATATCCCCATATGTTAAGTCACACAAAATCTTACTTACATCACTAGGAATTTCAAGCTTTTTACTTGGAATTGAGAACTACCACCAGTAAAACTAAAAGAGGTTAGAATTTAAATCCTTCAACTTTAAATCTATTGACTTGAAAAAATAAATGACAAAGGGATCTAAGGTTGAACTTACTAAAGTAAAAATATTGATAGTAGTTAACTTAAATTCTCTCACAATTCCTCTTCAAATTGGTTGTCCTCTCATAATTCCATCATAAACGTACGCAAGGATAAACATTGTCTAAAGATTTGTTTAGCATGCACTCAATTCATGCTAAGCGAGCGCAGAAAAGATTTTTTGGCAAGGACACAATGAAGCATCAGAGCAAGTGAAGAAAAAACGGTGACAAGCGAAGCATTGAATTGAGATTGCAGTGTGAAGCTTTATTTTAGCATTTATAGACATACAAAGTAGAGGCAAAGGATAGAATAATTTGCAGCTTGAACAACGCTTTGCTTGCTTAGATTTTGGTTCCTTTGTTGTAAGTGGCCAAGCAATATTGATACCTAGATTTTAATTTGTTTCGTTGTAAGAAACATCGGGTTAGATGTAACCTTCCGTTTTTTTTTTATTGTAAATGTTTGAATTTTTATAAACTTTTTTTCCCTTTTTTTGGGCTTTATAGGCCATAGATCATAACTCCAGTAGTTATTTAATGGAGTCAAAAACATAAATCTCCTAATTTCAACAAGTAGGTTTTTTTTTTTTTTTAATCCCAAAATTTTTGCTGAGTTGTCTTTTCATATAACTCATTTTCTAATTTGTTAATTAGTTAGGATATCCATACATAGATTGAATGTCTGGTTAAGAAAGAATCATCCTTTTTTTTATAAATTTTTTATAAAATTTCATAATTTTTTTAATAAAACCTTTAAATGTTTTTGTATTATAATTGTAAATATTCATATTGCAAGATTTTAATTAAGAAAATATGATTTTACAAAAGAAAATTGCATAATTTTATAGAAAAATTCCAACTATATTCTTTAAATACTTGTTTGATCTTCATGCAGAGAAAATGTAAGTTCTAAATAAGAAAATATAATTTTTTTCATAAAATTTCGTATCAAAATGCTGTTTGTAGACAAATCAGTAACGGACTGAATTAGCGGTTAGCAACCGATAGAATTATTAAAAAATGGGCTAGTGTAAAAGAAAAATCTTAACTCCCAATCCATACTTACACGAGTAAAACCTGTGTCTTCTTTCTAAAACCGGCGTCTTCTGCAAAATTCAGTGTTCTGGTTTTTCTCCTCCTTCCTCTGTTTTCTCAATTTCAAGTCAACACTCAACAATTGTCTCTCATCGTAGCAAAAACCCATTCTTAATTTCCATTATGAACTGCTTTCACTTGTATAAATACCAATCAATCTGCGTTTCTCCCCCCAAACTCACTGATCAATTGATTTCAAAATCACAGCTTTTCAGTCCAAATGATCAAACACAATCAATTTTATTTCACCCTTTTAACGTGGCTTTATCTCCTTTCCTTTTTCTACAGTGTCTATGGACAATCAGCTAAACCACCTGCAGCCGCAGTAGCTCCTCATTCTCTTAGTGACGACGTCAGTCCATTATTTGCTATAATGGCCGTGGTTCTCGTTTGTGCGTTTCTGTTCATGGGTTTCTTTTCAATCTGCATACGCAATTTCGCCGAGTCGTACGCCACCACACAAAACCCCGTCCGCGATTGCTCCTGTTCCCGTCACGGCATCGACCCAAAAGTCCTTGACACGTTTCCGATCCTTGTCTACTCTACCATCAAGGACCTCAAATTTGGGAAAGAAGGGCTTGAATGTGCGGTGTGTTTGAGCGAGTTCAAGGAATGCGAGACGCTTCGGTTGTTACCGCAATGTAACCATGTTTTCCACCCAGAATGCATTGACGCTTGGTTATCTTCCCATGTGACTTGTCCACTTTGTCGTGGAGATTTGAAGGCGGACTGTGGTGAAGTAGCTATAGTAATCCCGAACCAGCCGAATTCCCACGAAGTGTTTGATGAAAGTTCTGTCACAAGAGCTGAACTTGGTGAAGCAGAGCAACACGCAGTTGCGCTTAACATGAACGAAGGTCAGTGGAGTGGCAATTCTGGGGTGAATGATATGAGTCATATGACCAATGTTGAAGGGTCGCAGAACCGTCCACCAGATTCGATAATATTTGGGAAGTATGTGAGGTCCCATTCAACAGGGCACTCTTTGATTGAACGAGCGAAGAATCTAGAGAGACATACACTGAGGTTGCCTGAGGATGTGAAGAAGCAGATTCTTGTTAATCATGGAGCAATTCGGCGTTCAGCAAGCTACGATGTTATTTTGGCCAGAGGGGAGTGTTCAAGGAAATCGTGTACTCGTGAGTGTGACGGTGGTGAAGAAAGTAGTAGAGGCCAAAAAGATGGTGCCGAGAGGCAGAGCAGATGGCTGCTCTCAATGACACCACCATTTGTTTCTCGTGGTTGCAGTTCTGCCACAGCTAATGCAAATGGGTCGAGTTCTTGCTCTGGATTTCCAAGGTTGTGGGCTTCTTCATCGCCACCTCATGAACCATTATAATGGAAGACAAAGAATCAGAGTGAGATATGTTTCAAATTCTGGAAGATCGTGATTGCGCGCTCAATGCTACTTATTTACGGTGTTTTGAGGACTTGTTGGATTGCTTCCGTTCGGGGCGGAAGGAGGGGCACGAACTGGATCCTGGTCCTTCAAAAATTTTAATATTTTTATCCCGGTCTTTCGTTGCTTTGGACTACAAGCTCACATTGCTTTTAGAAATGTCGTGTACAGAGGAAATCTATCTTGCCTCTTTGTTCCCCAAGAGTTTAATGAAAAAGCTAACATATTGGTAGTGTTATAAACATGCACAGCATGTTCCAGCTAATTCCTTGTTTTTTCCACCTTGTGTGTGGCATCGTCACATTGGTAACCGTCGTATTTTCCTGGTGCACAATGAACTGAAGTACTTGGTTTGTAGCCATATATATGTGTGTGTGAATGAGTAGTTAGGTCTGACGAAGTTTCTCAATATAATTGGTTTACAGTCTTGAATATGAAGAAATGCATAGGGTTGGAGGAATCTTAGGGTGTGTTTGGTTGTATTTTATGATTTTTGTTTTTAAAACTGTTTTTGAAAATAGGTTTCAAAAACAGTTTTCAAAAACAATGAGAAAAAGAGAATGTTTGGTAAGTTATTTTAAAAATAATTTTAAATTACAATAATGTTATTAATGATGTGTGTTTTGAAAAAAAAAATTAAAGTTGTTTTTATTTTTTTGTTTTTAAAACATATGTTTTAGAAACAACTTTTAAAAAAAAAAAGAAAAACAATTAAATAAACGGATTCTTTTGTTCTTTTAATTTCAAAAACAAAAAGCTGTTTTTAAGAACAGAAACCAAACATACTCTTAATACTCGATTAATTTATTTTAATAATATGAGTAGTTATACTTACTTAAAAGTAGAAAAAAATGTGTTGTTTAATTAGTTATTATCTTAAAAGTTGAAAAAAAATAAAGTTGTTTAAGAAATTTTATTTTTTATGAAAAGTTATTTATTTACTTTTTTTAGGTAAGTGTTATTTTTTATACTATTTATAGATACAACAATAAAATTATAATTATTTAATTTAATTAATATTAGTCAAAATTTATTAATTTATATTATATTAATATTAAGAATATAATAATTATTTTTTCCCTGTACAAATCAATCGGCTCCTTAAAATCTGAAATCAATTTCCATTGCAGTTGCCACCGTTGTGAAGCAATGGAAACTGATTGAGACACTAATATTTCATGATCAACGTGTTACGTTTTGTTGGCCCTTAATTGAGAGTCTGTAATATTTTGGATTACCTTTCCTATTAAATTAACTAAAATTTAATTGAGAAAATTAGAATAAAAATTTATAAAATTTGTAAAAATATAATATAATTAATGAAGTTTCTATGTGTATATACTTTTTTTTTATATATGTATAAAAGGCTGTGAAAATTTATGATGATAAAATTAAAATAAATAGTAAATTAGTAGCAATTTTAGTGCAATCATATTATATATATAATATAAAGAAGTGCATATCAATTTTAGTGCACATACTATTTTCTAAAAAAATAAAATTAGAATTAGACATAAATTAGAAAAATATTTTGTAAGCCATGTAAACTATTTGTTTGAACTAAACATATATTTTTATAAAGTATTTTTAAGGTATAAGGCAATAAAAAAGTTCATATTTAGTAAAAAGAGAGAAATATAAAAAATTAAAATATATCATATTTATAATCAATTAATTTTAAAAGAATTATGATCTTACACATTGTATTTTTTAATTTATATTTTTTATAAAATTCATTTTTATTAAATTATTACATATTTTTTATTATAACTATAAGTATTATAAAATTTTAGGGGTCAGAGTGTATAATAATATTTATATTTTCTTCTAAAACTCTTCCAAGTATAAATTTTGCTTTTAAAATAAAAAAATTCCTTACCAAAAATAGTTTTAAAAAAATTCATGTCAAAGAGTATTTAATGGAATATTTATTATTTTCTAATTTTATTAAATTAGTTTACTTTTTCTAATTTTAAAATATTACAATTGTTTAATTTTCTATCCTTCTTTAAATAAATAAAAAATTTGCAATGTGCTAATAAATCATATTTAACACTTATCTTAAAAATCTTATAATTATATATTTTTCATTCAAACATATTTTATATTTTTAATGAATTATTTATATATATACTCGTACTGTAAATCATTATAATACTTTTGCATATTTACTTAATATTATTATAATTATAATGCTCAGCATATCTTTTATATTTATCACCACTTTATTTTACTAAAATTATTTAAATTTATGGTAAATACATATCTAGTTTTTATATTATAAATATATTTTTAAAACATTTTATTTACACTACTATCCTTTCATATTGTTAGTTAAATTTAATAATTATTGTAATAAAATTTTCACTCCATTTTAAATTATATTAAACTTTAAATTGTTAAGTTTATAATTTTATTAATATTCTTATTAATTAACATTTCAAGCGCACTAAATTTAAAATTATTTCTAGGTAAAGCATTTGTATAATGTAAAATAATGATTTTTGTATTTAAATACATTTTATATTCTTAACGAATAATTTGTATATACACATATTGTAAATCATTTTAATGCTCATACATAATAAATCAAAATGTGTTTATTGGTAAAAAGAATAATTATTATACTTTTAAATTAATTTTGAAATACATAATTTTGATGAGATTGAATATTTAAATATGTGTATATTTTTAATTATGATTTTTAAATATACTAATATTATATTATTTTTATAATATTTTTTTAATAATATTTGTTTGTAAAATATAAAATATATATATATTCATTTTGATTAAAAAAAATTTTAATATCACTTGAGAGCTGAGCTAAAACATACTTGGCCCCACCTCTAATTTAAATCCATAATTTAAAGCTCAATAACTTAATTAATTTATGTTAATAATGTATAAATTTTAAATCCATAATTTAAAGTTCAATAGTTTAATCGAATGCAACAAGGACATCGCAAATTAGAGCGGCTAGCCTGGGGTCTAATGCGGCTATTCAGTTAGAAGTACGAACCCATGCATATTAATCTGTACGAGCTTAAGCCTACATAAATTTAACTCGTTTTGACTCATTGGGATCGTTTTCCATTCCTATTTCATAACACCAAATACTTTTTATCACAACAAGTCCAGTAAAAATTAGTCAGAAAATATGGAAAATTTCAATTTCTTCCAAACTATTGTCGATTTTTCTAGAGGTGAATTAAAAATCCACACTGTATAAATTAACTTACACAAGAAAATAGTTAGACCGACGTCAACTGACCTAAAAATGAAGCAAAATTCAATTTCAGGTTCTTCAAACTGGAACAAGACATTGGCCCTACTCCCAGTCTCCTAGATTCTTCTAATTTTCTTTCTATACAGAAATTTAATTTCAACGCTGGTTTCGTCAACAAACTTGGATCTAATATCATAATAGCGTGAGCTATTTCAGTATCACAAGGAGAAAAAAAACATGTTTTTGTAATGAAAAGGGGCAGAAGCTCAACTAAGAAGTAATGAAAAGAAACTTTCAACACCACACAACATTGTGCATTCTGATAAGGAAGACTGACATGCCATGTAATGGCCCACAATGCTAGGGTGGCATTTTCTAGACACTTCGATGAAAGCATGTACGTAGATGCTCTAGTCTTATGACGTGGTGATATTTTTAGGACGTTGTGATTATAATATATTAATTATATTGATATATATTAATAGTTTAAATTGTTAAATTTTTATTAATTTACATAATAATATATAATATAAATAAAATTTAATAATAAAAATTAATGGTAGATCAACACAATTGTTATATTATAACCTCTCCCTTCTTAAGATCAACTTTTTAATTCTTTTCCAGTGGCAAATGCAAAGATGGTTTTGACCTTGATAAATTTCTAATCCAATGGGCTTGAGGAGGAAAGTAGAAAAAAGATTGATGATAATTTTATTTCCCACTTCATGGCCATGGTTATCTAATAGATTATCATCTTAGAGAAAAGACTAGAACGGACAAAACATGCTACTTAAAAAGACTGAATTCATATTTAATATATAATTTTAAATATGACACATCATTATCGTGGAATTGGTGATGTATAAATAAGAAGGTGATTCATGATTAAAAGAGATAGAATAATTAAAACTCGGCTGTTAGGAAAATTATTTTAATAATTTTTATATGTAATAGTAGACTTGTTCATGAAATTTAAAAAAATATATAAGATTTGAATTTTGTTTTTAAAATTAAATATTAATTGATTTTTTTATAATCAAATTAATATTCATTCTAGAGTACAGATTATAATTAATATTTAATATATTTAAATATCCTATTATCTTGGTAAATGTGTATTTTTCATATAAAAATGATTTGTATTCAGAATAATAATAAAAATAAAAATAATTGGGTCGGTCTAGATCTTCATATAATTTTAACCTGATTGGGTTGGGGCAAATTTTTAAAAAAATAAATGAGCTAGGGTATTTAATTCAATTATGCACAGAAATTTCAATTTAAAATTTTAAGTCTAAATTCAAATAAAAACAAGCACGTTTGATTAATTACAATGAACTCTTCTTCTCTAATTTAAAGCATGGTTTGAATTTTCGGCCAAATATATACGCAAGTCTTTAGAAAACCAGATCTAATGTTTTCTTAGACAAGTTAGATTTTTTTTTATCACACGTTAATGACAAGAAATTTTAAATTTATAACTCTTAACATATTGTCCAGTCCCTCAACACTAATTTATCACTTTGTTGCTTTGAAGCAAATTAGGATTACTCCTCGATCTAGTCTCTAATTCATATTTAATCCAAACAAAATATCCTCTATAAAATATAATTAAAGATCATGTCGTTTTTCTACTTTCTAAATCCAGTTATTTTAATTAAGCAAGTTAATTACCGTTAAAATAGCCCATTGAACTTAAATTACAAAACGATTATAGATGCATATTTATCCAAAAAAAATCAGAAATTTCTCTTAATTATTGCTCTTTTGCCGTTTTTTGCCATTCAGACCATTTACTTGCGCGACAAGCCAAATAGCTATTGCTTACAATTACACAGCCAATCATATTCCAATTCCCCCCTTGCTGTCTCTCCTCCTCTTATAATTGCTCTCTCTCTTTCTCACTAACCTGCACAAGTTTCATAACTCAACCCACCAAGCTCCTCAGTTCAAAATCACAGCTTTCTAATCCAAATGATAGAATCCAAGCACTCCCAATTCATCCTTCTCATCATCCTTTTTCCTCCATTAATCTACCATGAAGCCGATGCCCAATCAGGCATACAGCCAGTCCCTACGTTCGCTACACGACGTAGTTTAGATCCCTCAACTGCTATAATGGTTGCAGTACTCATTTGTGCCTTCTTTTTAGTCGGCGTCTTATCTGTCTACCTTCGCCATTGCGCAGAGAGATACATCCTGGAACAAAGCCCAATAAGTGCGTCTGCAGATTGGCCCTGTTCATGTCCCCGGGGAATCGAAAAGAAAGTGCTCGATACGTTCCCAGTTCTTGTCTACTCAACTATCAAAGACCTCAAAATTGGCAAAGGTACTCTTGAATGTGCAGTGTGCTTGTGCGAGTTCAAGGATTACGAAACTCTTCGTTTGTTGCCCAAATGCAACCATGCTTTTCACCCAGAATGCATAGATGCCTGGTTAGCTTCCCATGATACTTGCCCCGTTTGCCGTGAAAAGTTGAAGCTGGATTCTGGTGAAGTTACAATATTTGTCCCGAGCCAGTTGAACGGTAACGAATTGGCAGAGGAAAGTACGGTAAATAGGGAAGAACGAGGTGAAGCAGAGCAACAGCCAGCTGTGACAGATGCTAATGAAGAACAAACGATAAAAGTGACTGGAGTTACAACGAAGCAGCAATATTTACCGAAATCGATAATGTTTGGGAGGCTTTCGAGGTCCAATTCGACAGGGCATTCGTTGGTTGAAGCTGGGAATAACGAGGAAAGGTATACTCTGAGATTGCCAGAGGATGTGCGGAAGTATATCATGCTGAATCATGGAAGGATTCAGCGTTCTGCTAGTTACCATGTGATTGGGAATTCAAATAAAGGGTTGTGTAGGAGTGATTGTGAAGAAAGTAAGTGGATGTAAGAAAGACAAGTTTTGATAGATGAGTCCTTAGTCCTCCATTGTCTATCTGATTTATAGCTGTCATAAGAAATTCATCAAACACCTACTCTGCATAATGATGAATGATTCAGAATTAGAATGAGAAAGAAAATGCCGATTTGTTGAAACAATGAAGTTCAGATAGAATTGACTGAATAAATCAATAATTTAACCAAAAAGTGTTCGGTTAGGAATAATTTGAGTAGAGAAGAACACTGGTTGCTCGCAGCTCCTCGGAAGTACAGCATAGGACGCATGGAAGAGGGCACAAGTGAGGTTTTTTTACCTTTTTTTTTTTTTACACCTTTCGTTTCATAATTGAGTCGATGGAAATGTCTGATTAAAAGAGAAGATAATTTATGATTATGACAAGGAGAAAGGCAAACCTTGAGTTTTGACGATTCCAATCATTTATTTCCCCGTAATTAATATGGAATTGAATTTATGCAATTCTTTAAATGAAGGGGCCCACAGAGTAAATAATGCTAGTAAAATTTCTTTTCAAGTCATGATTACGAAGAAAAAAAATCCTTAAATAGTATTTTTTCGGCAGAATTATTTTGTGTGGGTGAAAATAAGGAAATATATAGACGACACAGAAAGAATACATCGAGTTCCACCTGGGATCCAATTACATGAAAATAAATGAGTAAACCTATTAGTCACGGTTTTCTTGGTATGTCAAAGCTCATAGGATTGGTACTCAAATGTTCTCACTTCTAAGGCTTGCATGCTCAATTACAGAAGGCTCCATAAAATTGCATCGGATTTAAATTAATTTTTATCTATCGTTCAATTTCAATTAAAGACACATCATACATGATGGTGATTATAGGTGCTCTAAATATTGATATTTAATATAAAAGTGGTTGGATAAATGATTGATTGATGCATGCTATTGTCAAGCCGATTCTGTCACCAGAGGTGAGTTTATCATATCAAGGTGCCCTCTTCAAATTGTCCAAGTGCTCTTTGATTTGATGCAATCGAGCTTAAGATGCCGGCTCTTTCTGTCTGTCCTTCGTTGCTGTTTGTAGTTCTACAAAACAGGGAAGGGAGGCAAGTTATAGCCTTGGGCTCTTTTTGTTAGAAGCCATATTCTATATGAATATAATTATGAAATGTAAAGGTGATGGAAACTAATCTATTTTTTAATATTAAATATAGAGAGTAAATTTTTTTATTATTTTAAAAACAAAGTTAATTTTCTTGATTATAATATCATTAAATATTATAAATTTTTATCAACATACATAATTTGCTACTCCTTCACTTTATAAAAGAACAAATGAAATTTTTCATTGAAAAATATCATCCACAAAACTTAGAGCAGAGCCTTGGTCTCACTTGTGAACCAATTTTAGAGGTCAGAGCTATTTTATTCTTCTTCACAAACTGGGCATAAAATTTCGATCTTCTGCATTTAGTTGGATTGACTAAGAAAAAATCCTCAATCAGCCTCATTTCAATCCAAACCGGGAAAGTAAAATGAGAGCTTAAAAAAAAAGGCTAAAATAATGCTCAATCAGCACTACTCTTAATGAGAAGTGGGGATAGAAGAAACGCAAGGAGACATACTGAAAGCAAAATGACACGGACGTAACGGAAAATATAACGTCCACCTGTGTGATGTACAATGAACGAGAGAAAGCACAAGAAGATTGGATGCTCATATTCAATTCTCATTCATCTGCTTGTCATGCCCAACCGAGACGGGAACTCTACAACATCACGGAAAATACGGTCCAGACTAGGACATGAATTTAATGAAACCGTCAGTCTTTCATGTTAAAAATTGAGTATTCTCACTGGATAATAAAAATCCACCTCTCAAAAGATTGAATATTTTTATTGTTAGATTGCATTTATGCATTAAAATTTATATTTTTAATTTTAAATCCCTTACTTTAAAATTAAAAAAAATGATAATTTAATGTAAAATACTCAAAAGTAAAATTCCTAGTAACATTATCTGTTCTCATTTAATAATGTCTAATGGATTAACAAAGCTCTACTTAGGTCAGGGATCCCTAGTCTAGGTAGGAAGGAAGGATAAATTTCAAGTTGGTGAGCATTCTCAATTAAAACGAAAAAACTGCCAAAGGTTTGCCAATTCTTCTGATATCTTGCATCCAAACCGTTCATGTACATATATGAAAAACAAGGTCATAAGAAAGTAAGCAGATCATACGAGAATTTCTCGTTGAGTGGTGAAGAGAAATTCCTCCACGAGGTATTTAATTTATTAGAGATTAGAGATATCCTTGAAGTGGTTGTAAGTTGTGACAGCTCGAAAGTAATATAAAAAACTACAATCACTTTACTCTGAAGAATCTTGGATCCTTCTCCGAATTGATAAGTGGGGCCAGAATACGAGACCTATTAAATTTGACATCTCTTAGTGCGAGTTAGTGCGTGCAAGACAGATCTAAAGAGTCTAGAGGAGCTTTCTAAGTAGGGACAATGTTCAAGATATGGAGTATTCATTGGCAAACGCAAGACTGAGATTTGGGAAGAGATATTTTAAAGTGAACATAATAATTTAGCTTGCCATGTTTCAAGATGGTAATTGAGATTGAAGACGAATGTATCTTACAGCCGGTTAGATAAAATATAAAAGAACATTAGGATATCACAAAAAATATATAAGTGGGTTAGGATTGTCACTTTTGTAAATTTTTTCAAAAAATTTGTGACCCTGAAGGATAAGCCCACAGAATTTCGAGTACGGTCCGCAATGCATAATGCAGAATTAGGTTGCTTGTAGCAAAGACTTGAAAAAGAAAACAAATCCAAAGGAAAGGTAGTGCCACACTTAGAGGCAAAAAGAGAACAAAACAAAACTCTTGCTTTGTGCCATTCATTTGACAGATTTTCCCGCAAATCGATGGCACACAAACAGATTTGTTGTTTTGTGGTTGTAGAGTTTGTAAGCACAAGTTGCAAAGGCGGTATTCCTGAGAGCCAAGGATAAGTGCTAAAAGGCAGACATGATAGAATTAGAAATGATGAAGCTTGCAAAAAGTTGGGATAAGTGGATTCAATCGGGCACTGACGATGCGTATACATCAAAGGGAAAAAGCGCTATATTAGGATTTGGATGATGGCAAAGGATAAGATGGACCGCAGGCCTAGTACAGATATATACAGGAATAAACAAATGGTTTTTACCCAAAAAATGGGAAAAAGAAATAACCAAGTTGTCTCCACTCCTGACAGGAAAGATCAAAGATTTCTAATTAGTATCAAACTAAAAACACGCATTTCCACCTTGATTTCTAGGAACTAAAGCTTGTGGTGTGCATAAACTGGACAAGACACATCATTGACGGAAGTAGCTGATATGGGCATTAAACCAAACATCTTGAATGCTTCAGAATTCTGTACACTAGAATTATGGCTTAAAAATTAATTTTCAAAGGAATATTGGAATTACAGGAGTCTTACTGGATATGAGGGCTTTTGGCCTTGTCTTGAAAAGAATTTTATGCCGAATGATTCCAACAACTTGCAGTTCCGCCTTACAATTACTCCGACAGCTCTGCTCCCCGTCTGGGTATTTCACTTTCCTAAGTACTAGCATGGGCTTCTTCAAGGGCACTTTAGATCCTGTCAATTCATGATACCCAACAGTAAAAGTGTATACTTCCTGAACAAGAGAGAAATAATTACAGAACAAAGTTAGGACTTTGTCTTCAATAACAGATGAAAATGGTATTTACATTTTTGGATACAGAAAATGAAAAATACATGGAATTTTGTAGGTGCTCTAGGAGTGAGTATAATGTGCGAAAACACTACCTGAGAAGAAGGGCGACAGAGAGTGCCGATCTCTAGATTTTGGAGGCAATCTTGGAAAGTGGGTTGAGCTTCAACTACGCCTTGTAATTCAAGGATGGCCCATTCTAAGCAGCCCCCTTCCCCACAGTTACACTTCACTCGAATCTGCATATCGTCTTACGATTCTTCCTGACTGTTTGTAGGTGGTGAGAGTAGATCGGAGTTCTAGAATTTTAGCAATAAGATTTTCCTGAAAATGGATCGGGGCTTTAGAGTTTATGACAATTGGTGTGATTCTTGGCGGCAAGCTTTGTTACTTTTCCCGCGCAGTTTAGAGACTTCCAAAACAGCGGTTCTTTTTTTTTTTTTTAACTTCGTTCAAATGCCCCTTTCGTTCACTTATCCCAACTATCTCACCCATTTATGTGAAAAATATTATATTCGTTTGATAATAAATATGGAGCGTGGTGGTTTAAAAGGAAATTATGCTTTTTTATTATTATAATATTAGTTATTATAATTTTTTATTAATATGTTTTATTATAATATTTTAATCAATATATATAAATAATATATCATTTTTTAATTTATATAAATAAAATTTTTCTCCTGGGATGAAACAATGGAAGTATCTTTTAAATTTAAATAATTCCTAATTTTGTGGATCGGATCATCCATATATTTTTGGACGGGAAGTCTTGGACTAGCTTTACTGTTTTGGTCAACGAGACCAGTTTAAATGGGCATTAATCAGCGCATTGGCCTGAACATTGGAGACCAGAAAGTCACTTAAAAATTAAAATATAAGAAAATAAAACATTTCGAGAAAATAATTTAAAAAGCGGAACACTCAAAACAAATGTTGCCAACGAAAACAGAGAGTGCCAATATAAACACAGTGATCAAAACTTCCTTGAAACCAAAATGCCCGTGAGTAATTCAGCCAACTTACGGCTGGGAAACGAGATAAGACTCCTTAAATTAAAGATCGCATTTTTTGCAAATTAATATAGGTAAACCCGCATGGACTTACCCCCGTGGACATAAATCCATATGGATGCAAACTTGCTCGTGCATCTAAAATTTTCTTTTTTTTTTTTCTTTTTTACATTGAGATTTTTAATAATCATGTAAGCATGGACATAAATCCATATGGATGCAAACTTACTTGTGGATCTGAAGTTTTTTTTTTTTTTTTTTTTACATTGAGATTTTTAATTAACAATCATGTAAGCATTGAGGGATTTTTTTTAATCCAACTCAATATTTACTAAGTTTATGTAATTTTTTAATCTCATTTAATTAATTTATTACATAAAATAAAAAAATAGTTTAATTACAATATAATTTTTTTTTAATTTAAACCAATCCAAGTATTACAATATAAATTCGATTTCTATATTTACATATACATAATTAATATTATTATTATCCTTAATAATAATAATAATAATGTTGTTTGCCCGCAAATACCCCATAAGTAGCTGCAGACTTTCTGAGCATGATAATTTTTGTGTATTTTTTACAAATTTATGCAAGCGAGCCCTACCTCGTTTTTACATGCCTAGATTAACTTGTAATGCCTAGATCAACTTGTAATTTTCTTGGACAAGAAAAGTTCATAAATGGAATAAATTGCTCTACTTCAAAGTCAAAAACATATTACCATCCTTTTAGAGAACTTCCAAAGAACTGCTAATAGTGCTTCCAGATTGTCTACCCCTTTAAATGCACACCCAGTTGGTCTCAAAGTCCAATACAACAGGGCTACGCTCACCTACGTGCATAATTGACCATCAAACGCTGTGAGCACCATTAAATACCCCGCCACAACAAAAGAGAAGTTAATATATTTTTCTATCAATTCATTATTTTAGCTACGCAGAGTCCAAAACTCTCCAGCAGGCCTCAAGTCAAGTTAAAGATCAATTTTACATATGGAACAACTAAAATGTAGAGGGTTCCCTGTTACTTGCACACCAAAAGAAGGAAACCAGTTCACTGATAAGCTAACAAGAAAGCTAGATAATAACAACTACGATTTACACATTAGACAAAACCAGCTCAAATGGCTGCGGCCACAGCTAAGTCCAAAACCTAATAAAGAGAAACAGGTTAAGGTTTTGAGGGTTAAGTTTTACACAGGGTTTCTTAACTTCACCGTCGTAAGTCACTACATTGGTGTTCTGCTTATGTCTACCATCCATTCTTTCTATCTTCACCACATTGTGGCAGTCTGACTCCAACAGAACTTCCCACGCCAACATTTCTGGCGCTTGGCAATGCTGGCTTTATAAAAGACTGTTGTCCATACAATGGCTTCTGCATATTATAATACTGGCTGCAAGAGTAGTCATTCTGGCCCAAGGTACTCATATTGATACCTGCCACGGTCATCCGACTCATCTCGCAATCCAGGCTGAGTGGGAGTGGCTGCTGAAGGCAATTCCCAATGTTTTGATCAGAGCCTAATGGGATTGCTCCAGTTAGAGTTTTAATGGCGAAGTCTATACACGGATCCATCCAAGAAGCTCCAAGTTCAGAAGAGGATCCTGAATTCTCATTGGCCTTGTCACCTATATTCTGCCCTTCGATTTTCTTACCACACTCTTCGGCCTCAGCCGACGTTTCAAAATGCTTGCTATTGTTTGGGTCAGATGACGTTTGAGAATTTTTTGGGGTTTCAATTGGTACTCCCGTGAGAGTTTGTATTGCAAACGCAATACATGGATCTGTTAAAAGTTCTTTAAGGGGCAAGCCAAGAGAGTAATCTTTTATATCAACCTTATCTCCAACTTTAAGGTCTCTCACAGGATCTTCTAGACAAGTTTGGTTTTCCTGAGGCAAAGCGCTAGTGCAACTCTTATCTTTGTTGCTATTCCGCGTGCCAACAATCTTCTCAGGAAGCGTTTCCGGAGTTGGCAAATCCCCATAAGAATGTTTGCTCTGAACTGACTTTGGTGGCTTGGCTTCTGGTTCGCCCTCAACTAGGTGTTTTACTTGCCCATCAAGCAAAGTTCCATGGGGATTACCCTCACATATGATGGATTCTTCATCATCTGATTGTTTAACAACCGCAACTTGTCGAGCTCGATTAAATTTTCCAAGTTCTGGAACTGGATCAGCCTCAATTCCAGCAAGACGCTTTGAAGCACGGCGAGGAAAGTTGGTCTCTTTCTTCCGTTTTTGTTTGCGCTTTCCGTTCTGGGTTTTGTCAGTTTCATTCTTTGTCTCTGCACTATCTGGAAGTTGCTTCCCTGGGGCAACTGCATCTACGCAAGGTGAATTTGAAGCACTTTCAACTAAATCAACCATCTCTTCTTTCTGTTGTTCTAAGCCTGAATGCCAAAACGAAAATTCACTCAATCTTTAGGTAAAAGAATATCACTTCATAGCAGAAAATTTCATGATAATTCACATAAAATGTAATTAAACAACAGATTGTCAGATTACATTATTGTGAGCATAATGGCGGCAAAATCTCATGTAAATTGTAATGTTACCAAACAAAATAAGGACAAATACTAAATTAATCAATGACAACATAATGGAACTCATCCATAATACCTAATAAGGGGGAAATCAATATTGTTTCCCCAAAAAGGGGGGGAAAAATGGAGGAAACAATAAAAAGTGAGATATATATAAAGTCAGAAATTTACACTGACTGGAACTAGGCTCAGGGAGGGGCGTAGCTTCTGCTGCACTTGACACAATATCAATGCTCTCATCTGCTTTGGGCTTGAATGCATTCCTTCCTATCTTCCCAGATGCAAGATAGCGATCAACATCTTTCAAAGAGCGGAAGGCATATCCACTTACAGGATCAATGTAGTACTGAACAGATAGCGCATGACTCAGATCAAATTAATCTTTAGCAGTTGAGAAACAGAGAAATAACTTTCAAGAGCAAACACAAATCAAAACAAAAGGTATGCATCCTCCAACTCTAAATGAATGGATGAACTCGATATTTCAGATGAAGTGGTGAGGTATTATTTACCGAATCTCTTCTAGTCTTATCACCCTTCTCTGTGAATCTGGTCTTTCTGATCCATCCTGGTGGAAGCCCTTCTGCAATACCTGTCTCAATGACAACCTAGATTGCTTGAATAGTTAAAAGTTTTCCCACATTAGTTCATGAAATCAGATAGAAATTAAACATAGTTGATATAATTATCAGAAGCGGATGTTGCTGACAGACATTTTTTACAATTTTCTCCCTGCTGGGTTTCTTGCTCTGAGCATTCCCGAGATGGCGAAAAACCTCCAGCCTGGAACTGAATCTAAGTCCACTTGAGGGAGCATGGTAATACTGCAGTAAGTATGAATTTCTGTAAGATTTTATTTAACCGTCTTAAAAGCAAGATAAGCAGCGCTTCTATACCTTCATGTCCTTTGGGCTCAGTTATTAATAAAATTACCGCGAAGCAATCAATGAATTTATTAATTAAGAAAAACGCCAGGGAAGGTACCTATTTTGCATATTGAAAAAATCAATTTTGGAAAGAGATATAAAGAATCAATGAAGAATGGAAGTTTTCATGGGTAATATAACCCAATCAGCCAGAGAGAGGAGGCACAATACGCTGTTCCTATACATTCTGGCCTAAAGTCTCCGATTGGGAAGATGGATTTATCAGAAACATATTCCGATGGCTTTCAAGAGCACATGCAACTCAGTAACACATGAAAATTAGCAACTTGCACATGCAACTCAATAATACATGAAAAAATTAAAAACTTTCTTGGATTGTAAACAATAGTAACCTCAGCTCATCATAATCAAAGCCTTGTTTTGCAATTTTCTCAAAAATTTAAGGAGCCCCAAGTTGGAAGTCATAAATTCCTTTTGAAAACCAAAACGAGGAAGGAAAAAAAAAAAAAATAACACCCCATCTCATCAAGTAAAAAATTGTCCTGCGACAGACATCAGTGTCTAAAAATTTCACAACTACGCCAAGATAGGTGAAAGAGATGGCAGTGAGAATGCCAAGGTAATCGATCTTACATTAACAAGTGTCGAGCTAGAATGTTCAGAGAAAAACAGAAAATGAACGATGGAATTCGTTTAGAGGTCAAACATGAATATACCTTGTCTCTTCTACCATCCTTTCTGACTCTAACTTGGACAGTCCAACCAGGTGGAAGCCAATCATCGGAGTTCTGGTCCTCCATTCCTCCCTCAAGTTGCTTCCCGGCGACGCCAAACAGTAGAATTCAGAAACGTTCCCCTTGTTTTTCTCTCTCTACAAGTGCGTGGAAATGTCAAACTAGGAGGCTGTGAGTCGGAGGAAGGGCCTTTCCTTAAAAATGGAGCATTCATTCAGAGGGAACAAATAGCGAAGCTGCAATACAACACCACGTGGTGCCAAACTCCCTGCGTTGTCGTTTGCCTCTGCACTCGGTATCTTAATTTATTAAAACACTACGTATGTATACATAGATAGAACTATTATCATCTGTCAAGTGCTTTTCATTTGCTCTCTTCTCTTAACTCAGCTCCTTTCCCGTACATCCCCCCAGGCCAACCCCCCACTCTGGATCTCTTCTCTTTTTCCTTTTTTTTATCTTGTACGTTTTTTCACCAAGTTGCCCACTTTTTTTAAATTACCCCATTTGCCCCCCTCTTTTTCCATAAACTTATTGCACAAGCTTTTGCATTATATTGGCAAAATTCTTGCAAACTGATGATGATAAGAAAAATAAGTGGCATGACCGTCAATTAGCCATCCTTTGTGAAATTGGTGGTGATTAAAAAAAGGGCCGTCATAGCCGTTTTAAAAGTGGAGGAGGGGTGGGAATACTGAGTTATTGACCGCTGGAATATTGGCAGTGCTCACGTGCTGAGATCCGGGCATAATTCCATCCCATACGCTGTATTCTAGAATGCTCTTCCCATTAGTGCTGTTGTTTCGGAAATAGCCTTCCACTTTCTGAAGAACTTAATTACTGGATTCGGGCCCCAAGGAGTAAGGACCCTGCCACTGCCTGAAGGCGTAATTAAAATTTTTATTAACAGTATGTGAGTTCTTGATTTTAATAATCTTTTTATTAACGTAGGATATTGACATTCAATCAAGTCGAAATCTATTATTATTGATCAGTAAATTTAAATTTGGTTTATTATTAATATAAATTATTTTTATATTATCATCTATTTTTTTAAAATATTATTAAATTTTTTATTATTGATAAAAAAATTTAATTATTATTATATTTTTAATAACGTATTATTTTTTATATTAACTAATAATGTAAAATATCTTGCTGATTTATCAAAAATGAAACTCAAATACTTTGAAAGAAAAAGTAAATCAAAGTGACTGTATTCATTCAGACACTTAATGCTTCAACTAAATTTGCTATTGTAATCAATTCAGTTGAGTAGAGTAATTTACAGTTGCACTTGTCCTTTCACAAATCACAACATTTTAGTATGGTGTAATTCACAGGAACCAAATATGCACACGTAATGATATTGTGAGAGGCATGAATGGCCCTTTTTCTTTTTCCATTTTTCCAGATCTGATCTGGACTTTGTTACTTTACGCTAACTTCCTTCAACATACCATGAATTTTAAACTCAGCAATAATACGATCTTTAAAATCAGGCCTACTCCTTGTCGTACTACAATTATTATTTGCTGCATTGGTATTTTGGTACAGAGTCCCTGCCTACCTGAATAGTGAATACTTGGTGCGTAGCTGACTTTGCTAGCAAGTGGATCTTTGAAATTTTTCTTTTTTTTAAAAAAAAATAAAGGACCCAGGGAACATTATCTGCATACTTTATTACGCAATCCTCTGCTATGCAGTATAGTTGCGTGCTGGATTCAACAAAACAAGCTGAATTCTCAGGCACATAACATGCAAAATAATCAAATCAAATTGCTATTAATTCTAAACCCGTTCACCAAACAAGGTGGCTTCTTTCTCACGTTCACGTTAATATATTATTAAATTTAATTTAATTATTAATATGATATTATATAATGTGCCCTTCGAAAAATTATCAATTTAATACATAATCAAATTTAATAATAAATTATGAATAAAAAAATTAATAATAAATTAACACATCACCCACGAGGACTCTTCCAATGAAAAAAAAGAAAAAAACTCTCAAAAGCAGTATTAGCATTGGTTCCTGCATCACTTGAAATGTCAGTTTTCACGGCTCAGATTTCACACCTTTTACCATAAGTGTGAAATTCACCGTGAGATTTGCTTGCTTTTGTGAGAAAACGTGAGAATGAAAAATGAGATGTTGGAATAGTCGTAGAATTTTGTTAATGGATTAAGGTAATTGTAGTTGAGTTTACATGCAGATGCAGCTCTGTTAATTCACAGGTAACAACCTGACGTCTGCTTTCTGATAAACTCTCTTTTCAGAGATTGAATCCCCTAAGGCAAACTCGGGATGCGAAATTTGTTGGGCTCTAAGAATATCTGGCTTTCTCTTCTCAAAAGGAGAAAAGCTACACGAACCATTCATTGGAAAGCAGAACAAATGAGCTAATCTGTGGAACAAAGCTCTTGAAAAAGTTGAGGATTAAAACTACAGACCAGTCTGTTACTGAACTCTTCACAGCGAAGATGAAAAAAGAATCCTAAGAATACATATAATCACATCATAAGATATGTCCTTGTCTGTAAGTATGGCCTATAACAAAACGCACCTAAGCTTTGATTTACTAATTATTATGATCTGCATGCAGTCACAGTAGAACTTAATCATACACACCAGGAAAAAACCAGAACAACAACACTCCAAGTTTGTGTACAAGAAAACTGATATGTATTTTCCCTCTAATCCTTTCATGTTTGATCAATTATGAAGACGGTTTGGTCCAGAAGGGACAAGCCGGTGAGAGACCGTATGGATCTGCTTGTTCTTCCCGGATTTCAACGAGGATACAATAGCAGAATAACTCCTTATGAACATGGAAGAAAACATTTTTTTCGGTCTTCTTTCCGACTCTACAAGACTCGAATAACTAACGAAACGAGCTGATGAACCTTGAAATGTTGCAGATAGCAGAGCAATGACAAGTAGAAGGAGGATTGAGGATTTTGGAACTCTCATATTTACAATATGGTTTACAAGAACCGGAAATAAGATATGAAGATGAACTATGTTCCAATTCTGTGAATATATAAAAGAGAGAGCCTGTTTAGTGGGAGACATGGGAAAAACAACATCGTTTCTAAGACTCAACGGAATTTAACATCAGAATGTGGTTTTCAATTGTGACTCTTTGATAGAGATGATATCATAAGTAGAATATTTCCATATACTCCAAATTTGAAAAGTTGACTTTGTAGGAAGTGGCTTTCTAAGTAGCCACCTCGACGATCATCCTAATTTCTAAATTTCCCATGTGTGATTGCAGATTTCAACGCGTCCATTATCAAAATAGTCAACCTACATTTCAGTGCGGCCATTATAAAAAAAGTCAATCCTTCCATCATCCTTAGCATGCGTGAATGCTTTTGTTTAACAAGGTATAGAAGGATTGCAATGCCAACTACTAATCACACTTTAAAAAATCCAATGATTCAGCCGAAAGAAGTCAGCTGGCATGTCTGCAGGCTGCTCTATCAAAATAAACAAGTAAATGACATTACTATTAATCTGAATTAGATATCAATGGCTATTACTTGATGGTTTTGGCTACTTTTCACATTTTATACCATCAATTATAGCTAATCAACGCATTTAGACTTTTCAACTCACCTACTTGCCTAAACTCAGAAAATTACGAGTCCTCCTAATGCCCGTTATTATTACATTTGCAGCAGGGTAGCCGGGCAACTTCGACAGCAAATGTTTTCAGTTTTTGGCTAGCACAGTTGCACTAGCATAGCGTAAGTATTTCCAGATTCTTTGCAAATTCAATATCATATATTTCTTCGTAGAAGATGGAAAAGGAATCATGTTTCATAATACTATATCTAAATTTTATAAAGTTCCTTTCCTATATTAAACCGAAGAGTAGAAGCCAAATCCTGATGTACACATAAGTAGATTTAGCATATCTAAATTTATGAAGTTCCTTTCCTATAGTACACCAAAGAGTAGAAGCCAAATCCTGTAGCATACGTAAGCAGATTTAACAAAATATCCGTTTTTCTGGATAAATATCAAAAGCAAAGAGACCGGCATACTACAAACGTTGCTTACAATACGTCTTAGCAAATTTCTTTGCACTTATCACCAGATCTACTCTTATAATTTCAACAGAAACTACCGCAGGATACCTCAGTCAATTATGAAGTGGATTTGGACCAGCTGGAATCACAGTAAGTGAAACAGTCTGTCTTCCATTAACCTTGAGCTTTCCAAAAACTGCAGCAACATTATTAGTATCTGAGGTTCTTGGGGATGGAAAAGGGAACCTTGTTCTTGCTCTTCCTTCCATCTCTTTCCTGCTGGACCACAAGATATGCCTGCAACTTGAAATATGGAGTATTATTAATATAACAAACAAGAACATAAATAGAAGCGAATAATACTGAATTCTCATCATTCAATCTTGGTAAGAGAAAAATGTTCAGGGGCGGAGTTGCAGACTTGATATTTAGAAAATACAGTCTAATACTTCAGAGAACACTATATAACTAATTGATGAATCAAGTAGTGGTGATGAGAGGAGACACTCAAGCCAAAACAATTCAGATTGACCCACGTGAACCAATCTTCTCAATCATATTTTATTAATTAGAGGTACCGGAAAAATTAATGTTCATGTTTGCCTGTCAAGTTATAGATGTATACAGTATTTGATGGAGGAACGTCGAATGAACTGCTTGATGCTGACAAGGTGGCAGCTGCATATGTTAATTGCAGGGTCTTGTCAGATAATTGAGTTGCATGATTACTAATGTATTTCATACAGTTAGTCAATAACCTGTTGCTTTCTGATGGTACACCATCTTTATACAATGATAATGCAGTATCTGTTACCTGAAAAGTCGGTCAAATGCTGAAGCCTTGTATCGGTAAAAAGGTATTATTTTTTTCTCTTACCTGATGCATATGAGCTAAAGCGATTCAAACAGTAAGATACATGTAAGGATAAGAGATAGGGTGAGAATTATTAGAGTTGACATTATGTGTTGCAGCAAATAGTATACAATATAGTTAATGAGAGGTCAGGACATTTAAGAAAGGATCATGCAAATAAATGAATCCTCTCCTTTTCCAAGATTTTGTTCACAATGAAGGTGAGATTAAGGTTAATGTAATTGCATCTTCTCAATAGTAGTTTTCAATTTTGACCGTTGGCATGAAGGAGCTGAATCTAAAGTTTGAGATTTTTTTATTTTTTATTTAATAGAAATAGGAATATATTAACAATAAGACAGTTAAACAGACATTAACCAGTCCAAAGAAAGTTACAAAACAAGCTAGAAACCACAAGGGACATTCCTCAGAGTTTTAAATCCCCTGGGATACAAAATACCCATAGCATCAGGGGGATGTGGAAGTAATTCATTCCCCAAATTGGCCTACAAAGTCATTTTGGCCATCCTGTCCGCTGCGTGATTGGCTTGCCTCTTGCAATGGGCCAGTTTGATCTGCGTAAGGCCAGAGATCATATCCCTACAAGTCAAAACAATGCCAACGTATTCACTGGCTGGATTTGGGTTAATACCATTAATCATATTAATAGCAATAAGACAATCAGACTCCACTCATAAGTTCCCGACATTAATAGCTTAAGCCAACACAAGACCAGTTAAAATTCCCCACAACCCTATGATCAAAACAGATCCAACTCCCAAGTTTCTACAAAAGCCAACTACCCAAGACCCTCCTCTAACATCCCTAATGATAACTCTCATAGCAATTCTACCTGAATTTCCTATGGCTGATCCATCGGTTTTCATGTTGTACCAAAATTCATCAAGAGGAATCCAAGAGATATCTTGATGCAGAGTTTGTTTTCCTTTTTTCCTATCCACAAGGTGAAAAAATACAGTTTGGTTCTTTTAATATGACCTCTGAGCACTGGCCTAACAAGTTACTTATTGCTGTGCCTGTGGTTGGAGCTAATTAATACAAGCTTTACAGCAACACCATAGAACTAGGCCACGCAATTAAACAGTGGCTATTTATTAAGGTAGGGGTTCCTGCATCATATCTAACTACAACTTGCGTCCACCGGCCTTTAATAAGATTATTCTACTCCACAATTTTATTTTATTTTTATTTATTTTTGTATATGATCTGAAATTAAGATGCCTTCGCATTGTGTCTACGGATGCAACTACGCTTCTCATCGAAACTTATGGCTATCATGCGAAGTTCCAAGCTTATACGAGTCTACAACCGTACGCGTTCTTATTCTGTTGACAAGACTTGAATGAAACAGCTATCCAACTTCATCCTCGGAAGGGAAGCAGTTTCCCTTTCCATTTCTTCTATCTTCGTTGTCCTTACCTTTTGAAAGTTTCCAATGAAATGTTTTGACATTAAGATAGTAACACCGTCAAATCATTCATCCGCAGTTTATCGGCATGGGAGAAAAAAACAAAAAAATAGCAAGTTTGTAGGCCTTCTAGTTTCTTTTTTATATACACATTTGTTTCTTTTTTACATAATTTTTTCTTTATTCATTTATTACTTCATTATATTATATTATTATATATATTATTTTTTATTTATTTTATTACATATTTTTATGTACATGTTTGTTATTTATCATTTTAATACTAATATCATTGAATAGTATAAATATATCAAAATATATTTTATTTTTATTATGAAAATATTTTATATAAATGAAGACTTTTAATTTAATTAAATTACCTAATTACATATTATAAATTAATTTTTTATATTATTCTAAAACTCATCTACTGTTTTACTATTTTTTTAATTTATTCAATTGTATGTTTTATTTTTTTCCTCTATTTTTTTACTATAAAGTTATTATTTACCACTTAAGCACTAATTTTACTAAAAAGTTTATACTTTATTTTTGTTACATAAATATTCAAAATAAATCAAAATATTTAATTGAATTGAAATACTTAACTACTTATTCTATTTTTCACTTTTATATTACTTTACATCTTACTTATTATTTATTTTATTTTTATTTGCTTTAAATATATTTTTATTTTTAATATCCATTATTATTTATAATTTAGACATTAATATCTTAAAATATATAAATATATTGTGAAATATTTAATTTTGTTATATACATATATTTAAAATAAGTTAAAATTTTAATATAAAAGATAATAATGGAAATAATTAATTGCATATATATTATTTAATTAAAATATTTAAATAAATAAAATCAAACTTATTTGTTTAATTTTTCAATATTATCTCAATATTAAGTTTTAAATATTATATTTCAAATTATATATACACTAATTAAAATTTTATAAATACTTTATAAATAATACATTATTTCACCTTCTTTTATCTACTTTATTATATTTTTTTATATTCACTTCTATTATTTACAACTTAGACAATAATAATACTGATTACTATAGATATAATATATTATTAAATAGTATATATACAATAAAACATATTTTCATTATTAAAAAATAGATTAAATAAGTTAAAATTTATTTTAATTATATTTTTTTATTATATATTCTATTTTTAAGTTCTTGTATGCTTTCTCTTCTCTTTATTTTTTATGAATTAAGCACTTTTTTATACAAATATATAATTTAGATGTTAATTATATCTACCTTAATGTATATATTTTTTATGCTCATTGTTATTATTTATCGTCTATCAATTATATATTTTATTTTCATTATAAAAATATTTTATGCAAATTAAAATTTTAATTAAATTAATTAGGTATAAATTTTATTTTTAAATCTTGTATTTTTTTTAGTATGCTAATTGTTTCTATTCATTTTATTTTATCTATTGCATTTTTTTTGTTGTTCTTCTTCCTTTTTCATATCCACTCCACTACATATTATATATATATATATATATATATATATATATATATATATATATATATATATATATATATATATATATATTATTGCAAATTTTTTTATATTTATTATTATTAGTTACATCTTAAATGCTAATATTATCAAATAATTTAGATATAGCATAATATATTTTATTTTTATTATAAAAATATTAAATAAGTAAAATATTTACTTTAACTAAATTTCCTTTTGTATTTTTATCATTTTATCTTTTAACATGGTTTTTCTATTTTTTCTATTATCCATTAAATTATGTACATATTATTGTGTAATATAATTTATTAAATTATGGTTTTCTTAAGTTATAGATGTAATTTAAATTGAATTATTTAAGTAGATGTTCTATTTTTTTTTTACTTTTGTATTATTTTATATCTTACTATTTGTTTCTCTTCTTTTTATTTAGTTTGTGACATGCTTTTAACTATTGTGTTACTTTACATCTCATGTATTATTTGTTTTTTTTAATATACTCAAGTACATGCTTATTTTTAATTTCATTTTAAGTTTTTTATTATTTTATAATTCACATACCATTTTTTACAATTTTATTATATTTTTATATCTACTTTTATTATTTATAATCTATTTATATATTTTATTTTTAACTTTTATAATACTTTATAATTTATTTATTATTTATCTTTCTATTAATTTATTTTATCAAATATTGGCCTTTTTCTCTTTTTCCATGTGAATTACCATTATTTATAACTTACATACCAATACTACAAAGTAACATAGAAATCACATAGTATACTTAATTTCATTATAAAATATTTTAAATAATTTAAAATTTTAATATAGAAAACACTAATTGAAATAATTAATCTCATATACTATTATTTAATAAAAAATTTTAAATTTTAAAATTAAATTTATCTACTTAAAATTTATAATTATTTTATTAATATCAATTTTTAGTGCTATATAGTAAATTAAATATATAATAATTGATACTTTGTCAAAGTTGTAAACTCACAATACTTCACTTTTTAAAATGTTTTTATATACATTTTTTAAAATTCCATTTCTATTATTTATAATTCTAATATTAATATCATTAATTAACAAAAATATAATATGATAAATTTTATTATTATAAAATAATTTAAATAAGTTAAAATATTATTTTAGTTAAATTATTTAACCGTATGTTCTATTTTTAAATTTTATATTACTTAATATAAGAATTAAATGCTTTTATTTTCATTTGCTCTATTATATATTTTTCTTCTTTTTTTTATATATTATCAATCATTTTATTAATGGTTTAAATACTAATATCAATAAAAAAATTATACATGATATATCTTATTTTAATTTTAAATAAATTAACTTTTGATTGAATTGAATTATACTATGCTTTCTGATTTTAACACTTATTTTAATTTATAATTCATTTTGTTTTTTCTTTTTATATCTATTTATATTACTATTATTTATCACTTATATATATATATATATATATATATATATATATATATATATATATATATATATATATATATATATATTCTACTGCACATTTTTTCTTTTTATGCTAATATATTACTATTATTTATCACTTAAATTCTAATATTACAAAGTATTATAGATACAAAATGATAAATTTAAATTTTTTATGAAAATATTTCTAAAAAATTTTAAATTTGATAAAATATTTTTATTAAAATAATTAATCACATATTCTATTATTTGATAAATTTTAAAAATAAATAAATTCATTATTTAAAATTTATTAATATATATTATCTTGATATTATTTTGTTATATTTTAAATTATATAAAATATAATTGATATTTTATCAAAATTTTAAAACTTATTCACTATTTCACTTTTTGTTATTATCCTTTTCAACTTAGATAAATTAAAATTAAAATTTAATTATATTATATATTTTAATTTTAACTCTTATATTATTGTATAATCCACCTATTGTCTTTCTTCTTTATATATGTATATATATATATATATATATATATATATATATATATATATATATATTATTGCAAATTTTTTCATTTTATATCTATTATTATTTTTTATTGCTTAAATGCTAATAATATAAAGTATTATATATAGAAAATGATAAATTTGAATTTTTAATTTTAAAATAATTTTAAAATTAAATAAAAAATTATTAATGGAAACAATTAATTATATATTCTATTATTTTTCTATATTTTAAATTATATAAGATATAAGTGATATTTTATCAAGACTTTACAACTTATGCAATAATTAAAATTTTAATTTAATTATATTATATTTTTTAATTTCAACTCTTATATTACTATATAATTTACTTATTATCTCTCTTCTTTAAATATGTGTGTGTGTGTGTATTATCACATAAACACTAATATTATAAAGTATTATAGATATAAAATGGTAAATTTAAATTTTTATAAAAATATTTCAAATAAGTATAAAATTCAATGCAAAGTTATTAGTTGAAATAATTAATTAAAAATTATTTTATGTAATAAAATATTTAAAAATTAAAATATTTTTTTACAATTATTGATATATATTATCGTGGTATTATTTTGCTATATTTTAAAATATATAAAATATAATTAAGATTTTATCAAGATTTATAATTTGCACACCATTTCACTTTGATTATTATTTTTTAACTTATAAATTGATTTACTTAACTATATATTATATTTTTAACTCATACATTATTTAATATTAGAGTCATGTCACTTTTATTTATTTAATCCATTGCATCTTTTTTTCTATTTTTAATACCATCATGTTATTTATATTTCATATGTTAATATCATTAAGAAGTATAGATACAAAATAATATTTTTTATTATTTTATTATTTTTATTTCAATAATTTAAAATTTTAATTTATTTGAATTACTTAAATATTTATTATGATTTTAAATTTTAATTAAAACTCATATTATATATATATAGACTAGTATCATAAAATAGTATATATATATTTAATTTTATTATAAATATATTTTAGATAATTTTTATATCCATTATTATTTACAATTTAGACATCAATGTTACAAAATAGTATAAATATATCATGATATGTTTAGTTTTACTATAAATATATTTTAAATAACTTAAAATTTTAATATAAAATATATTAAATGAAATAATTAATTGTATATTATATTATTTAATGAAAGTAACTAAAAATTTAAATCAATTTTACTTTTTAAAATTTTGTTAATATTATGTTTATATCAATTTTTAAATGTCATATTTTAAATTAAATGTACAGTAATTAAGATTTTGTTAATGCTTTATAACTCATGCATTATTTTATTTTCTTTTATCCATTTTGTACATATTTTTTGTGCTCACTTTTATTATATACATTTTAGACAATAATATTACCAAATAGTATAAATATAGCATACTACTATCATTAAGTAAAATTGATATAATACAATTTATTTTATATTATTACAAAAATATTTTAAATATTTTATATTTTAATTTAATTATAATTTTTAGTTATCCTATCATATATATCATATCTATACATCTAAAATAACATTTCTCTTCTTCATTTTATATTATTATTTCCTATTACATGTTGAGCTATTAGGCCTTGCAATTTTTCATTTCTTACCTAGGTTGTTTGTAATGTTAATTGCTCGCTTGCTACTACTAATAATGGGCTTTTTCCTCCCACAAAAAACAAGCTAACTTGTGAAAACTAATGGCCTAATTTGTTAACCTTATTTTCACATGGGCCAAGTTAAGGATGAAAAAAAAAGCCAATTGCGATAGTGTTTCTTTTTTCTAAGATAGCTGCTTTTTTACAAGCAATTAAAGTATCATAAATAAATGTTCAATCTCAATTTATGATGCTATTAATGTGTTAAAATTTTCTCACCCAATAAACGCCTAAAGACATTTGCTCTTTTCCATTGAAGATGCCAGCTAAAAAAAAAATGCATGTTTGCTCCATTTTACTTTTATGATTTGAGTTGCTTTCTTAAATGAATGGCATCTTCCATTTCGGTTATTTTCTTTGAACGATTGCAAGACAAATTCTGCTAATGTGCTACTACTTAAAGCGATAACAAAATGGAAAGATTTTGTTTTTGTTGCTTTGTAGTATGGGTTTCACATCTACAATTGCAAGATGATGAATATTTGCATAATTTGTGATTTTCAAAGCTTTGTTTCTGGCATTTTAATGGGTAATTTTTGCATTTTGTATTCAATTTTTACTTCTCTTTAAATTTATGCATGTTTGCTTAAATTTATGATCTTTTATTTCATGATAAGAATCTTGGAGTATTGATGAATAAGCATGAATAAAATTGAAGTAAAATATGAAGTATCTTTTTGATTGGTGAGCAGGGTTACAATATTAAAGATGATTAGAGAAAGTTCAAAATTTTTGACTAATTTCATTGATACTTCATTGTCATTTTTTCTCTTTTCCTTTATTTTGTCATTGATATAATTACATTATATCATATTATTATGAGAAAATTTTCTGATTATATAAGATGAATTTTTATTTTTATTTTTATTTAATTTTCATTTTCATTACTTCAATTAATTCAAAAACTATACCTTTTATTTCAAATTTTGTGGATATTTGAATTTAGTTTATAATATAGAGAGCTTGTGGTTAGTGAAATGTGAAAGTCTACTTCTATATGTTGATTGCCAATAATGTCTCTATTTTTCTATTTCTTTAAAACTAATATACTACTTTTTTAACTAATTTTAAGTACTAATACATTTTTATAAGTATTGTGAATGCATAAATGTATTGACGTGCATACTTTAAAGTACACGAGTATATATTAATTTGATAGATACTAATTTACACTCAATTTCTAGAAACTCAAATCAATACATAACAAACCAATGATAGAAATATTATTTCTAAATTTTGTTTTTCAATAGTGTCTATCTCTTTTAGTTTTAAAACTTCATATTTACTCCAATGAAATTGCTCTAATATAAATAATAAGTCTTTTGCCTATCAAAGCGTTTTTTTTTTTTTTTTCTTCATAGTTAATTGATGTTTGTTATATATACTTTTCTTATAACTTATAACAACTATATTCAATTATGTTATTGGCTTTAGAAATTCCGTACATAGCACAAGCTCAAAACTAACTTTCAACGAGAAAGCAAAAACCAAACCCATGTGCAACCTCCCTCTCCCCCCCCCCCCCCCGCCTCCCACCTTTTTTCTTCTTCTTCTCCCTCTCCTTTTTTGAGTCACTAGCCAGAGTCCTGCGAATTTAGTTCAATACGATCTTATAAAAGGACTGTAGAAAAGAACATCATACAGATCAATATGTGCGAAAATGATTGGACCTCATGATTACTGAACAAGAAACTACTAGCAATTCATTATTTATCAGAACAAACATTCAAGAAGAGTTTGACTCATAGGTGGCCTGCATTAAAATTGATAGCTCGTCCGTCATTTTCTCAATACAGTTCACCAACCATCAGCATTCTTGGCATCTCCTATCTGCAAGTATCGAGTGAGACAATTCAACAGATTACTCCTTATCCGCTTCACCAGCTGGAAGAGTTTCATCACTTTTAACAGCAATATTATCTGATGGGCCATCTTCAGAAGGCTTAGTTCCATCATCATGGGCAGTAGATTCCGATGGCTCACTGGCAGGTTCTCCTTCAGTTACTTGAACTGACTTCTTAACAGTTCCAACCTTTACATACTTGCCCATAAACTTGTATTCCCAGTCCTGCAAGGCCTCAAGCTCAAAGGGGCCAAGACCAGAGATATCTCCAGTCAGATCTTTTTCTTCGAAAGACATCTTTGCTAAAGCTCTGCTAGCATCCTTGCCAGCAAATAGTGCATATGGACCACCTGGTCCATAAAACATCCTGCAACAGCAGATTAACATGTAATAACTAATAATTTAAGAAGTCATGCTAGAGATCAACCTTGGGGGGGGGGGGGGGGGATTAACATTAACCCAACCCATCCACAAACAAAATTCAACCATTATCATTGAATCACTCCTTCCTTACGCAAAAGTGAGACCATGTTTTTCAAACTACCCATAAATATTCTCTTTGCAAAGGTAAACTCTTGTTAAAGATGGTCCATCCTCGTTGTTTGAGACAATGTTTGGCTAAAACTTGAAAATTTAGTCAGCTCAACAATCTATACAGACACATTTGCAACAACTACATATCATATTCATAATAAAAACTTTAGTAATCGATATTGAATGGTTCATCACTTTGATATATAGTGCTATAACACCCACTTATTGTAGTGTGTAAAGTAAAAAAGATGCAATAATTTCAAAAGAATTGACAGGCAATAAGATTGCAATAAAGACACCCAAAATACTTGCTTCTATAAACACAGCTCTGTATTCTAGTTAACTCCTTCAGAATGATTCCCAATTCAACTCCTTGCTCTAAAGATATACACCAATGGTACTTCGTAAATTTTAAGTCAGGAGTACGTAATAAGTATCCTGCACAATTGAATAGATACTTCAAATTTATGGCCAGGCATCTGTTAGATGATCAGTCGGATACTCAATGCCTATGACTTCACTGGCACAATAGCATACTTCCCTGAGGACTCAAATAGGGAATCCAACTTGATTCCATGGTTATCTACCTTTTTATAGAACTCGAGACCGAGTTAGCAAATCACAAACATAGCATTCAATCCATCCAATTTAACTTTGGTGCGTCATTAAGAAGGACTAAACTTTGTAAGACTGCTTATGAGACGCATAAGTGTTAGATAATCAACAAATACAACAAAGAAATAAAGCACATAAAGACTCCTTTATTTGTTAAGATAAATTGTCGAATCATCAAACCCGGAAAGGGCGCCGAAAGTTTGCTTGTGCCAATGCAGCATAAATTCGACATAACCAGAATTTAAAACCCCCGTTGACCACCAAAAAAGGAAAAAACCAAAATTACTCAGAAACACGGATAAAATTTCACAGAAAAAACACCAAAAGGCGTAAAGTAAACAGCTTTATACCTGCTTTGAGAGACGTCATAGATCTGACCTTTGATAGCCATAAGCAACGGCTTCTTTGGATCAGAGCCATCGTAGACTTTTAACTCTTCCTCAGTGATCTCACCCACCTGAACTGGAGGAGGAAGAGGCTGCATCTGCTCTTCATAAGCCCTTGGGGTTGAACGATAATCAGAGGACCCAAATAGACCAGAAATGACATAGTAAACAGCAAAAAGCAAGGCAAGGAATGTAAAGAAAGTGGCCGGTGAGAGGCCAGTGTAGGCAACAATAGCTTCTTTCAGAGTCTCCCACAGTTGCACAGCCATCGCCTTTTACTGTGCTGTTTTGGAGAGAGAGAGAGAGAGAGAGAGTATAACCCTGGAATCGAGAAGGTGGTAGACAAAGAAAAGGCTGAGATTCTTATATCACTTCAGATCTCGATCTTCACGCCTCGGAGTTTGGTCCAAAATCAGATGGTCAAAAATTCAATACTGCTGACACATAATTAAGTGGACGAAAAATTTATGCCAAGCAATGACGTTCGATTATTAATTTTTTTATTTTGTGATATTTTTTTTATTATAATTTTATTATTTTTAATAAAAAAATAATTTATTATTTTTACTTAAAAGATAAATTATAAATAAAGAATATTTTTATTTATTCATAATAAATATAAAGTTACAAATTACTTTTTTATTTTTTTAATATTAAATTATTTTTAATAAAAATTAAAATTTGAATAGTAATTCATAATTACATACTTATTTTATTCTAATAAAAATCTTTTCAAATTATATTTATATTTTACTTCTTTTCTATTTTCACTTTTGTTCACTTCACAATCAACAATCAACCATCAACGTAGAGTTTTCATCATAATCGTTAATATATTTAAGTTCATAATTATTTAGTTATCTAATTTTCATAAAAAGCTCCTTATATCATATTTATATTTTATTCTTTTTCACCTTCAATCATTTCAAAGCCATTACCTTTCCTAAATGAGAGTTTTTTTCATTTTTTTCATCTTTAACATGTGTAAGTTTCACCCTACTAATTTCAACTTTTTTAAAGTTACTTAATCTAAAATTCTTATCATATAAATTATTTTCTACAATTTTTTTAATTTTTTTATACTATTATTATTTAGTTTGATTTTTATTGGTTATAAGTTCTTTAATTCATTGAATTTCTACTTTTTCAAAAAAAAATGACTTAATTAATTCTTATTAACTTATTGGAATACTTAATTAATTCTTATTAACTTATTGGAATCTTGATGTATAAAACTACAAAAGTATACATTTTTTATAATTTATTTTCTTAGGTAGTTTTTTTTATTATTTCACACTACTTAAAAGGGAAAAGCACAATTTTTGAGAAAATTATGAAAGAAGGAAAATTACTATATAAATATATAAACTATCATTATGATTTTTTTTTACAAATTTACAATTGACAACATATATTAATAGATCATTTTTTATTACCTTATATTTATATTTATATAAAAATATTAAGTTCAATAAATGCAACATTTTCTATTTTGAAATTTGAAACTCATTTTATTTTTATCTTTATCTAATTTTATCTAAAAAAATTTTATTTTTATCTTTATTTGATTTGACTAAAAAAATTTTCTTTTATTGTCTCTATCTCATTTTATATCTAATTCAAAATTTGTAAACTTTTTTCTACAATGCACTTTCTCTTCACTTCTATTTGATAAAATTTGCTTTTGCATCCTTACATAAATGAACAATTCTACCTACACTCATTAAAGAAAACTTAAATTGATATTGGACAACATTTGTCACTAAGTACATTAAAAATTTATCTGGTGGATTATCACATGAAAATTATAGATTTATTTTACTATTTCACAATCTAATTAATTATTCTTTTTTTGGTATTATGTTATTTCTTAGACTTTTTTTCTTTTCTATATCTTTAATATATTTTTTTAAAATTTCGACGAAAGGGCAGATCAATTTTTTAAAAAAGATTCATTGCCTATTGCACATTTTTAATTTATTTACTATTTTATATTTATAATTATATCAAACTTTTGTCACTTTTTGCTATCATATTTTTTTTTATTTTGTTGCTTCATGACTTTAGGATACCAATGATTCATAGTATTATTATATGTCTATGCAAGATGCTACCTAATTGCTTTTTAATATTTTAGAAATATTATTTTTAAAGCAAATTTAAAATTATAATCCTTAGTAGGTTTCTAGGAAATGAACTTTATTATAATATAATTTTTATAAGGATATTAAATATAAATGAGATGGTCATCAGTGTTTTCTAACAAAAAAATATTCATTTTTTTTGTGAATTAAAAAAATAAAAAAAATTATATTGAAATATTAAATTTCAATTAACATATAGGTCATAATTTGTGAATTTTAATGAGTTAATTATAATATAAAAATATTACTTTTAAAATTTTATTTTATATTGTAATATAGTAAATAAAATATATATTATCATTATAAAAAATTATTTTTATTATAAATCATATTATTAAATATTAATATTAATAATAATTATCTTAAAAATAATATTTAATTAATGCATATTTTAATTTAAAATTATTTTTATAAAATAAATTTAAAATTAATTACCTAAGAATGCTAAGCAAAATGAGTGAAAAGATGATTTTTTTTCTCCTTTAAATTTTTATTAATTTTTATTTTATTAAATATTTTCTCTTTTAAATATCATAGAGTTAGAGAGATACTTTTTTTAGAGTTGTTAGCTATATATTAATTAATTTTTTATCTAATCTTCTTTAAAAATAATTAATATAAAATTATAATATTATATTATTAGAATAGATATTCATCCATAATATAAAATTACTATTTTCAAAGTTTATTTTATATTATAATGTAGTGAATAAAAAATATATTATCATTACAAAACTATATTCTTATTGTAAATTATATTATTAAATATTAATATTAATGATAATAATTATCTTAGAAAATAGTATCTAATTAATGCAATATTTCAAAAATTAATTACCTACTTAAATGTTGAGTAAAATTCATCAAAAGATAATTTTTTTAAAATTTTTTATTATATATTAATAAATTTTTTATCTAATTCTCTTTATAAATAATCAATATATAACTATAATATAATATTATAAAAATAAATATTTATTCATGTAATGTATAGGTGATTATCTAACATTATTATATAATATGTTGAATTTATTGATATACGATTAAATTTAATAATATATTAATATGTTATTATCTCAGTGATATATTATAATTTTCTTTTAAAAGAATATGTAGATTTTTCTTATACTAGAAATAGAGAAACCTCTCATAAAATTTTTGTTTCATTTGATATAATAAAAGATAATGATATGAAATGCAATGGAATAAAATGATAATTTTATAATTATATTTGATACGATTAAATATGAAATAAGTATTTAATTATAATAAAAAATAAAAAATTAATAATAATAAAACCTTAAAAAAAGGAAAAATAAATTTAAAACTATACTTATATATAATATGAGAGCATTATTTTTTTGTTTACTTATAATTTTTCATAACTAAACATATATATATATATATATATATAATTTACAGCCAAACTTGTATATTAAATAGAAAAATAGATGATATGATCATTGATAAAAATATATTTTAAATTTAATTACCAAAATTATAATCAACTAAATTTTACAATAAAGGCATGAAAAATAATTTACTAAAATTTTTATATTAAATAATTTTTATAAAAAATATAAGAGTATTTGATCATAAATTTTTTTATTAAAATATAATTACTAGAATATTTTAATAAAAAACTAGAAATTAATATTATTTTATTATTTGTTAATAAAACCTAACGTTGGAATATAAAAAATTGGAAATGATGGGGAAAAAAATCATTTCATAGATGATAGAGCAGCATTATATCACTTTTGCAATAGAAATTCCATCATTTGATGAAATGTGTATTCCTTAGGGATTGAATATCTTCTTTTTATAGTTTGTATCATTTTTTCTTCATTCCTTTCTATTATACCAAATGTTTTTCACACAAAAAGTAATTTTTTAAAAAAATCGAACTTTAGAAAGGGTAAAGGAAAAAAATCATTTCATAAATGATAAAAGACCATTATACCACTTTTATTATGGAATGGAAATTCCATCATTTGATGGAATGTGCATTCCTTAGGGAATCAAAATATCTTCTTTTGATAGTTTGTACCAAAAAAAAATTCTTTTCTTTTCATTGTACCAAACTCTTTTTTACACAAAAACTTTTTGAAATGTATTTAAAATCAAAATTATTTAATTAATACTAATATTGTATATGTTACCGTGAAACAGAAATGAGAAAGGACATGTGAATGAAATGATTATATTATAATTATATTTGATATGATGAGAAATAAAAGGACTTTTTTATTATATTTTTAGTAATGATATAAGTTATTAAACTATTAAATACATATATACAAAAATCAAATATTGAATTCTTAATACAATAAAAGATGCTAAACCTTTAAAAAATATTAAATAGCACATAAATCAAAAGGTCTTGGGCACTCCATTTTCTTATTTGATATAATGAAATAAAATAGAAATAGAATGAAAAATATATAATTAATAATAATAATATTCATATTACAAAAATAATAAATATCTTATTAAGTAATTTAATATTATTAAAATATGTGATACAATCAATAATAAAAATTATTACAATTTAAATTTTCTCATTAAAATTATAACTAAAAAATTTTCTATAATTGAAGCATAAAAATTCTAATTTATTAAAAATTTATGTTAAATTTTTTACAAAAGTATGAATCTCATATTTTAAATTTTATTATTAAATGTATAATTTTTAAAACATATTAACAGAAAGATATTTAAAAATTAATATTTTTATATTTTAAAAAAGGATAATATTAAAATATATAAAAAATGAGAGATATGTGCATAAAAAGACCATTCCATGAATAATGTAATAACTAATCCCATCATTTTTGTTCATCTTTTTTATTTTCATTATATTCTATCCAACCAAACACACTCTAAAGAATTAACACTTTTTAAAAATTAATTTTTTATATTTTATTTGATTTAATTTTAAATTATTTAAAAAATATTATCATAATAACTAATATACTTTTCAAATTTATTATATAAAAATTTAAAAATTTCAATAAATTTTAATAATTTCTAAACTATTTTTAACTATACTTTTAATCTCTTCAACTTATCCTAATGTCTTTAAATTTATAATTTCTTATTTTCTAGTTTACTTTAAAAAGCTAAAACATACTTATGTAATTATTATAACTAAAATGAAATATAATTTAAATCAAATAAAAATATTATCTAAATAATTAATAAAATAAATCATTAATCCTATATAATATATAAGGAATATATATATTTTTATTTATATAATTAATATTAAAATAATAATCAATAAATAAAATTCAATTTAAAATTAAATTTTCATTATAATTAAATTTATGATATACAATTTAACATTTATGTTATATAATTTTATATTTAATATTGATTCTATTATATATATAATTAATAAATCAATTTATTATGTTTATATTTATATCTTATAATTAATAGATTATGTTTTTCGAATGGTCATGAATAAATGTCAAAATGGTCATTAGTTAGATTAAATAAAGTAATTTTATATTTTTACAATAAAATATAAGAGGTCATTTCATTCATAGAAGTAACATAAAAAATACAACTTTAAAAAAAGTAGAAAATCCTTGAATCGTTTAATTGATTCATAATTGTCAAAGTAGAGAAATTAGAATTTATTAAAAAATTTTACTTTTCACAAACTATGGAAAATAGTTTATCCCTATTCTCTTACTAAGAAAAAATTTCATGTTCTTTATAGATAGAAATATAAAATTTCCCTCATTTAATTAAACTAATGATCACTTTAAACTTTTATTATTGGCATTTGAAAATTATAACAAACATAGTTTAGTGAAGATAAATATAATTTATTTATTATAAAATATGAATATATTTATTTAAATATAATTATTAATTATATAAAATTTAATTATTTTACTACTTATATTATAAATAAATTGACCATTATATAATATCATATAAAATGAATATTAAACATTATGTTATAAATATAAATTTTAAATATAATAATAAATATTATCACAATATAAATTTAATTCTAGATATAATAATATTTATTATATAAGTCAATTATATTAAATTATTTATTATTTTTATCATTTATTATATTAATATTCTTTTATAAAAATAAGAAATTATGTATTTCACATCTATTTTACATAAATTTGATAGAATTTATTATTTATTACATTAATTATTTGATGAATCTTTTTAAATTCTATTTAAATTTATTTATATTAAAATTATTTAAAATGTGTGAATAAATGATATCTTAATTTTTTATATAAATTTAATTTCCTTTTTTATAAAATTGGAAATAATAAATTACTTACTAACTCAAAAAATGATGGAAAGAGAGCTTAAAAATAGTTTTAAAAAGGATAATTAAAGACAATTAAAATTGATTGATATATTTTATTTTTTTATATCATAATTTTGAAAGGTATATTAGTTATTTTAATAATATTTTCTATAAAATTCAGAGGAAGCAAACAAAATACAAGAAGTTTATTTTTAAGAAGTGTTAATTTTTTACTATTAATCAAATAAATTTATACATTTCTAAAAAACTCACAAAAAAAATTATTTCATAAAAAGTTTAATTTCTTACAATAACTTACTTCCTGTATGAATCAAATGACTCTTAAATGATATAAGAAGTTTTTGAAATTGAGTGCAATCGTAGATAAATAACTTCTTATAATCTATTATAGGAAGTAGAACTTGTAAGTTCTATTTTTTTATTTTGATAATTAGTAACCAATCAAGCAATTTAAATTTTTTATATTTTCTATGAAATTGTACTTTCCATGCTATTTTTACAAACTAAATGACATCTTAATTGAAATTTTAGTTCTAAAATATAAGGATATATTAAATAGTAGGAGTTTTTTTTTTTTTTGTATGCCAATGAGATAAGTGAATTATGACCCTTAGATATAATATTGAAAGGATAGAATTAAAATATAAAATCATATAACTTTTTTTAAGTGATAATGCGACATTTTTAAATAGTCATATAATTTTTAATTATGTTTTAATCCTAATCATTAATGTAAAGTATGATGGTTATGATATAGTCTTCTCATCTCTTATATAAAAATAATTTTTCCATTCTATATATCACCTAAAATATATATGAATCTTTTTTCCAATTTTACAAAAAAAAAAATACAAATATCTTATTTAGCTTCAAAATATAAATGAATTTTTTCTTAGTTTTATAAAAGAATTATTCCTGAATCCATTAGTAAATTTTCATTTAAAAAATATTAAAATTAACAATTAACGTAAAAGGATTATTTTATGACTAAATTATTATTACTTTATTTATCCATGTTCTAATACCCATTTTACCCCAAATTTTTTCAAATTTTGAAATATTTCTCATATAAAGAAAATGTATTTACCAAAATTTTTTGTTTTACGTATATTTCTATGTGTACTAATTTTAATATATAAAATATAATTACCGTTTTAAATCTATAAAATAATCATTATACGAAGATTTTTTCATTTTTTGCACTAAGATATCCCCACTGGATTAGTAAGAGACTAATTTTCCAAAGTATGGTCAAATACCAAAAGCAAGGATCTTTTCCAAATGATTTTTTTCCATACATAAAGTTTGGATTAAATGAGGAAATCTTACTTAAGGTATCCAAATCCTTTCGAGTTGAACTAACTCATATTGGCTACATGAAGGATTTAATTTTTAAGTTTTAATACCTATAATTTCTCATTACATTTTGTTTATGCAATTAAAATATGCAATAAATATCAAAGATGCGAAAACAACAATTGTAAACCACCACCTCTTTTGCTTACTAGGTGACTCCATTTTGGGTTATGGCTAAGTATTTATACGATGAACTCTTTTATTAATACATCTACTTATTTCTATTAAGAAAAAAAATCCCTTAATATACACTAATTCTTTGTTTGGATGCGGTGAGAAAAAGGATGAAAAGAAAATAGATAAAAAAAAGAAGAAATAAAATATATGAAAAATTACTTTTTTACTTGTTCTTTAGATGTATAAAAAATATGTGAAAAAAATAATAAAAATATTATTTTTATGTAATTTATTGAAAAGTAAAAGAGAATAAAAAAATTTGTTAAATGATAAAATTACCTTTTTCACAAGTCAACAAAATTGTAATAAATTATGCAAAAGGCCAAATTTGGTATCATAAAATTTTCTATCCCATTTTTATGCCTATTTGATGAAAAAAGTATTGATTTAAATGCAAATTTAGTCCTTTATAATATAAATTACTTGATTTTGATCCTTTTTATTTAAAATAATTTATTTTAATATTTTTAAATATTTAATTAAACTAATTTTGCTCTTACCATTATTGTCCCGTCCAAATGTTGACGGAACTCAAACCCATGGTTCTCTTTTCCCAATCCCCAATGGCTCCCAAATGCCGTAGCATGAATAAGGTTTAGGAGATAAACTGTATAGAATTTTCGAAGTGATTTTAGACAGCAAACAAGGGTTATTCAATGAATGCAAACAGAAAACCAGATAAAAGGAATTAAGGGTTTAGAAAACCAATCAAAGGGAAGGAATCCAATTTTTTATTATTATTGTATTCAACCCATTTTCAGGAATAAAAAAAAAATCATTTTTTACCTGATAAAGATGTATATTTTTAGTCTAAGAAATTCTTTTTGATTTATTCGAATCCCGCATGTTTAGATTAATTAAAAATTTTTGAACTCCATTTTTTGAGATTATGTTTTTAAGGTGTAGCGTCCGGCATCAATCATGACGGTGAGAAAACAAAGAGATGGAAACATTGGGGGAGGCATCAAATCATTGATCAGGGTAAAGAGAAAAAGAAAGATGGAAACTTTAGGAGAAAGAGCGATGAGGATCTGAGTTCTTAGGAAAAAGGAAAATGGACAAAAAGATTAAAAAAACCAAGCCATGTATGCAATAATTAATACATTTAGCAACGCATGTATTAACCCGCTTGATGACATATCAAAATTTTCCATCGATATTTGGACAGAAGAAAAACGGTGGAATCAAAATTGCTCCAATTAAATATTTATAAAAATTAAAATAAATTATTTTAAATAAAGAGAATTAAAATTAAGTAATTTGCATTTAAATCAAAAGTTTTTGCTAATTTTTGTTGTACTTTTTAAAATCTTTTTGCTTTTCACATTTAATTTTTTATAACATTTAAATACTAAAAAAATTATTTTCAGTATTTTTTTTCATATGCCATTTTTCTACCCTTTTTTGGCCATAGATTCAGACAAATGGTTAAACTTCTCATGTATTATTCAACCTGGTATACATACAAAACCTATTTGCAATGAGAGTTTCTTCCCTATCTAGTAGGGATATAACTTGTATCCCCTAAACCATTAAAAATTATCACAATTTAAAGAGGGTTAATCGATAAAATGATTAATTTATTAATTTTTAATAAAAATGAGGGGGCAATTTTTTAGTGGCTTAGGGTACGCAAGTACCCACTAGGCAAGAATAAAGTAGTTAATGCATCCAAAAGAATTAAAATATCAAAATTGAAGCAAATAAAATAATAATGAAAATAGAATTGAGTTCCATGTTTTATTATATAAACTTTGAGCATAAAACACATATAATTTGCATAGCATAAAAGTATTAGAAAAGGTGAATCGCATTTAAATGGTTCCAAGAAAAAATCATTAACATAAGATGATTGTGTTAAATAAATTGCAAAATTGTAGATATTAAAATTTGAAAATCAAATCCTTTACTTAGTGATAATTTTAAAGATCTAGAACGGTAATTATACTTTAAATATTTAAATTAGTATACATAAAAAAAAGAAAACAAAACATTTGGAAAAGACATTTTCTTTGCATAGAAAAGGCCTTAAAATTTGGAGTAATTTAGAATAAAATGGGCATAAAAACATATATAAACAAAAAAAAATAAAGGATAGTATTGTCATAAAATAATCCTTTTGATCTTTGATTACAACTTAAGAGTTAAAATTAACATTTTCTTAATGAATTTTTTAAAATGAATTTAACAATAGTTTATAAATATATATATATAAACTAAAAGAGAGAATGGAATAATTTCAACTAAATAAAGGAGAGAGATGTCAAAAGCCTTCACTCAAGTAATACCCAGTGCCTATTTTGTTACTTCCATTATATTTAAAACTCAATCCCTAACCTCTGCATACGTGAATCCAAAGGGTGCATACAAATTTTGCCGTCTAGAGTATTCTTTAAAGAACTAGTGGATCACGCAGCAAGGTTAGCTGGTTAGAAAATCAACATAATCATTGAAAGCCTCAAATGTTGAAATCTTTGGTCAAAAAAATTACGCAACCACGGGGGAAACTATGTTCCCTAATAACATCAAAGTCAAGAAAATTGCTCTACATTTCAAGAACGTGGAAAAAGATTACAAAATGGTCAACAACATTCCATTATAACAACATACCATTGCAAGAAAATAACATTCAGAGCAAAAATTCAGCTCATTTATATGTACATTTTCAAGATCCAACAATCCCTCCTATCCGAGAAGCTAAACACAACATTTTCATTTTATAATTCCCAAAGCTTATTTGAATCTACAATTAAGGTACTTCAGTACTTTCTAAACTGCAAGAGATTTCACCTCATCTGCTTTCCAAAAATCTTCCTCGTATTTGTACCACCTGAGAATCCCCTCATCGTCTTTCATCCTCTGGCAAATGATGCACATGTCATTCATGCAGGCGAGAAATTGGCGTAACCGAGAAGCCTTCTGACAAATAGACTTGTCGATTTCTCTAAGCACTCTACAATTCTCAGGAGGCGGAGCATCTTCTGTCACAATGCAATGTGATATGTTGAGAACTTCTAACGAACGCAAGCTATCCAGGATGTAAATGAGGGTATCCTTTTGAAGCGTTGAACATCGAAGGCTCAGGACTTTCAATTTTGGGAGAAATGTGGCAAGAGAAATTGCAAAGTGCATATCGCAAGAGCCCATGATCTTGAGTTCACTAAAGTTCTTGCAATTTGTTGCAATTTCCTGCAGAAGGTATGGAGGGTTTGCTATGTAAGGCATTGTCAAGGACTCCAGATTTTTCCAGCAACGAATAGCTTTGCATATCCCTACTTTCTTGATTCTGTTCCAAGCCGGCATAACAAGTCGCCTGAGTCGTGGACACCTGAAACATGGGAGATACAAGATAATTATGTACTTATGACAGCAAAATTAATTTGCAGCACCACATTAAAAAATTGACAGAAAAAGATTAAGGAAAAACCAGACTGGACAAATGACAGTCTTGCTAATAAAAGAAAACAAGCAAGTAGCACAGCAAATAAGTTGCAGAGGATTTAAAAGAATTTCAAGCAATGAAACTATAATCTTGTATAATGATTCTTTCTATTATGTTGGCAATATCAAATCCATAGTTTCCTCACAACCCCAAAACAGTGATAAAAAATCATGCTGTATCAGTTGATAGTTTCTGTAAGTTCTGAGAAAGGTGTAGCAACGAATTGGAAACCTACTAAAAGATAGAAGAATGCATTCATTATACATAACACAGTTTGGGAAGTCAAAATTACCTTTCAGCAGTGTATGTCAATTGAGCATCGCTTACATACAAGTTCAAATGGAAGATCAATGTCACTATATTCCCCCTACTGAGATTCAAGCAAATCTTCAACATACGGGTCAATGTTTTATCGGATCGTTCATCAACATAAATATATGGCTCAATTGGAATCTTGATGAAATGGGATTTTAACATGGACAAATCAAGTGTTTTCCAAAGAAGTGGATCACAGCAAGCCATACGCCATGCACTACAAACATGAGCAAGCCCAGACGTTATGTCAAATCGGTCAAGCAACTGCAAAATCTTCACCAAGATATCTATGTCCATATCCTCCCATCTCCTTATGCTGTAGTCACCGTCTTCCATCTCAATTTTGTACCATGCACTAACAAACCTAAATAAACAAAATCAGAAAATAATGGTAAGTTCAAACAATCAAATTGAAAATTTATGCAGTGAAAAAGGAGGAAGGGGGGCTTAAATGTAAAACGAAAAATATATGTCCTTCACTAGCTTCCTACTTCTATTCTCAAGAAGCATAAGTAGATAATTTCAATCAATTATAATTGAATAGAAGGGTATGTCACTGACTTAGGACAGCTAGAGACAGTTTTTAGTTGTATCAAAGAGTAGCGTTCAAGGATGAATCAAAAGCAGAAAGGCTGAGGTACTGAAGGTATACGATATGAATGTCAAGGGAAAGGAAAGCTGTAGCCAGAAGACTGGAGTTTGAGAGTGATTCAGGGACTGTTTGGCTGTTGCCAACAGTACCCGAGAACTAAGCTAAGGGTCTACAAAAGATGGGTTTAGAAAAGATTTTAGGCAAGATATAAACAGGTTGGAAACAAAAGATTAACAAAGGAGGCTGTCAAATTATTTACGTCTGCACAATTAAGAACACTAAATGAAACAAAGCAAAAATTGAGAACAAAGATATAAAGAACCTAGAAGTCACACCTGCGTCCCTTAGGCATCATTGATTGCATCACACAACCAAATTGCAAGCAAAATACTGATTAATCTTATGAACTGAATCGATTGAATCTAAACAAGGTCTTACAACTGATTAAGACACTAGTAGCTTATTTGTCAGAATAAGATATAAACCCTAATCCCATAATTAACTTTCATAAAAATTAACAAAAAGCAAACAAACACCTAAACAATAAAGCCAAGCGCAAATGCAACCAGTGACCAGAAAATATGAAAATCAATTAAAGACTACCATAATTTATATAATAATCCTAAACCAAAAACTACCAGAACACCCAAAGATTGAAAACCTCCAAATTAAGGTCTTGAAAAGAGTCCTCATGATCCAGCACTTGAGAAGCCTTTTGTAATTCTTTAAAAGATGCTGCCAAGTCCTCCATCAGTCATCCATATAAATTAAAAGCGCACAAATTTAAAATGCAATCAAACCTTCAAAATTCCATTAAAACATACTGATTTCCTTTCCATTTTATAGTTTTCAAAATATACATGTGTCAATTAATTTCTTTTCCCTAAATTACACTATTTAAGAGAAGAAAAAATCAAATCCCTTGGATTGATGCATCTCATAAGATTCTAGTCTTCGACGACCCATACTTATAGTTTGCACGCTGCCACATCCTAGAAATCCGAAAACCTTCAAAGAGGCTGATAATATGTTCTATCCTTGAATTAAGCAACCTATTCTACTCCTAAATTCAATTAAAAAAAAAAAAAAAGAGACGGTACAATCATTAATGTTTTCCCATTCTATTACAATTTAATCACTATTGTAAATTTGTAATCTTTTCCGTTCTATTTGATTCCATCCATGCGAACAAGCTGTCAGTATCCAAAAAATGCTCCTAAAATATCAAATTCTTAGAACTGCAATTGAAAATTGAATGTCAATCGAGCCAGGATGAAGAATTAAACAGGAAGGACAAAACGAAGAATCCGTAAAGAACAATTTGCTTGCATTCAGCAAAAACATCTCACTCAGTCATATGCCAAGGTATCAGCACCAAACCCATACTCATGACTCAAGTCCACATAATAAACTAACACTAATTCTATTGTACAAGATCTTAGAAGTGATCAATCAAAATTTAAAACGAGTCGAAGAACACTGACAACTAAAACCTGATCAACCAAATTTGAAACCCCAGAAACCAAATTAAGGTGAAAAAGAAACAAAGCAAACCTTTCAAGCTCAAACATAACTAGGTTCTTGAACACAAATAAAGATCTATTACTCATTATCAAATTTTCAAACTTTATCAACATGCATCAAGTTATAAGCACAGACCGTGTCTGCTTGTGCGCATACGGTCGAACAAGACATAAAAATGATGTGAGAGACACAAACCTTCAGACATAAATTCTGTGTCCCGGATGAGGTTGTTGTTAAGCTCTCACTCCTGAGGAAGACCAAAGCTTCTCTCTCAGTTGTCCGTGATTGTTAAAACAAGGAACCCATGAGGAGAGATGCGGATTCGAACGATGGCTTGCAATTACTAAAACAGCCTCAGCTTTCGAAACGTATTCGTACTTCCTTTCGATTCTGTACTGAGATGAGTTTACTGTTTATTTTATTTTCACAAATCAAATATATTACTGTCGAAAGACTCCTAAGATTTAGTTTTGCTAGAGTCTGGCACCTATTTGAAGTTTGACCGCTGACAAAGTTGCAACAGTAGTCGTTTCTCAGTTTAGATGGTAGTACTTGTACGGATAAATTCCGCAATCTATTATTCTGCCCTAGAACTCTTTCAACATTAATCTTCTTTAAAAAAATTAATTGTTATTAAAAATATTCAAATATAAATTAATTTAGATATTTAATTTATCAATATTCAATCATATTAATCAATTATATATTCTTTAAAATATTGCTAAACTCCTTACTAGATGTGAAAGTAAATCCTATATTAAAATTAGAATTTATCAATTAGCGTCTTTGGGACACTGATGTAAAAATATTTAATGATCCCGAAAATATAAAATTTTGCATATTTTTATTTAATTTATTTTTAATCCATTACATAATTTTGATAATGGACTAGGGAGTCCGTGCCATACACAAATCTATGTTTAATTAGATTGTAATTGGGGCTATATGCACGAGATGTAATTTTTTTTTTCAATTGAATATTAATTGTTATAAATCAAAATTTTGAAAAAAAATGATTCTTTACCATTTACATAATTTCACTCCAGCAAAAGTTAAAAAAAAATGTGCTTACTCTTTTCAAAAATATTTCTAAATTATCACAATTAATTTATAACATATTTTCAAAATTAAAAACATTTAGATAAATGCTAACAAAATAGGAGAAGGTTAATTAATTACAAACTATTTTAAAATAATATTTATCTATTTTTATTATTAGTATAATCTATTTAGATGACTTTAGTTTTAGCCATTAACAATTATTTATCTCATATTCTTTTTTTTAATAATATACTTCTTTTTTTAAAATTAAATAAACTTAAGAGTTAAAAAGATAAACAATTATCTATGGTCACGTTTCTTGAATCTTTTTTTATGGTAAGATCCCACTTTATTTAAGGTTAAATAAAATTAAGAGTTAGAAGGTGGATACCTGTAATAATTTATTAATTATTAGTTAACCCATATAGCCCTATCTACTAGTTTGAATTCTTATTTTTATAAGAAATAATCTTAATAAAAAATATAAGAAAAATTTACAATTCAATTAGTCATAAGGAAAAAAAATATTTTCTTCTCCTTTTATATTTATAAATTAAAAAAAATTAATCTTACTCTTGTATTTAAAATTAAATGTGAGCTCCCATATCCTATATTTTTCTCCAAATTAGAACTATATTTAGTATTTATTTTAACCAAGCACTTAATAACTAATAATAACACCAAAAATTTAATAAACACATTTCTACATATAATATATTATTAATTAAGCACATTATAGAAAAGAATACTATGACATCAAAGAATAGTTAGTTGACATACTAAATATTAAAGAATAACAAAAGTGAATGCTAATTAAAAAAAAAACTTAACACATGAAATAAAATAAAAGACAATATTTTTTATAACAAATTGCTACTCCTGCAATTGCTTGAAATTAAATAGGAAAGTGAACTATGATAGAAAAAATTAGTAGTCTTTTATAATTATGCACTTGAAAAAATCTTGCATAATACACAACCTTCCCATATAATAATATAAAGATGATTTCAATGATAAAGTAATGGAAAAGTAGGTTATTATGCCCTTAAAGTGAAATTTAAATTATTCAATCATATGTTACATTTTTCTTAAAATTCTAAACTTTTATGTTGTGATGCGAGTGATTAATTAACTAATTATTATGGTAAAAAAATGAAATAAATAAATTTTGATAAAAAAGATGTGGATGATATATTGAGCATAAAAAATTAATTAATTAAATAAGTTTTGAATAGAATCTTTAGGTAAATAGAAAAGGAAAATTATTTAAGTTAGGCTTAAAATGGAAAACTTAAAAAGGCTAGTTAAGGAAAAGAGCTTTGAATAAAAAAAATTAATGGTTATAGGTGATTAAAAGTGAGAATATAAGCATATTTAGGATAAAAATTTTGAGAATGTCCCTGTCTTCTTATAAACTAAATTTCAACTGAATCTCATCATTTTCTCTCAATCCTCAAATCTTAACTTATTCTACACTATCCATTCCTCCTTTCTCTTCTCCATGATTTTCTTGAATTAAGCAATTAGGAAGTCAATCTTTATCAAATCTTTTACACAAATAAGAAAGATACCTATGACAACTAGCATTTCTATTCCTTTCTTTGGATTTGGACAGATTTAATTGTTTAGCTAAAAAAGAAAAATTAAAAACCTTAATGTAAAATCTTTTAAAAAAATTTAGGTTAGGGCCAAAGGACAATAGATTCAACCTTCTAAATTCCCCTTTATACTAAGAGAGTAAATATTTTAACCTTAGTTTAAGGATTTAAGTGGTTTTGTTTAGTTGTATAAGTTTTAGTTTTATGGTGTAAATGATAGATATGATGATCCATGATGATTAAGTTATGTTTGAACGATGGAAATAACATAAATGAGACATTTTTAAATTGTATTTAAGATTGAGTATGAATTAATAGCATGAAAAATGCATTTGGATGATGGATTTATTGAATATACAATGAAAATCACAAGGATTTCTATAGAATCCCAAGTAAATGATCAATTATTGTCCAATATGTGATAGGATTACTTTTTAAGGTCCTAACCATTTGAATCTAATGATTAACCATTGTCCACTATGTGACAAGACTACTTTTTGAGATCCTAAAGGCTAGTTAATTTATATTATTCTTTTATTTCCATTTATGTCATTTAAGTAAATGGAGAATAAAATATAAATTGAAGACAAATGAGGAATAAATATAAATAAGAAAATATACCCTATTTGGATTCAAATAAAATATAAAAAAGTAAAAATATCAAAAAATAAAAATCTAGATTTTGGGTTCCAATTTAAAATGATGAATTTTTTAAATTTTATTATTATTCACCTTTAAGAAGAACCATTTAAAAGCTTTCAAAAATTCATTAAAAATCATTATTTGATTAAGTTATGCCAAAATAACCAAGATTGGAATTTTTTTTCTTTCCAAATGATAATGAGTTTTATATAACTTCCCTTATAAAAGTCCCATTCTTAACAAATTTATAAAAAATCCTAAATGACTAGCCAAGTAGAAACTTGACACTTTTTTTATTCATCTAATGGTATTATATTTGATATGGTGGTTTGATTTGCATGTCATGCATGTTAGAAATATATATACGTACTTTGTGAGTTGTTATTAAGTAAATATTTGTGATCATGCAATATAGACATGACAATTTTGTTATTTACCTTTTATTGCATGTTAGCAATGTTTATATAAATTGAGTAATTATTATTAAGTTAATAGCTAAGGCCATGCAATGAAGGTATAGTTATTCTATTATCTAATGTTATTATTATGCTTGGAAATGCATTATTATAATATTAATTGGTGATATGCAATGTATATCTATGATCCTTAGGAGTAATAAGGCATGTATTGTTTAATAAATAGATGATCTAATGTGTGATGCATGTCTATGGTCCTTGGGAGTTACAAGATATATATCTATTGATGAAGGAAAGTGATATATGAATAATAAATTTGATAATAGTTTATAAAAGGATATGGCTAACATTAGTAGGGTAAAGAAAGGTTTGTGAAAAGATAAAGTTAGCTTGAAAGTCATAAGAGGATTTATTTACTTTATTTATTTTATCATATTATTTTGCGTATTATATGATGAAATTATGGTATGGATAATTGCGTATGAATGATAACATTAATAAGTGTTGATAATGTTAGGTTTCAGATCAACATACACAGTGAAAAATTAAAAATTTTGATCCGAAACTTACTAAGGATCTATGTAGAAAGGCATAAATCAATGTTAGGGTTTTATCTTTTGTGTGCTTATGTTCCTTCTAAATGAAACTTTCAGAGATTGAGATGAATCACAAATCTAATGCTGATTGGAAGGTATAACATCTCCATGATATCCATGCGGAGTGAACAAAGACTTTCACTCTCCACAAATCTACTAGGATACGTTTCTCTCTCAACAATTAGGATTGGTGTGTTTTCTAAGTAAATTTAGGGTTTAATAGTAGTTAATGTGTCATACAATGTGTTACCTTCAAGTTCCTTTTTATAGAATTAAGGCAAACCATATTCCTAGTTCCACTAGAATAATACTTCCAAAAATTCTAATCATACTTGATAACTATTACATTATCCTTATCATGGAGAGAGATAGGACTTATCCATTATCCACTATTAGATAATAACATTATCTCATAATATAATTATCTAAGATTAAAAAAATATCTAGTTATCTTACATTAGAAAATAATATTATCTCATAATATAATTATTTAATATCTAATAACGTAATTATCTGATATTACTTTAATATAATATAATATCACATAATATATTATATATATTATGTGAAAATATATTATTATTTTAATAATATATATATGCACAAAAATAATCCTAATTAATTGAATTTTAGTTCAACTAAAGCCCAATTCATTATTATCTCATTCCTACTCTTTTTGTGTAACCTTGTAGCTTTTTACTATGTTAGTAATAGCTCATTTATGGATCATAAACAGTGAGCGGTATCTAGCAATATATCACTGCCACCCAAGTAGTAAAAATATTTATGACTTAATAGTTACTTAATATATAAACAACACTTTATAATATAATTCATTTTGTAACGATATCCAAATTGAACTAGAGGCATAGAATGTGTCATCCTCTTTGACATTCAATTTATGTTTCTTAATACTGAATAAACTAATTTAAATAAATGATCAATATCTCATATTATTCATTTGAGTATGACTATGCATTTTCTTAATCTCACTTAATCAAGGGGCTCATGGATATCACTCATACTATGTAATAGAAATAAAATTCTCATCTACATCACTTACACCCCTCTGCATGATTCATGACACACTCAATCAACGTCCTACAACAAATCCTGATCAAAGGTGATACAAGATGACATCAAAGTAAATGACTCCTCTTGTAGAGAATCGTAGTGACTTCAGGTCAAAGGACTACGTGCATTATGGTTACATGAGAATAACTAATGAAAGATGACAATCCATGTAGTTTTCTCATTGCAAGTCAGTCCAGTACATTTTTTTACTAATAATATACTCATGTATTGACTTGATATCACATATTCATGATTTATAATCATCAGTCATCATACATATTAGTCTCGATATATTATTACTATCCCTTTCGCAATAATACTTGACTAGGGGTATTTTAGAAATAGTAAAACTATTTCAGAGATAATTATTATATTAAGTTAAAAATTGTGCAAAATAAAGAAATATGAAAAAATAATAATAATTGAATTGCCTAAAATAAAAAATATAATATATTATGCATTATTACAATCACCCTCATGATTGGCTTCTAGGATACACACTAACAATAATGTTAATGAATGTGTCATTACTAATGAAATTTATATTATAAGCAAGAAACTATAATGAATTTTAAGCGAGAATTGACTTTTTTGAGGGCTCATGATATAAAAGTTACTTTAAGAGATCTTAGTTGGGATCCAAAAATATATGTGTATGTATTGTATTTTTTTATAGATAAGTTATTGCAAACTTCTTTCCCTCATTTGGTAAAGGTATGAGAATATAATCGTTTGCCTTAAATATAAAACTAAAATTTTCTTTTAAAATCTAACTTTAGCCTTTTGTACTCTAGAACAATACTAAAATTTATTAATTCTTTATTAGTTTATGTTTACTTATTAAGTTTCAAGGAAACTCATTCTTTTCCTTTTTTGGTTTGCCTTTCTTAGAATTTTCCCTTTATGTGTCCAACAATCGTTAAATATAACAAAAATAAGCTTGCTCAAGAACTTTGATGTCAAAGCAATCATCAGAATAGTTGAAATAATCTTGCACAATGACTTAATAATACATTTGGATTAAAATTTTGAAAATTATATACTTTTTAAAAGCATAGCAAGTTTGCATATAGAATATTGCATCAAATATGTTATAAGGAAAGTTGGTAAATTATCACCTATAATGACTTCTCACGCTGGTTATGTATCTTAGGAGTGGGTTATGACATAAGTATTATAGGTTTATTCTAGTTATAAAATAAATACATTAAGGGAATGAGATAAAAAATAGTGTAATAGATATAAAAAGAAAATAAATACTTAATCTTTATTCTAATGATCAAATAAGAGATAATTATGATACAAAAACTTATAAAAAAGTGTTGAATTTGTTACAACTGTAAAAAAAATTATGATAGATGTAAAAAAATTTTCGTTATGAAATGAAAACATTCACATTACAAAAAAAATTGAGAATAAAAGATGTTGATAAATGCTTAATACACCCAAAAAAATAAAAAACTATGACAAATTATAAAATCTTAGCCATGATTATTTAAATTCATAAAATAAATAAACTGTTACAACATAATTATAAAAAAATCACATTATAAAAAAATATAAAAAGAGTTTAGTAATACCTAAAAGAAATTTGTGACAACATAATAGAATATAATATAAACAATATATAAGCTAGCAAAATAGGGTTCAATTAGTTCTCAAACAATTATCATCGAGCCAAATATGATCAAAGACTTTTCAAATAAAAAATTCTAGTAGAATTTAAAAATATCAATATAAGTAAAATCAATAAAATTTCCTCTAAAATATAGAAATTGGAGGGCGTTATCTTTATTTGTCCAAAAGAAAAATGGGAAATCAAAATGAAATCAATGAAATTTCTTCCAAAATATAGTGTTTTCTACTATTGAAGATTTTGGCCATTAAGATGGCTAAACATAAGGAAAGGGTAAAGGAAGAAAGTCATTTTAGCTTAATATCTCTGTAAATCAATGTAAGCCACAATGGATGCATTGTGTAGTTATAGGTAGGTTAATCGAAAGTTTACTTAAGAAATAAAAGTTTTAGTTAAATTAAAATTTTACAATTAACTCACAGTAAGAATGTGCCACATAGAGGCTTAGGAGGCATGTTAAAAAATATGTAATTTCCATTTAAACTTATAACTACTTTTATCCCAAGGTATAAATAAATGAAAAAGGATGCAGAAAAGGATCTTTTGCCAAATTTACTAAAGATAATATGTAAAGTGCATTACACGTTCAACTATAGCACTTTGTTACGATTTTTTTTTCACTTTAATTTGAATTCTATGTAATTTTTACTTATAAATCTTTGAATGTGAGTGCATTAGGATAATATTTCTAAAATCACACCTTATTTCTACATCTATTTTGATATACCTATCCTTAAAAGGATTGTACAAAGGTTGTTTTATGAATTACATTTGAATTGTTTTTGGGTACTTTTATATATTTTTTGGTGAATATTTTACACAATTGTGCATTGCATTCATTTTTTTCTTATTTTCTTAACTATTTCTCTTACATCAATGTATTTATTCAAAAGTCCTTCAAGATATTGGATAGAACTAGCTACTTAAAAAAATAAGTAAATTTTTATTGTAAATTTTTAATCAAAATAAGTTAGCATGCTTAGTGGGACCTAATTAAGGTATTTAATTCTGAGACTTCATTTATGCAATTAAGAAATGATGCCATTTTACCATCTTTTATCATGAACACCAATAAGATATCATCTTCTAACATTGCACATGAAACCTATTTGTTTTAAGAATAGATGCTTTACAATATGAATAAGTCACACATAGAAGTACGAATTGAAACTTTGGAGCCTATTGATGAGGCTCACAATATAAATGCTTCAAATTATTATGTGCCAAGCATGACACTAAGTGTTGGGAATAAAACTAAGTTGAATAAAACTAACAAATTCCAAATTTTCAAAATGTTTAAAATGCAATTGATCCAAATTTGAATCAAAATTAAAGGAATGATTGTTAAAAAAGTAAGCCACATAATAAAAACAATAAGACCTTGGGAAACAATAATAGTAATAGGCCAAATAATGTTAAGGGCATAATGGATTGCCTATTAGAATGCCCTATGTCATGCCTCAAATTAATGAAAACAATAAAGAGGTTGATTATAATGATTGAAATACTCGAGCTAATAGTGTCAATGCAAACTAATCGAAGACAACAAAAGTAACAACCTCACTATCCAAAATTTGGCCATTTTGAGATAATAAATGGATACGAGTAATCATGATATAGTGCATATATTATTGCAGAATATAGTCACTATACTAAGACTAATCCTTAAGAATGCAATCAACAATTAAAAACGAATCAACTAAACTTTAGACTAAATGGCTCAATGGTTTGGCTTATAGCATAAGGAAGAATCTAAACTTAAACCTAAAGCTAAATATATTAAAGATGAAATGCTTAAGTTAGAATATGGCCAAATGAGTTTGGCTAGAAAATGATAGTAAATAAGAATAGTTTGACTAAACAGGCCTTCATATAAAGGTGCATAAGGAAATGTTCGACAATTGAATAAAGAGGCACTAAACCATTAAAATGTCAATCCAAATTAAAAAGGCCAAGATCAAATTATACAAAACTTGGTCAAAAATCTATTGAACTAACTTGATGGCTAAAGATTATATCTAAATTAATAAAAGCCATTCACGGAGTGGATACACTAAATTAAACTTTTTAAAAGCTTGAAGATGTTAAAATTTACAACATTCTCTAGCACAGATGATTAATCCACCATTAAGCATATTGCATAATTTGCAATTGAATGTACAGAATTAACTGGGAATGAATTTTTGAAATTATAACATTTTTCCCATTCTTTAACTTGTATCGCTTTTTCTTAGTACTTAAAATTGCCACCAAAATTATGTATATTCATGGACACAAATGGAGAGGATGTTCTATGATTAATTTTATAGAGGAAAAACTAAAATAAATCTAATAGGCTTAATGAATCTTTGTAAAAGCTTAATGAAGTCAATAAAAGATTACTTATTTTATTTTTGGCAAGCTCATAGCAAATGTTTCAGTCTCGTTATTGAAACTACTTATTTTATTTTCGGCAAGATCATAGCAAATATTTCACTCTTGTTATTGAAAGTGAAATAACCAAAATAGTAGTGGTTGGTTTTGACTTTACCATTTGAAAGAAGTTAGCAAATCAAAAAATTACCAATGTTGTTCAATTAGCTGAAAAGGTGTGGTAAATATAGCAATTACATAGAGAAAAAGATAGAAAGTTGAAGCAAACCAACTTCAGAAGAGATTTTAGAAAAGAAAAAGTAGCCTATGTTGAAGAGGACATGACTAATGAAGATGGTGATAATGAAGTCCATATCATTATCGCTAAACTTAAACCTAATCCTTCTTATACTTATGCATTATTGAAAAATGTTAAGAAGAAAGATAAAATAGATCATGTTAATAAAAAAATTTATTCTTTTAATTCAAGTAAGATTAGTCAAATATTTGATATTTTATTAAAAGATAAACAAATGAAATCATCTGAAAGACATAAGATATTGTCCAAAGAAGAAATCAAAGACAAAAAAGTATTGTAAATATCATAACATGTTTAGTCATAACACTAACAGTAGTTTTTTTTTTCCAGAAAAGCCATTGAAAAAGCCATCAAGCAAAACAGATTAAAGTTTGTTCATAAAGACAAAGAAATGATAATAGATAAAGATCATTTTCCAATCAGATCCAATTATATCTAACCAGAAGGTAACTTTAACTTATTTGATGTTGAGTTAAATGTGGTCTATTATAAAGACAAGGCAATTGACGGTCCTCCAAAGTTAAAAGACAACATTGGCCTATTTGAACCATAAATTAAGGTCGTATTCTATAAAAATGATAAGGTGAATAATTACACAAATATAAATGATGTTTTGGGCCTAATTTAAGTAGATGCTAATATGGTATGTTACTATAAATATGATGATATTTCAAATGCACCTTTTTTTTCCTATAGCTTATCCTAATGAGGGTGAATCAAATACTAATTTCATAAAAAGAATCCAATGTAAAGGATGAGTGTTAAAAATTTGCTCTTGGTGTGAAAAATATTATGATGAATTAAAGGAAGTGATGCATGCTAAGTAGTCTAAAGACTGTATTGATCATGAAGTGCAAAAATTAGCTAATGAAAGGAAAAAAAAACCTTAAAGATAGTAGAAAATTTTGAAAAGAATAAAGGTAAGTCAAAATCAGTATTCTAGTGGTTGGATTGTAGCTAGCTAAAGAGAAAGGCAGAGATCAAGATCAATATCAAAAAGCTAAAAAGAGATCATGTAATGGAGAATGGATAGAGATTGAACTTCAGTGCAACAAAGAAAAATAACCATGGAAACAGAAGTTCACAGAATGAAATAACAAATGGTATTATCCTTATTATGAACAACCTCTACCTACGAAGACATAAAAGAGGCACATAAAATCGTTTATAGAAGAAAATGAAAAGAAAACAAGCAATTGAGAATGCCTTTCATTCACAGAGAACTAAATGAACACAAGAAGGATGATGGAGAGGAGAATGTCTTTCTAAAGACTTATGATAAGAAAACAGATGTTGATGCCAACATTGTTATCATCTTACCATCTTCATTTGCTTATACCAATGCTAATAATGGTGATGAAGATTTCGAGGATAACATGGCCGTAGTGGTTGAATTCTCTGATAATGATGAAATTCAAGAGAAAAAAGTCATAAAAGGTTTGAGAGACCAAACAAATTTATGAAAAGTCATCTACGACTTTTATACATCAAAGTATACTTGAGTGAGTGACCAACTGATCAACAAAGCATTGATAGATGGTGGAGTGATAGTCAAGCTCGTATTAATATCAACATTCATTTGACTAGGAATGCAAGCACTATCCAATATTGTAATTATTGACTTTAATAAAAGGATGTCAACTATTAAAGAAATGGTATTAATGGACTTGAAAGTTAGTCTAGTTATTAGACCTATCTTATTTGTGGTAGTGCCATATAAAGTTAATCATAACTTGTTACTTAACTATCACATCTTATTAAAAAATCAATATCAATTAAGAATTTTGCCTAATAGTCAAAGAGTTTTAACAATATTTTAATGATATAATAATATATGAATAAGTAATAATATAAAATTAATTTATACTAATAATAAATCAATTTAAATCCAAGATATTATCATCATTTTTTTGGCATTTATTATCATTAAGTACTTCTCATTCCATTCTTACCAAACATACAAATGAAATGAAATATTCATTCCATTTTTTATCATACCAAATATATTATAAAATGATAATTTTATTCCATTAAATTGTTTCAAACGCATGGTTAAAATAGATGACTTCTTTCCTTTTTTTATTGTCCTTTCAATAAAACCCCTACCTTTGAAAACATCAAATTTTCAATCCCCATTGCTTTCTTTTGGTTTTACTTTTGCACTCTTTCAAGACTCTATTTTTTTTTCAAAAAAATATTTTTCATACAAAATTTTGTATTTCTTTGTAGACAAATAAAAAAGTACTGTATATCAATAAATTATAATTAAAGAAAAATGATGCCTAAAGTTATGATAATGAAAAAAACTTTTTCTCAGAGAAAAAATTATCTTTTTCTAAATTTTTTGCATATAATATTGAATATTTAAGTTATTTTAATATTTTATAATTATATTCCATCATTTTAATATTTTATAATTATATTTTTACAAACAAATATTTTCTGTTGAAATAATCGGGGCCTTAATATGAGTTAGTTTTTAGGATGAAAAGGCTCGACAACGTCCCCACACAACAATGGCAGGATAGAAGCCAGAAGGAATGTGACGTTGAATCAGAAATCACAAAGCCTATCAAAAGCACGCTTTTTGGGAATATTAACTACAACCCCGAAATAGTACTTCTAAACCCAGCCTCCATCTTGATGTATGATATATGTCATCTCATTTTTTGCATGAGGTTAGCTAACTTGGTTAATAACAATGAAACGTCAACTTCACATGCTAAGTGCTAATTAAAGCCTTTGCGATGCTCCTAGCGTGCTCCAAAAACTGGAAGCTTTCTGCAAAATCATCATCCAGAGTTGCACACTTAACTTTCAGAAAGAATTCTTTGTAAGCACTTCCAAGATCATCATCATCATCATCATGTGACTGAGAAATACGTAGCTGTGCTTCTTGTTTTTGATCAATTACTGGTGCATCCACCGGCAGCCCCTCTGTTGATCTATTGTGTGTTCTACTGTTTACAACTGCTTCCAATCTAGAAGCCATAACAATGGCTCGACTTATGCACCGTTGAGGTAGCTGAAACGACAATGTTTTCAGTTGTATTAAAGTAGATTGAATATCCTGGTAAGGATAATAAGAATTTGATAATTGGAACAAAGTTAACTTTCTATATCACATATTTTTTGTGAGTTTACCTGTGCAAGTTGTGCCACTTTGAAACCAAAACTTCTCTCTGAAACACCAGGGACAAGCTTGTATAAGTAGGTCACATCTTCATGATCTGAGTTCGGTTTCTTACTTGTATCACCATGTGAGGTCAGATAAGACACATGGTATGCCGCCACAGAGCCTGGGAATTCAGATCTGATTTCGGCAACTTTTGGATAGTGAGTGACAAAGAGAACCATGCTTTTTTTCTGCTCCAGTAGATAATGCAATGTTGCATAAGCGATAGCCATACCATCATGAGTACTTGTGCCTCTCCCAAGCTCATCAATGATCACTAGAGAACGCTCAGTGCAGTGTTGAAGTATGTGGGAAGCCTCACTTAGTTCTTCAAAAAAGGTGCTTCTCCCTTGCTGAATACTGTCAGAAGCACCCATCCGGGTGTAGATCCCATCCAGTACGTGCAACTTTGCTGATGATGCTGGTACAAAGGAACCAACCTAGACAGATCAGAGCATGTTTCAATGAAGCAACAGGAATAATAGGTTATATATTTTGGAGCTGAAAATAAGTCAACAACCTAAGCATTCTAAAACATATCTTTATGTGCTTTCTTTGGAGCTACAAATAATTCAGAACATTCCCTATGGTAGCATCTTTCCCAAAAACCGTAATTAGCCTTGTTTTTATTGACACAGTAAATAAGCAGGTGCTCACAGTGCCCAACTACAGAACACATGATATAAATTGAAATTATTGTTAAATTTTATGTAAGTGTTGCCTCAATTGGAAATAGAGAGCTATAACAAAAGCATAGTTTTCAAGACTGAAAAAAAAGAAGCAGCTGAAGGGGGACCTTGATGAATACAGTTGATGCCTTGATACCATCAAACCATACCAGAGATGAAACATACAATGCAACTGATAGATTATATCTACCTGAGCCATAATAACAATCAGAGCAACCTGACGAATATAACAACTTTTCCCTCCCATATTGGGTCCCGTAACTATTTGACAGTACTCTCTGTTTGCATGCATGTCTGTATCATTTGGGACAAAATTGTCTTGTAAGGTAGTTTCCAAAACCTGGTAAAAAATGCCTCACAATAATGAGCTTCTAGTTATGAGTCAGCAACAACGAACTTAAATTGCATATAGCTCAAATTCAAAAGTGGAACACACAAAGATTAGTATAAATTATTTAATCATTAAATTCATACCGGATGACGACCAGAACAGATTTGTATCTGAACAGGCTCACCATCATCTACAAACAGTGGGCGAACATAATTCTGCCACAGATAAGCCAATGGAATTACATAGCAAAATCCATGGATATTTGGTGGCACTTAAAAACTCCACCAAGAACAAACCTTATTTCTTGAAAGAATGGCAAGCGAATGCAGACAATCTAAAGCAGCTAGTGCTTGAACAGCAGCTTGAAACTCAGCATAGTAGTTACTAAAGTCGTTCAGAAAGCTATCCCAAGCAGCACGGCAAGCAATAGTAAGCTCCTCTTTTGCTAATGATAACTCGTCCAATGCTTTTATAACTTCAGGTGGGTGATATCGAATTGTTTTCTTTGTACTATTTACCTTAACCCAGTTTGAAGGTACTTTTATATCTGCAGATAACTGCAGCCACCAAAAAAATCAACAGACAATTGAAACTTATTCACAGAAAAGCATCTACCAGCAAAAATTCAAGAGTTTTTAGCTAAAATATGAAGTTGCAGCATGCCTGTTAAACATGAAAGGTACAAATGACCAACAGCAAATTAATAAGTATGACCAACTTTAGTTTTCTAATGTCTAAATGCTGGAATACAATATGCTGCCATGCGCAAAGTTTGATATGTTTTCCTATAACAGTAGTCATTCCAACTTTCAACTCGACTACCTCTATCAGATGAGTTGATCCTGAAACACTCATGAATTCCAAATTGCGAATGCCAAGCTGTTTACGGTACAAGCTAATCAAAGAATCTAATTGTTCTGCTGCCATCTGATAAGCTTTCCGAGCTTGAACGACCTATTTATTACAATAATAACAACAGAATTTGGGATGAAGGAGCAGAGATTACAACATGAAGCCAAAAAGAAGTAAAGTTTAAGGTAATTCTTTGTGCAGGGGACAGACCTTGGGATATTGTCCATCTGATACCACGATCAAGTTTGTTATATCTCCTTGAGCAACAGAGTCTTTGTTTAAAGATGACAACATTTTTGCAGCATTGCCAATAACACTGGCAGAGGAAGCAGTCAAAATCAGTTTCTTCAACAAATTCGAGTGCACAATCTTGGGTCTGACAACATCTTTGTCCTCCTCTCCAATGCCAAGTTGCTGAAGTTGTTTTCCAGCAGACAGAATAGCTTGGATAACTGCAACAAACTGCAGGAAGACAAGAAGATTCCAACAAATTATGGTAATTTCATCATTCAAAGATCTTCAGGAAGCAATTCATGGCTATTAACTTCTTACATAATAAGAATCTAAGTGTTTATAACAGTTAAGGAATTGACATACACTGGATTGAAGGTTAATATTCATTAGAATCTAGAATGTAAGAACCAATTAAAAATAATTTAATGTTCACTTTTTTCAACTTGGAAATTTCACAAATGGTTTAAATAACTGTATCTCCCAACCTTCATATAAGTTTAAAGATCCCACTTATGTATCAATAGTGCTCTTAGATTCTAAGAATGTTTAGTTTTCCTGGATTAATGATGAATAAAAAAATAATATAGCAAGGTTAGAGTTATTGCTGATTGAATCAGACAATCTCACTACTTAGTAATCAATGGAAATTTGTTCTACTCTCTATTTCTCACAAATGTAAACAAAATAATATTGGAACAAAACTTTGGAAGAGAAGATGAGAGCAGGAGTCCATTTTGGCCATGGTACTAGGAAATGGAAAGTGCACATACACAAAAAACACTGACCAGGGTTCTAGGAACATAGAAAGTAAGTTGCAGAAGATACTGAAACACATGAAGAGGCCAACTAGAAGCCGTTTATCACCTCAGATGGATTAGCAGTTCGATGGAAAATTCTTGTAATCCCACGTTGTATATCAGGTGCTCGACCCAGAGATGTCAAAACCAAAGAAAGTATGTAAGCTAACTCAGGTTGCACAACTGTTACATCAGAATCTTCCTCAAGATGTGCAACATTCTGCAAGCAATTACGAGAACCCATGGATTCGGCAATCTCAGACACTGCATCAAGACGAGCAGAAATCATGGTTTGATCACATAATGGGTGAGTAACCTGTAACATAGATGATATCATCAAAGAAAGGACCACTAAGAATTTAATATTAATTGGTGTTAAATAAGAATTGGAAGTAGCCCATACCCAGTGTCTAAGAAGCCTTGAACCAAATATAGTAAGAGTATGATTCATAATCTGCAGGAAGGAGCCAGTCTCAGATCCATCACTGCTATTTTTTAAGACCTGAGAAAATATACAAAACAGTCATTAGCAGAGAGACAGAGGATTTTTAAAAATAAAAAATAATAAAAAGGGGGGGGGGGAACAGTTCTAGCTTATAGTAAGCACACAACCAGAACATAATATCAACAAGGTTTTAAAAAATGTATAACACAGAATTATCCATTGTTTGGTTGCCTACTCTTTCTATTGAATCACACAAGTTGCAGCCAAGCATGATAATCATTCCTATGATTAGATGCCATTCTTGCTGCTGACTTATCTATATATCATAGCAACACTACTGTCAACTCAAAGATAAACCAAGATGGAATGAAGATCAGTGCAGTCCCAAACACAAATTATAATTGTCATACTTGAACAAAATGAGTAGAAATCTAACATAGAATAGCAGTATGTGCCAACCAATAAACACTCTCAAGAAAAGAAAATCCAGAGACATGCACTGATAATAAATTACCTCTAGATGTTGAAGCGCATTGGCTGAGAGGGTCATTTCCTTATTGCTTGATAAGGGCCTCAGAGAAGCTCCCAAACACAAAATTCTTTCAAAACCAAATTGCTTTAAATGACGAATGGTTAAGGCCAAAGCTTGAACAGATAACTCTGACATGTTTATTATCTCCTTTACAGTCAAAAGAGTAGAATTCATAAAGAAATATATACGAGTACAAAATACAACAATAATAAATGCTTTGTTACAATCTGCAAAGTATCTTCAAAATAGCAGACAAATGATTTGATAAGAAAATTAAAACAACTAAGACTCATTTACGGAAGAAAAAGACAATAGGCTTAGCAATACGTTGTATTTGCCATCATTATTTAATCCACCAAGATAATGAATTCCAGTGAAGTGGTGAATATTTACAAGGCAGTTGATGACTCAGAGAATATTGTGCATGCTCAAACAAAGAGGAAATTTAAATCTTTTATGTTCTCCAAAGCTTGTAGCAATAATCAACAATTACTATAAATGTCAGTACCTTGATTGCAAAGTGATGATTTCTGTCCTCTTTCAACTCCTCGCACTGTATGGGATTTGTTGGACTGTCAGCACCCTTGTTCTCATACGAAGACATAACTTCAGCAAGAGCACCTCCATCGCCAAAGCACTCCCTTGAGGCACGCTCCACACGAACATTTGAGGCAGGCCCGGCATAAGCCAGTAATAACTAATAATAGAAAATTTGATTGTATCAAGCGGTCTTGCGAAATAGGAAATCCACATCAACTAACCAAAGCTCTTCTACATTGACTGCTAAGATTAATTCAACTAAAAATCATTACTGCCCTTATAAATGGCGACTACCTTCTCCGTTGGTTTAGAAAGTGGCTCCCCAAGAAGCAACTCAGCTGGTGACAAGCTCAAAATGACAGCTTCAAGTACACTCCTTAAAAAACTATCATTAAACTCCCCATGAATAACGTCCCCAGTTGATATCTCCACCGCAATAATTCCAATTTTTACATCGAAACCACTTTCCGACCCAAAATTTGATTTTTCTCCCAGAATGCTCTTCTCCACAACGCAAAGCAAGTAATTACTATCTGCTCCACACCCGTCTTCCGCTCCTCCCAAATCCTCAGCTGCCTCCATTGTAGCCTTCGTGTACAATGCTGATAATCCTCGACAAAACGGACCTAATCGGTTAGAGCCATGAGCTTTAATGGCGGCAGTCTCAGTTTGCTTCACCACACCCACCTTGTAACCTGCACTCACAAGCCTCCTCACATGAACGTTCAATCGAAAAGTAGGAATACTCGCAGTCATGAAATTATGATCCGCATGGGCATATATTCCTAAAACTTTAGCTGCAATCTCAGCATCTTCGCCGAAAAATCGAAATCTGTAACCAACCTCAACCATCAAAATAACATCTGGGTATTTGGTTTTCAGTTCCACCACCTGTTGCTCCAAAGGAGTGTATTTTATTGGCTTAGAATATGGTACAACTTTTGGATTTTCAGCAGAAGCTTTTGAAGAGTCTGGGAAAGGTTCCAAAAACTTTTGGAGGAATTTCTGGTGTAAGGAAGGATCGGGTGAAGAAGGAATAGGGTTGTGGGTGTGTGGGGAAAGTTTGGGCATTTTGGATGGCTTATGGAGAGAGGCTAACTGAGAAGTAAGTAGGCGTTTGGATGGAGAGAAACTCACAGTTGCAGAGATCTTGGGAGGCGGGATTGGGGGGTTTGGGCGAGAAGAGGATGGAGGAGATGAATCGGTGGTTGATGGGGTTTCGGGTTTTCTTGCAAAGAAGCGCGAAATTACTTGCTGCTTTTGCTTCTTCATGATGATCGTGGTGGCGATGCACCGCAGGCGGTGGTGAATTCGGGTGGTTCCGTTTTTTTGGCGCGCTTTCGCCCTCTCAGGGTTTTCCGTCACTTCACTTTGTCTCCATAGATAAATACAGATGGACAGATTTTCTATTGTTTCTTTATGGCCCATGAGGGAAGCCCAAATAAAGGCCCTTCAGAATTCTTGACATTTTCGAAACTTAGAACTGATATTCTAGAAGGCCTGAGAACAATTCACCCCAGAGACAGGCCCAAAAAAAATCACCAGGCAGAGAGAGAGATTTCATGAATAAAGAATTTTTTGGTCTAAGATAAGAAAACAAAAATACTACAAATATGAAATTGGGATTCGAAATAGAGTATTTAATATTTCATATCAATTGAATTAAATTTTAAAAATTTACTTCACTATCTTATATTTAATGATAATTCTTAATTTATGTTTAAAACTTAATTTTAAATTTTATTTTTGATATTTATAATATTATTGATAAGAATATCTATATTTTAAAAGTGCAAATCTTCCCTATTGATATTGAACCCTCAACTAAAATGAATTCATCAATCATTCAATCCTTCAAAAGCAAAGTTCACTAATTATGGTAAAAAAATGAAACTCAAACGATTAAGTTAATTAATCTAAAACAAATTGAACGCTTCAAAGCCTTCAATTTTCCTTTTTTTTTTGGTAGAATTCAAAGCCTTCAATTTTCAAACCATATATTTTTAGTACTTACATAAAACTTTAACGCTAATAATAAAAGTGATCGTGACATGCATAACATCACACATGGCGTGACATAGACCATTAATAATAAGTAAAAATCTATTATAAATCATGTGATTCAATTAGTTTATAAATTATGTGTATTGATAACGCTTTTGTTAGAAAATCTTCACTATTTTCACCCTTTTAAGTTCAAAAAGCATAAATTGTGTTATAAGGAATGCTTTGCAATTCTGTCATTTTCATTTACATTTTTTTTAAAAAAAAAAAAACCTTAATCTCAATTTTATTCAAAAATTGAATATTCTCGTGTCACATCAAAATCATTCAATGTCTTAACATCATTTGAGCTTTTAAGATTTATTGCGCTCTTTATGTGAATTTTTTTTAAAAAATATTTAGAAATGTTTGATTGATAATAAAAATTCAAAATTTCTGCCAAAAGTTCTTTTTATTTAAAAGAAATAAATAAACAACTTTGTCATTTCTATATAAAATAATTTTTTTTAAAAAAAATTTACGTCCTTCGTCCCTTCGTTCATCGTTTACTTTGCAAAATAATTATACCTTCCTCCTTTTTCTTTTGGGCTAAACAGACCAACTCTTAGCATAAGACTTTTCAAAGTTGGAAGGAACTGTTGCAAACATTTATCTTTGGATAGAGGGCAATGGATCGGTAAGTTGCAACTCTATCATTATTATTTTCTTAAATTTTCTCCCATCCTACCTGCAAATTCATAAATGCATGAAAGGAAAATGGGCTCGAAGTTGCTGAAAATACATAGCTGTCCAGACGTTATGTCTGGACGAGAAAATTCACGTTATCAACTCAGCAAACATTATTCCACGTAGCCAAATCATAACATGGCACAATCTCTGTCTTTCAACACTGGTGGCCTTTCGTCCATCAACATTGATATTTTCTCATTGTCCAAGATTCATATTTCCTGTCGTAAATTTTCCATATTCTGATAATAATTTATCAGAAATTGATTCCCGATTTGACTCCACTTCATCTGCCATCTACTATTTTATTATTAAAATTTTAGGGTAATTCTGTGAAGAGTTCTATATTTTAAAACATTAAGTATTTTTATCATTGAATTGCATTTTTTTAAATATCAAAATAAGTGATTCAAAATTAAAAATACAAATTTAAATACATTAAAAGTGATTTAATAATATTTAATCCGTTAAGAAGTGGATTACCTCATAACACTATCCAAAATCTTATCATTAAATAGATCTTGCAACGAGCTTTTATCAATGATATGTTATTTGAATAAGATAGTGCTCGTGGGTGCTTTTGGAGCAGTTGACATTAATCGAATTCAAAAGTTCCCTGCTTCTTTTATCCAATTCGACTCCTTGGCCAGTGTGTATCTTTCACTTGAGTGTTAGTGGTCTGCAGATGCAGAGGTTATGTCCAGCTATCTGAACCTTTCTAACTTTTTATGTTAGATTTCAAGTGCAATCTTTGCATTTGCACCTAAAACATGAAAACAATAAGGAAACATAAGCAAGTTTTGTCCTTAAGCCAGTTAGACCGAAAGAAAAGCAGTTTTGCAATATTGCCGTTAGTTGTCCGTCAATAGCTGCAGATCGTCACACCTTCCTCTTTCTGTACTCTTTCCCAGCCTTGGGGACCATACTTGGGGACCATAGGTTGCCTGCACTCCAAGTGCATTTGTTCACAACTGCTGTGATGCTCTCATTGTAAAACCTCGCATAAGTTAGATTTAAATATAAGATATTAAACTTGATTAAATAAAGGACAATTGGATAAATTTATAATACTCAATCTAATAGATATAAAAAAATTAGAATTCAATTTTAAATTTTATTATCGATACTTATAATATTTTTATATAAAAAAATTATCATTCACATTTATTTACATGTACATCCATCAATTTACCTATTATAGAATTCCTTGTTACTTTACTAATATGGTACTTCACAACATATGAACCTCATTAATATCTAATTAATAAATTAACTATAGCTTTTTAATAACATTTTATAACTTTTGAGCATTTACCAATTTGTATTTATAAGTAAATCATAGATCTCTAACCTTTGAGTTGACAAGCAAGAAAGCATGAAGGCTGAAGTGACTTGCATAAGTGTCACAAGTCGGTCTTGTGAACTAAATGACCGAGCAAATAAGCTTTATTTGGAAAGAAACTTGTCAAATAAATCAAGCATATGATGAAAATCTTGTAGACCAAATTTAGAATCAATCTGGATTGTATACTATTTTTTTTCCTAAGGTTGAGAATATTTTGATAATTTCAGTATGATTTGAGAATTCAGAGAAGTTTAAGAAGCTTATATTTGTGATCATCATATTTTTATCTTCGTGTTGGTGTGTTTTCATATGAATCAAAGACTTTATAATAATTCAAAAAAAATATGTTAACTCTTAGCAGGAAGGCTCTTGTTCAAAATGTTTTTAAGGGGCTGGAGTATCAAAAGAGCCATCAAGACATCTGAACATTGAATTAGGGACTCAAGTGTGTTAACTTATAGTTATTTCTTACATATTTAAAACTATGTAATGAGGCATATATCAAGCAAACAAAATGTCTCTCTTCTTATTCAATTTATCCCTTTAGGCTCATTATCCGTGAAGGCTTCATGAGTAAGGCAATCTTACAGTTCAATATGCATAGGTGCTTCGATGATATTTGATTGTGGCTTTGTGGACTTATGAATGCTGTTATTTATTTCAAGAGTACCACAAGTGGATTTTTACGAAAAGGCTAGCATACTCGCTACGAATGGCAAGCATGCGTAACATAGTTTCGATTAAAAAGTTACTAGCTTGTGACATTTTGATATCAAAATATGGTTTGAGCCATACCTATAAATTCCATTGTGCTTCTAAATACACTCATCATGTTAGAGAAGATGATGAATGTCGAATGTTTTGAAGCAATTGAGAATGCATTCAAGAATATCGAGGGAGATACAAAAGTTATAAGAAATTTATAAATCGAGGAGATCACTGAACTCTTTCAGATGGCCTAAAATTAGGAAACTCTTGAGTGGCAAGTTAATACTCTCGAAGCAAATAACGGGGTTGATGGCTTGGGTAGTATGATGCTCCATAAGTTAAAGAGTGGTTTGTTACAATTGAGAACACTTAAAAAGAATTAGGAGACATTTTCAAGGATCTTTATGATAAGGTAAAAGGTGTTGTAATAGCTTTTTAAATGGAGATAAGTAACCTTATAATAATTGTGAAGGTTATAATGATGGCTTTGGATAATAATCCATCAAAGGCTGGTGTTTTAGAATGTAGGCAACAAGTGAAGGTATTTGAACTTAGGTCATATGCAAGAGAGAAGGATACCTAAAAGTTCTAGAATTTCTTACTTGATATAGATAAATACTTTCAGGTTATAGGAATAGATTCTGAGGAATTTAAGCTTAATCGAGCGACAATGTTCCTCTAAAATTGCACTAAGGTCTAGTTAAGGATAAAATATTAGGACATTCAAGTAGGTAAGTGACATATTCATATTTGGGAAGAGTTAAAACAAGAATTGAAGGTGCATTTTTACCTTGAGAATAATTACTATTTGGTAAGACATAAGTTATGAAAGTTGTGGCAAACTAACTTATCTAAGACTATATAAAAAGTTTATAACCATCATATTAGACATCCTATGATTGACAAGAACAAGCTCTTCTTCTACTTTATTGATGATTTATCATATGAAGCTATCATAAAACTCTATAGGAGAAGGGTCCAAAACCTTACTAAAGCAGTGATTACGGCAGAGCATTTTTATGACTACAATATAGGTTTCCCTTTTAGCAAGAACTCGTAGGATGGTATATCAAATTCTTCTAGTGGGAATGGAGGTCAGTTTAACAAAAAAGGCATATCCAAGAGTGGAAGAAAGAATAGTAAATCATTTTCCAACTCCTAGGGGTTAGCATCATCTCGATTTTCTAATAACAACAGGAAATTAAAGACCCTGTCATGTTTCTTATGTCATGAGCCATATAAAGTGGCAGATTGCTCAGAAAAGTATACCCTAAATGCTTTGCAAGCCAAATTATAAAAGAAAGAGCAAAGAAACAATAAGTATGGTACTAAAGATTCTAATAATGAAGATATGTCTTATGTTAGGATTGGGGCACTCCAAGTCTTAGACCTTGAAAAGTGATATCACCAATAACATGGAAGGGTAGGTCCCTAATTGGAGTTTGCCATAATAAGCTTGGTGGGTTAGTATAATACTAGTCAATATTTCTTTTGCATGATTGTGATTGAGAGAATAATCTTTCACTTAGTAAAGTGCCACATCTAATAGGATGTTTTGAGCAAGGTAAATCTTTCGAGAGGAGCCTATGATGATACAAATAAGCTTGTATATATTTGGATAACACCAAGGTAGAAGTTGCTTATAAGTATTTTATGATTGCGCATACTAACCCATTTGGTTATAAAGATCAACTTGTGGCAAGGATTATTGATGCTTACACTACTTTAAGAATGACAATATTTTGTCACAAGAATAATTTATGGCAATGAAGTTGGAGTGCATAGGCGTGTGTTGTTAGAACAAGAGGGACGACTCTTTGTTTAATTTTATCAATCGTGATAAGGGGATAGCAATAGGGTGTTAAAGTTGAGTTCAAAGATGTTTGAGAGTTCAAGATGCTATGGAGGCAAAAGATTTCTTCATCAATAACAACCTTGGGAAGACAATCTATAAGAAAGCTAAAGAAGGAACTAAAATGGAGCAAACTAAAGATTTTTTAAGGATTTTAGTCAGGCTAAGGTGTTAAAGATAAATTACTCATTAGCAAAGTCATATAGACAAGCAAAGAGATCAAATGAGGAGCTCAAGGCAAGCAAACTAAAGATGCTTGTGAAAGTTATGTTGGACTGAGTCGTTAATAAGGACATTGACATTATTTGAGTGGGGGAGAATGTTATAAGTTGGTCTTGTGAACCAAATGATTAGAAAAATAAGTTTGCTTTAGGATGAAATTTTCTAAATAAATTAAAAATATGATGGAAGTCTTGTAGTCCAAATTTGAAATCAGTCCAGCTTATATATTATTTTTCTTGATTTTCTCAAATTTAGAGGTATTTTATTAATTTTGGCATGGTTTAAAAATTCGAAAGAGTATAGGAAGCATGTGTTTGTGATTCTTACATTTTTATACTCATGATGATGTGTTTTCATGCAAATTCAAGAGTTAGAGCTTTGAGAAAAGGCCTTAAGACAATTCACAAAAAGTATATTAACTCTTGATGGGAGGGCTTTTGTTTAAAATACTCTTTAAAAGGGTAGAGTGTTAGAAGGGTTAGTAGGGTGCTGAATACTGAATTAGGGGCTTAGGTGTGTTGGCTTATGACTATTCCTTATACACTCAAAACTATGTAATAAGACATGTATTAAGCAAATTAAGCGCTTCTCTCTCTATTCAATTTGTCTCTTTTGATTCATTATGCCCAAAAGCTTCATGTGTGTAATAATCTTATAGTTTGATATACACGAGTACTTTAATGACATTCGATTATAATTTTGTAAACTTATGAGTTTCACCATCTATTCCAAGAATGCCATTAGTAGATTTCTATGAAAAGATTAGAATGGTCATTAAGAATGAAAAATATGCGTCACACGATTTTGATTAGAAAACTACTGGCCTTTGAGAACAAGTTGGGTAGTTTCTATAATTTAGATATACATGGCTTCTAAATTAGTGCGAACAAAGTATAAAAGGCCGGCCTTAAACCACGTAACACCACACCATTCTACACCTGAACTTGAGGCACAAAAGCAACCACCACTTCCTTTTTCCTCCTTCACCACTTGATTGCTATTCACACATTAAATACGCACACTCCCTCGTATTTCATATATATACCAGATCTGTATCTACTATATCCTCACGTAGTTTCCTTTATTTGGCATCATTAATGCTAGATCCACAGTCTCATCAAATACCCAAAATACCCTACCCAATCAGTATATAGTTGATATATGTCCGTCTGGTGGTAAGGTATAGTCATTGACTGTTGTCGTGTACATATCGTAGTAGTTCACGAAGGGCATTACTGTAATACTATGGAAGGTGAGGTCTTATTTGTTGCATGAGATATGAGACGTGGATAATGTTGAAAAATGAAAAGAAAGTGGGGGAAAGTGCAATATTCAGAGCAAAATTTGTCATAATTTGTTTTTGTAAACACGCAAATCCATGGGAGCCTTTCATTGGTCCAAAAGGCTAAAGCCTCTCATTTCTCCGCTATCTCTTCATTTTGAATGGGAAATGAAAAACTTGTCGACAGAATTACATCTACAAAATGCCAAAACAGGATTAGAAAAAGAACAAGGAGGAAAGGATGGCAAAAAGAGAAGCAACCGATCAGAAGCAGAAGAAGAAAAAGAAAGAGCGAGATGTGAATGGGATTTTAGCCTCTCTACCGTAGTCTCTTCGAGCTCCGAAGGAGTCGTCTCCGATACTATAGGAGTCATTGAATTCGATCCTTCTGATAACTTCGTGGCCACAGGTGGGATTGCCAGAAAAATAAGAATCTACAGCTTGAATTCTTTGCTGCCAAACACGGCCTCTCATGGCGAGCGTCAAGTCTCTCTGTTAGACCATGCTACTGCATGCGATTACTATATATGCACGCCAGCAAAGCTCAGCAGTCTCCGGTGGAAGCCCGGATCGAATGGACGGGTATTGGGTTCGGGTGACTATGATGGGGTGGTCCTGGAATATGACCTTGAAACGAAAATACCAGTTTTCGAGCGGGACGAGCATGGTGGACGTAGGGTTTGGAGCGTGGATTATTCGCATTTCGACCCGGTTGTAGGTGCGTCCGGGTCCGACGACGGAACCATGCAAATGTGGGACACACGCTGTGAAGACGGGAGGAGCATCACCACAGTAAGTCCTGGCAGTACACGCAATCCCGTATGTTCTGTGGAGTTCAGCCCCTTTAATAATGCATTGGTGGCGGCCGGGTGCGCTGACCGGAAGGCGTACGGGTACGATATCCGGAAAATGTCGGATCCGGTACTAGTGTTTAACGGACATAGAAAAACCGTTACTTACGTTCGGTTCTTTGATGCAAACACAGTGGTGTCTGCCGGCATAGATGGGTGTTTGAAGCTTTGGAATGTCAATGACTCACAATTGATTCGGACTTACAAGGGGCATGAGAATCACCGGAACTTCGTCGGGTTATCCGTGTGGAGGAACGGCGGGTTGCTGGGATGCGGGTCGGAAAATAACAAGGTATTTGTGTACGATAGGAGGTGGGCTGAACCCATATGGGTACAAGGGTTTGGTTCATTGGGTAGAAATGTGGCGCATGAAGAAAATGGATTTGTGAGCAGTGTATGTTGGAAGCAAGTACGTGAGGAACAATGTACACTTCTGGCAGGAGGATCAGATGGCGTTCTACAGGTTTTTGTGGGAACAAAGAATTCAATTTCGCATTAGAAATTAACCCATTCCCCCCTATTTTAATTAGCAACATTGTGTTATTGTTGGTTTGATGATTTTAATGTTTACATTATAGAAATATTGAAGTGAACTGAGAAACTAGGAAGCACAGATATGCAGAGGTCGATGTTGTTTTACGGCCTTGGAGCAATTTGTGCCAGTTGCCCATGTTAACCTCTTGGCTAACCAATGCAACTCTCGGTGCTTGTGGGCCTCTTGCCCATGTTAACCTTTTAGGTTTTGGCAATGGATTATCTTATTAAATGTTTAATACATGTGTAGTTGAATATATTATTCTTACTTATTTTTAATAAATTTCATAATTTGATTCTCTCCATCTTCTAAACATTTGAGATAATTACGTTACTTACTAAAAAATAAATAATATTTATTTCTAACTATCATAATCTGTATTATCACCATCATCATCATAATTATGTTGTCGTTACTGTCAATATCATCATTGTTACTATTATTCCTATAATTACTACTATTGTCATTCTCAATACCATCACAATACCATTATTATTACCACCACCAATACTATTATCACAATTGCCTTTGGCATTATTATGGCTATTGCACCATTATTATTATCATTGTTGCACTACTATCACAACAACTATAGCCATTAACACCATTACCAACACCAATGCTACCATTATTGCTACTATCATCTCTCGTTCCTTTATTAAGAATATTTGCTTTCCTTTCATTTTTTCCCCATTTTCTCAAATCCTTCCATTGACCTTCCTCCTCCCTTCTTCTCCATTTCCTTATTTTTAATCTTTATCATTCAATAAGAGTCAAGCTAACACTCTCAACAACTAGTGTCAATTCCTTAACATACAAGATAAACCCTAATATTTCTAAGTTTAAAAATTATGAATTTATGGGATTTAAGTTAGAAACAGGAAGGAATTAAGAATTTAGCTTGATTTTATTGTTTGGCTATTGTTAGGGACAAATTAATCAATATTCTGATTTCTTCTTATCTCTTTCATTAACAAATAAGTAAATAATCTACTTAATCTACTAAATTCTTTGTTATTTAAGCTTTCAAGTTTTAATTGTTTAAGTTGAATGATTGGATGAATGAATGTGATATTGTCATATTATAACTTGATTTGTTGTTAACTCTTGTTGGGTAAGTACTGGGTTATTTGTATAATGATAGAAAGTTGAGATTGATGAAGGATATGTTGTTATATATATGCAAATTGACTAGATCTAGTTGTTTTGGAAAACCCATAACCATATTCGAGTAAAGTATTCAAATATAATTTTAAGGAATGTTCTTGGAAAGTTTATATCCAAATATCATACTCAATTATAAACAAGCAATTTGTTTTTGTTGGTATTTGAATATAATTGGGGACTAATTCCCAATGATTTATATTCAAGTACCATGTTTGAATATTAGCCTCTATATTTATTTTTGGATTATTATATCCAAATATGATAGTCGAATATAAGTCAATTTTTTAGATTCATATATTGGACTATTATACTAGATTATGCTTTCATAAATTTCATTTTAAATAATTTATTTATGCTATTATGAAGATAAAAGATACATGCTTGTTTATAAGATCATGAATAAATGTGATTGAATTTGATTAATATATGGATGATACAGATAAATGTTTAAATTGTGATTGTGGAAAAATATGAATTATAAGGGAAGAAGGATACAATGAAATAAAAATTTAAACTAGATTCAAGAATATACATTTGTAAATGAATAAGATTGGTCTAGGGGAATAATGTTAGATTTGTGAATCAACAATGATAATCAGAAGATATAAGGTGGTTTAATTGCCTATTTCTATTATATGTGATATTGTATTACATATTTGATTATTAATTTTGATTACAGTTATTATTGATTAATAAGAATTATGTTGGACATTGAGTAAGTTATTTGTTTATTGAGTTGATAAGTCATTGTTTTAGTTTCTTTTCATTTTTAAATACCTCAACAAAAGCTCCTCCATTATTTCCACTATAGCCTAACAATAAATGATTCATTGATTTGTAATGGGGAGCCTTAATCAAATTAAAATACTTTAGATGTAGTTTGGGCTTTAGATGAACCTACTTCTACAAATTATACTTGTAAGCAATTTTAAAAGAATTTATAAAATTTGTATATGACACTAAATTGTGTGAAGATATCAATGTTAAGATTAATTTAATCTAATGGTAATTAAGAAACTAGTTTCACATCCATTATGGCCTAACGGGTTATGATAAGGCTAAAATTTTATTCATATTTATATATTCACTTTAATCATATTTAACGTTAAAAAGTATTCAATTATTTACTCATTATGCATTTTGCACAAATTTTTTTTTATAAACTGATTATAGTCAATTAATTATTTTTACATACAAAAATTTAATTTTAATGAGTGTAACAACCAATTCATTATTTTTGTATTTACTATAATTATTTATCTCTCTATTTATTTATAATATTAAAATAATTAAAAATATCAAAGTAAAGTGTTAAAATCCATCTTAATAATATTAAATATATACTTATTTTTTAATTATAATATTTCTTTTGATTATTTATTTCAATATTATGAATGAAAGAATGAGTATTTTATTATAATAAAAATAAAAAATAATAATACTAATTATAAAATTTGAGGAATTTAACAACCAATACTCATATAAATGAGTAATTATTTGCTATGCTTATACGATTTTTAGGTTACAAATAACGTGATTGGATCATAAATTCATGATAGAGTCGTACACCAGGCATGGGTTGAGAATACTGGACAGAGTGATTTTATTATCTCACCCTTCCACGGACCCCATGGAACATCAACCCGGAACGGTAACTGTTGTCAAAGCTGACCAGAGCCAACTCAGGAGGACCTTTCAACTTGCCTAGAGTTAAAAATTTTAATTTACATCCAAATATTTATCCATATTTATTTATATTAATTTTAAGATTAAAATAGATTGGATCATTAATAATTTTGTCAAATAAAAATTCATATAAATTAATATATGAATAATTAGTTATTAGTATATATATAAAAAATTAATTTATATATTATGTAAATTAATATTTTAAATAAAAATATTATATTAAAATATTTTACTAATTTATTTAAAAAATTATATATTAATAATTTAATATAAATTTAAATATATGTTGAAATTACATACATTGGATTATCATAATATCTTTGTATATGTAATAGTATTAATTCTCATAAGAAAATCAAGTTTAATAATTTTTACTAATTTTATTTTTATATTATAAAAATAAATTTAAAAATAAAAAAAAATCCCTATTACAATAAAAAACTTATATGTTTAGTGATATTTCATTCTTGTTATTACATAAATAAAAAAAAATGTCGCGTTATATAAAATGAAGAAATAAAAACTCAAGTCTCCTTCGGAAGCCAATATCACAGAAATATTAACTCAAGTTTATATGTGCGCTTTTGACACTTCCATTTTTTCTTTTTATTTTTTTAAGGAAAGGAAGCCAATAAAATAAAAATTATATGATCATTATCAGGAGAATTCTATGTTACCCATGGGGGTTTGGAACCCATGGGTATGTGGCACAATGTAAGCCACTAGATGAGTTGACTTAGTCAATAACTTTTCTCATCTAGTCGTTTGTATTGTGCTACATATCCATGGGTTCCAAACCTCATGGATAACATAGAAAGCACCTCATTATCATTATAAATAAGAAAGACCAATTTATGATTATGAGAAAACTGTAGGTTTTGACATTTTGACAAAGTTGCAACGATGTAAAAACACACACAAGATGCAAAACTCAATATCTTGGGTTGGTTGTTTGTTTGAAAATTTAAGTTCCTTCATCGGTGATTTTGTGGTATAAAAAAAATTAAAATTTGAATGAAAATTTATTCGATTATATTTAATTTTCTAAATTTTAATTTCAAAAAGTATAATAATAAAAAATAAAAGTTAGAATTTAAAAATAAAATTTTAATTTAAAATTTCTAATAACTTAATTTTACTTTCAAATGATATTAGTAAAATATAATATCAATAAAAATAATAAAAATAAATTAATAATAATTTAATAAATAAATAAATTAAAATGATGATATATTTAAAACTTTAAATTATTTATAATTTATTTAAAATTTTATATTAAATTATAAATAGAAAAATAATAATCCCCCTACTTTGACACTGGGTTTGTCATCTCTCTTTCCTTATTAGAGAAGTCGAGCAAAAGCGGGAGACTGGGTTCGAGAGAACCCTATATATTTAAAGAACCCTCTGCTGACACGAGAGTTGAATTCCATTTCCCTCTATATATCTCTAGATCTCCCGCTGTTGTTATTGTTCCAATATTTGTTCTGTTTGGCTCTGTTCTTGTGTTTTGGGTGAAGAGAGTTACTCTAGAAGGAGGAGCAAAGATGGTGACATCTCAGGTAGTGAATACATACCCACTTTCGAGCTACACCTTCGGAACCAAGGAACCCAAGATGGAGAAGGACACCTCGGTCGCTGATCGTCTTGCTCGTATGAAAGTCAAGTATGATCCTTTCGGACCTTGCCCTCAATTCTCTCTCTCTCTTCTCTCTTTTTTCTTGTTTTTGTGAAAAAAAAAAGAGCACTGGAGTGGTGGTATGAAACCCTAAAGAAAATTAAGTTCCTAATCAAAATCCAGTTTATTCAATCAAGAGCAGAGCTTATGCATTTCACATTTTTTTGTACAATGATTTGTGTAATTGGTTATCAAATTTCCGTAAAATATATGTAATGCGCGGTATTAGGAGAACCTGTACTCTTGTGGTTGAATATAGCTATAGGAGATGAACAATGTAAAAGGAAAGTTATAATTACTTCCTTTTCTTGATTACAAATACAGCTGAACGGTCTGAATTTATTTATTTCTTTGTTTTTGAACTGCAGTTATATGAAAGAGGGGATGAGGACGAGCGTGGAAGGCATCTTACTGGTATTTTCACGTATTCATCTCATCTCATTTTCATTATGACTATATTTTTCACAGCAATGAAATGAGTTCCGAAATTGGGTTCCTAATGCAAATCATGAGATATCATTAAATGTAGGATGGTAGAGTAAATTTATAAAATTCAATCCAATTGATATAAAAGATTATAAACTCAATTTCAGATCTCATTTTTGGTAGTTATAGCATTTTTGAATTTTTTGAAAGCTTTTTACCAAAGCAAGTGTGATCAGATTTAATATGTTATATTATAGCTGGCTAACAAATCCCTTAATTATGGGCTTTAACCTGATGGAGTATTGATATCTCGGTTATTTTACCATGTCTAGCCTCTACCAAGTTTTCAGATTTTGTAGTTAAGGAGTTTATCATTTCTTTTACTTTAGATCATGTGGTAAATAAGATACAGTTTTGATATTGTTTGTTTGGCTTCTAATTATTCAATTGGCATTACTTGCTCTTTGGTTTGTTTTCTCTTTTTTCTTCTGTTAAAGATGCTACAGCTATTTTTTTTTTCCTTTTCCATTTCTGTGGCATTACCTATCGCCTGTCTTAGCATATGCTCTGGTTATGCAGGTACAAGAACACAATCATCCTCACATACTACTTCTACAAATTGGAAACACGTTCTGCAAGCTTCCAGGCGGGCGACTCAAGCCAGGGGAGAATGGTAAAATCCTGCATTCCATGTTTCCAATATCATATGATTGGAAAATAGATGTTCCCCATTATTTCTTATATTTTTTTTTCTTTGTAATTTTATATTATAGAGGTTGAGGGACTAAGGAGAAAGTTGACTAGCAAACTTGGTGCTAACTCACCAGCTCTTGTGCCAGACTGGCAGGTATTATTATTATTTCTTAGAATCATATTGTAGGAAATTATCTTTGATTAATTACAATTAATTCTAAGTTATATTATGATTGATTCTAGGTAATATTATGGGTTTGGAACTTGCTTGTCTTGCACCTAATGTTAAGGGTATTAGCGTCTTTATATTTCTTAAGAGCTCTATATAAATAGAGCATTAGGGTCAAATCTTTTATTGTATTCAACCAATATATCATTCAATAATATATTCAGAGTTTTCTATTCAACTCTCTCTAGCCTTTTTACTTCATCCTTTTCTCTAAACCTAATTACTTTTCAACATTATTATTATCTATTTAGTTTTGGGTTTAGAGGGTGTTAAATTTAGCTTGCTAGATAGAAGTTATTACTAGAAGAGGACAAGAAAACAGAAAGCAAGTGATGGAAAGTTCAAAAAAGAAAAAAATTATATCTGGAACTTTGGACTATAGACACACGAGATGTAAGCAAGTGATGTTCTGAACAAATTGCCTTTGCGGCTCACTAAGTCATGGATCAACAAACTATGCATTTGTTTGGTGCTTCCCTATGTGTTTGTTACCTCTCTGTTGGGAGTAACTACAGTATATTTCTACTCATTATGAAGAGTATTGTGGCTTCCAATGAACTGGTCTATGGTAGGAAATCTGAAGAATAAGCCACCTATTGATACCAAAAAAATTAGGATCAGTGCTAAAAGATCTTTTTAACATCAACGTAGTACTACTTCACAGATTTTATATCAATTTAGTACTATTGTCGCTTCCTGTATTAAAATTATCCAGATGACATATGTTTAATAAGTTTTGGTTGCCACCAAAATTAAATTCTGTTATAAAATTGTTATGTAAGAGGGTTACATGTAGCAATTTATTTAAAATTTCAAAGACTCCAATTCTCTTCTTGATAAAATTTATAAACCATAGTTACTTAATTCTTCACACACTTTGTGGACTCAGGTTTGTGTATGTTGTCATTTCAAATAATGAGCATATTAGAATGAAACAAATTCAAGATTTCAAGTAAAAATAGCTATTCATGTGGAATTTAATGGCAAGTGGTACTAAATCATGTTAAATTTTGTAGATTTGGTACAAAATTGATGTTTAAAAAAAAAAAAAATTCTTCCAATACTAATTTGATGTCTCTCTAATCTTTCAAGTACTAATTTGGTAGTTTGTTCAAATCTAGATAGTAGATACCATTGATGTGGTTGAAGCTAATTTTCTCAGACATGAGCGGGCTTGCAACAATTTTCTGCATACTCATGCTGTTGTTAATTAACACTTGCCTGTGGAATCCTGGTGCAGATAGGTGAATGTGTGGCAATTTGGTGGAGGCCAAACTTTGAAACCATCATGTATCCGTACTGCCCACCTCACATAACAAAACCCAAGGTAACTTACAAAATGAATATTATAGAAAAAAACTTGTATTCCTGCATTGTATTGAATCCAATTGCCATGCTCTATCACAAGAAAAGAGAAAAAGGATTGGTTGACTATCTTCCGTTTCCAAGACTAAGTCTTTCAGGACCATACTTACAGATATGTTTTTATATATGCAGGAGTGCAAGAAGCTTTTCCTCGTTCACTTATCTGAGAGGGAGTACTTTGCAGTGCCTAAGAATCTAAAACTTCTTGCTGTTCCATTGTTTGAACTCTATGACAATGTTCAGGTATGGGAATTATACATGGTTTTTCTTTTCTATTGCGTTGTGTTTGGATTTGGAAATTAAAGTTGGAAATTCAATTACAAGGAATTTAAGTTTTGAGTTAAAAAATTCTATTTAGTAATAAGTAAATAGAACTTATGAATTATTTAAGTTATATAAGTGTAGAGTTTAAGCCATCAAATTTGCTATTTTAAATTCAAGCAAAGTAGATGTCGTTTTGCAAATTTCACATTTACTGTTGAAGTATCATATTGACTATTGTTCCTTATCAATAAAAACTAAGTAAAGTTATTACTTTTTAATTCAATTGTTAAGATTAAATTGTGTAAAACTTCAAAATCTGTAATATTTTCTTAAAGTATAGTGCTATGAGAAGCTTCACTACCTAAGAGGTTGAGTGTGTTCATCATTGGATTGATATCAAAGCAAGTGAACGAAAATTAAAAATATAAATCTTAATACATTAAAGACAATCCAATAGTGAGAACATTCAACATCTTAGGAGATGAAGCTTCATAGCATTACCCTTCCTAAGCGCTTTATCCAAACACAATAACACTGAATCTGGGAATGACCTAGTTATCTTGTGGCAATTAAAAACGAAAAAAAAAAAAAAAATTTACTTGGTTCCCATTGTATTGTTTGAGGCAGAATTATGTCCTACGCTGAAGCCCTTTCAATTAATGCCTGTGAATTTGACATTAGAGAAGAGAGATCATGGGGCTCGTATATAATGTCATAGTCTATTGTTGGGCTCTTGTAACATGTTTTTTCCAAGATAGATCAGACTACCTACCTCTGATACGTCTTTTTCAAATTATTGTTGGTCATCCGAGTCGAATTTCAAAACATATTGGTTCCATTCTAAACATCTTCGTTTATTGATTTTTCCTCTTTTGACAACTGATTATCACTTGGTTGCAGAGATATGGGCCAGTTATATCCACCATTCCTCAGCAGCTTTCCAGATTCCAGTTCAAAATGATCACTAATTGAATTTATATGGTTCAGGAGCTCGCGTGTTGATAAAACACAGTTTCTTCTTTTATTCCGAGAAGGTGCACCAACTGTGTTTATATCTTACTATTTCGTACATTTGTTAGAGCATTGAATTTTGACGTTTAGGTCCCAGAAAGTAGAGAATAGTCTGTTCATGAAGACTATATTTGCTCTTATGACATTGCCTGTCGTTGTTAATTTATAGCGCCCATTAAATTGGCTCTCTCTAACATTTGGTTTAATTACATTTTATGCCTCTTGTTTTTCAATATTATGCGCCAACCCCTCCTAGAGATAATCGCCATTATTAAAGCGAGATTTTGAGTGTGATTGTGGTCATGCTTAAGGGTTCGTTTGGCATCAAAATTTTTATAATTACTTTCATTTCATTTCAATAGCAATGATTTTAAATCATTAACAAATAAATTTTATTGTTTGAAAATTACATTAAAAATAATGATTCTAATACATTTCCAAATGAATGATTTTATTTGAAAAATGAATGTAATTCAATTATAAAGTAAATTATGTTAGTATAATGGTAAATATAATGTTAGAGAGGATAAAGTTTATTATATAACATATGTTTTAGGTTAAATAGAATAAATTCTTATGAAATTATTGATAAATTCAATGAATTTCATTATTGATATAAATATAATTAAAATAAAAATTATAAATAAAATGAAATGAATTTTTTTTATTTAGAGTTAAATATTATTTTAAAATGAAATATATTTAAAAATAAGATAAAATCTTGTTTTTAGTAATGTGAAGGCATTGATTTTATAAATTTATGTACAAATATACCTATTATTTTAAGAGAACACAATTATAGATTGTAAGTTTGAAGAATTGGAAATAGAGCGTTAAGGCAGAGGAAGCCTGTCAGGAAGATGAGGCCCAAAGCCTTTTTGGCGCAGCTCTGTGCTTAGTATTCAAAAAAAAAAAATGGACTTCAACCTTATAAGGATCAATGTGATTTATCTCAGTTTATGTAGGTTTATAAATTGCGACGCGACTGTCTCATTGTTGTACAAGTGAAAACGTAGGTAGGAGGTACATTCCGTTTGTTTCATCGGAAAGTATTTATTATAGGAAAATATCATTTACATATAAATTAATAAAAAAATGATATGTCATTTATGTTAATGACTAAAAAAAATGATGTCTAAAAACTTAGAAATAGAGAAAAATAAATTATTTTTTGAAATAAGAGAAGTTATTTTTCTTAAACTCTTTACATTTAACGTTGAATAAGTAAAATACTTTTCTTTATATTATCATTTTTATAATCATATTTTATGAAAAATACTTTCTAATGAAACAAACGAAACTGTAGTACCTGTCTGATTTTGTTGCTGTTAATAACTAACTAGACCTTTTTGCGAGGGCAAGCAGTGTGGAATAGTTAAATATCCTAATATATATAGTCTCCCCTTTGTGGGCCAATGCATGTATATCATAATTTTAATAATAGAAGTAATAATTTATTCAATTTATATAGACAAAATTTTAAATTTGAATTTAAATATAATAGTGATTAAAATTTTTAAAATAAAATTGAATATTATTATATCTTTAAAATAATAATTTATATTGTGAATATTGATCACATCATCAATTAGGTCTTGATTCCCTTAACTTTGATCATATCATTCGCGAACACGTTCTTTCAAATTCTGCCAAGGGTGTAAAAGCTTTACCGATGGCTAGCTTCACATTTAGGGTGGTGTCTATATATATTTCTAGACACAAGATTTAAAAAAAAAAAGAAAAGGAAAGAATTCAAATTCAGAGAGTAATGATGGAGTTAGAGAAGAATGGGAAAAAAATAGTCACCTGAACATGAAAATGCCACAAAGTACAGATTTTTAACATAAAGTGTCTTGTATTTGTGCTTGGTCTGACTTGTTTGCGCATATTCAAATTTAGACTTGTAACTTGGGCAATTAATCAATTTGAAAAATAGGTTAACGTGCCCAAAATATGACTCCCATAAAAGCTCAAGGTCTACAGCAATTAGGATAGAGCCTCCTACTTCAGCTTAAATGAGCCAACTGTCCAGCCTATGATCAGTTCTCAATACCTGATAAGGTTAAGAAATTGGTTGGCATGTTTATTAAACGCTTTAAATTAACTATGAAGCACAAAAATTAAAGAATAATTTTGTTCATGATTTAAATATAAAAACCAGGGTATGTCAAATACAGTGCAGAAAACCAAAGTCTGCGCTTATATCTTAATGTCTGTGTTTAGAAGATAGCTGTTGCCATCGTTAGCCGTTGACATTCGAAGCGCCCATGGTTTGAGACTCTTATGTGGGTTATAATTTAAGAAGTAGAATTCATAAAATTTGGTTTCTTCGAATGAAAGAAAGGGAAAAAAATAATAATTGTAAATAGGTAATTACTCTATATCCTTTTCTTTTCTTTCATTTTTCTTACTTTCAAAAATTTTCTATATGGTCTTGAACTCCGTTCATGATTATTTCTCCGTTTTGAACTTGATTGTATTTTGAAACTTGCTTATAATGTCCATTGATGAATCATAGATGCCCGTGCAAGACAACACTCTCATCTTGGAGCAGCTGTAGTTGTTCGTAGGATCCAAACGACATTCTAGATATCTATTCTTTCCGCTTTCGAAAAAAACATCATATAAAAATTGCCCTTAATGTTCAAGTTCTTACGACATTGAGCACACCTAATCCGAGGCGTGTGCACCGTGCTCAACGGAAAAATAAAATGAGCAAAGTTCTATGCATTGACATTAGGATTAGAAATTGAATTTTAAATAAAAACCAAGGGTAATTATTAAATACAAAATGGTAGAATAAATCTTAAAATTCAATTCAATAAATATAAAAGATTCTAAACTTAATTTAAAAATTAATTTTCAATATCTATAATATTTTTTAAATAAAATTAACTGCTTGGATCCTCTTTTGAAATTTCTTTCTCCTTACTTATTATCACACCTTAATCGTGGATACATAACCGCCATAACCGCCATAAAAATTTATCATGGAGTGACTTCCTGCAAACCTGACCTTGCTTAGAACTAATGTAAATAATAAATAAGATATTAATTGATGACTTACAATATAATGATATTTTTTAATTATATTTGTCAGAATTTCAACAAAGGTTATACTTCAGAAGATATTATTTATAAGAAAATTTTATATATTTTTCGGCTTAAATACCAAATTACGCAAATTTCGTAAACAATTTACCGTTTTACGACAGTTTGGAAACATTTTACCAAAATACGCAGGGCGCCATTCAAGTTGGCGCCCCTGGGAGTTGAAGGCGCCATTCAAACTGGCGCCCTCCCCCTTGGAGGCGCCGTTTCAAGTGGCGCCCTCCATGCGGGAGGCGCCATTTTGACTAGCGCCCTCCGTATGGAAGGCGCCATACCAAGAGGCGCCCGTTTTAAAATTTTTTGAAATTTAAATTCGAAATTTGAATTTTAAATTGGGAGGCGCCATTTCATCAGGCGCTTCCCCCCCTGTTTATACCCGTCCCTCCTCCCTCAAACCCTCACTCACACTTGCGCAGCCGTCTCCTCTCTCAAACCCTCTCACTCAGAAGCCATTTCCCAGTTCTGCTTCTCTTTTTTTTTTGTAAAACTTGTAACCACAGTTCGTTCATCAATCATCATCCGTTCTTATTTTTGTACATTGCATTCGGAAGCATTTTTTGCGTTGGAGCAAATCTGATCCTAGTCAACTCTTGTTTGGTTAGTATATTTGAAGTTTTTATTATTATGTTATATTTTTTTAAATTAATGATTATGATTTATGATATGAAGTGATGATTAAAGAGTTAGAAAAATTTCTGTTAGAATTTATAAATTTTATTTATTTAAGTTTTAATATTTTTTCTATTTATATTATAATATTTATTTTATGTTAATATTATGATTTATGATATGAAATGACGATCTTGAATTTAGAAAAGATTTATACAAATTTATATGATATGTGATAGTTTATATTTTTTACTGATTAGTATTTTTATATAATTTCTGTATGTATATTATAATTTATATTTCATGTTGATTATTATGATTTACGATGGAAAATGATGATTTACGATTTAGGAAAAAATCATATAAATATATGTGATCTGTGATAATTTCTGTTATAATTATAAATTTTATTTGCTTAAATTTTGATATTTTTTATATTTATATTATAATATTTATTTTATGTTAATATTATGATTTAAATTGGGAAGTGGTGATCTAGGATTTAGAAAAGATTTATACAAATTTATATGATATGTGATAGTTTATGTTTTTCACTGGATAGTATTTTTATAATTTCTGTATGGATATTATAATTTATATTTCATGTTGATTATTATTATTTATGATGGGAAATGATGATCTAGGATTTAGAAAATTTTTTTATAAATATATGTGATCTGTGATAGTTTGTGATTTTTATTGGTTAGTGTTTGTAGATTTTTTACATTTTTATTAAAATATTTAATTTATTTTGATTATTATGGCTTATAATGTGAAGTGATGATCTAGGATTTAGAAAAAATTGAAACTTTAACATATTATATTTGTTAGAAAACTAACAAGTTATTGACAATATTTTTTTTACAATCAGTAATTATATTTTATAATTTATGACAATATTTTAAGTTTTCGTTAATGAAATTTTTTAAATAGTATATTTTAAATTTAAAATACATCAACTGAAAGGTCTTGGAGGGTTTACAGTTCGTAAATAATTTGTTTCTCATTTCATGTACCTTGCAGATGATTTTCTTTTTTATTTCTTCAATCATTGTATTAAAAGTTGAAATAGAATATATTGAATAATATTAATTTGATATAATATAATTTTTTTTATGCGTCAAGTTATTTTTAATGATCAAATATGTTCTTTTTGAAAAATTCATATGAAAAACGCTGATTGAAATAACTAACTATATATTTTAGTTTTAATGAGATGATTTAGGAATAAAAATTAATTATTTTTTAAAATTCATTAATATTTTCTTGATATAAAAATTCAAAAAATATATTTTAAATTGAATATACATGAATAAAATTTTATATATATTGTTTTTTATTCATTTAATATATTATCTTACATAATAAATTTAATTTAGCGTGATTGTTGCATAATTTTATAATTGATACAATAACATTTAATAATTTTTACTTAAAGATTGAAATTATTAAATTATCTAACAAATTTTTCTTTCATGCAGAGGTTTTTTGTTGTTTGCTTCTCCGAATACTTACCGGTTAGTATTTTTAGGAATTTTATGCTTATACTATAATTTGTATAAAGTCATAGTGAAAATATTTTTTATATCGGTAGAGAAATTTATTTAGAATATTATGATATTAATAATATAGAATTATTTATTTTATATTGATTGTTATGATCTGTGAAGTGAAATTATGATTTAAGATGTGAAGTTATGATTTATGAAAATGTCGTATGACTTTATATGTAATGTGATAGGTTGTGCTATTAAAATAATAACAAACGAGATAAAAAAGGATGTCCTAATATAGGTGTAACGACCTAGGTGAAAGCCATATTTAGAGAACTGGATCATGTGAGATCTTAATATATCATAAGAGAGGTACTAAAAAGGATCCTGGGAAATGTGAATGTAACCAAAAACCTTGAAAAAGTAGGATACTGTTATTACAAATTTGAATTTTTTTGTATTTAAATAGTAGATATTGTAGATGGAAGAGTAGTTACTGTACCTGAAAAAAATATAGGTATCCTTGGTTTATTTAGGAAGAATTAAGATATATATGGAGGTATTGACAATAATAATGTGTACATACTTTTAGTTGCTATTTGGTAGTAGGTGTGAACGGAGGAAAAAAGTCATAAAAATAAGAAAGATAGTATATTTGATTGGCTAACTAATTTAATTAGTATAATTTGTACAAAATCACTAAGAAAAATACTATAGTTGAAAGAGATAAACAAAACCATAGGTAAAATTATATAGTCAAATTTTATATTAATTTTGGAAAAGAAATAACTTTAGATTGGTCGAAGAAAATAATCCTATTATTTCGTAGAATTAACAGAATACCTTGCAAAGTAGTAATACATCGCGTTCATTTTTAATTATAGTATTAAATACTAGTATACTCATTTATGAGAACAAAATTTGTATATGAGACTACTTCTCCATGTGGGGGTGCAGCGAGTATTGTGCAGCTAAAAGTAAGAAAATGAAGAAAAGTTTAATTGCGTTTATATATTCAAATGGTACAATTGTTGAGGGATCAGAGGGGATAATGTACGATAGACCTCCCCCAAAGGCATTGAAATTAAGAGGATGCAGCAGCATGGATGTTTTGCGGGAGAGAATTCATAGCCGACTGAAGCTTCATGAAGATCAAGCTGTGGGAAAGATTGTTTACAGGTTTCCACAGCATCAAACAGAGGCTCAGTACATGGCATACGAATTGGACGACGATGAAGACTTAGCATGCGCGATAGCAAGCTACGAACAACATCCGGCGATGACAGCCATGGAATTGTACGTGGACGTGATCACATCCGAATTGCGCGCTGGCAACCTTGGTTTTGATGTAAGAGTTCCAAGAACTGCACCACCCGTGGATCCAGCAGTTTATGTTAACACTTGTTGTTCGATGGTGCGGGATAGACCTCCTTACACAGGTGGATTTGAGTTCCACATTTCTGATAGTCATACTCCTGCGTTGGACTCATCTGTTGCAGGTGTTTTCCTGGTAAATGCACCACAAACCTTGGTAGGTTCATCAAGTGCCTTGCCGGTCGTACAAGAAGAATCTATCGATCCCGTATTAATGGATGCCCACCTAGAGTCTGGTTTTGAAGACGATGAGGTGTCCTGCAGTAGCAGTGACGATCGTGACATAGATGACGAAGAACGTGCGGCTACACATGCAGACAGTGTACCAACGTGGTGTGTGAGGAGTGGTAATGCTGCACAAACATCATATGGTGTCCCCCAAGCTGCTGTCTTCTCTGACATTGATTGGGATGCGATACGGAATCCAAATGAATTTCCGGAAATAATGAAGCCAACCTATGATTACGACATGGATGACTTACAGGTTAGGCAAGAGTTCGATTGCAAGAAGGCTTTAATTGCTGCAACCAAGCATTACCACATCAGAAGGCACCACAGTTATTACGTGGAGGAGTCGGATAGCAGAAGATTAAGCGTGAAGTGCGATAAATTTGGGGATCAATGCAATTTCCACCTCAGAGTGTCGAAACTGAAGAATTGTAACACTTGGACCATAACTAAATTTTCAGGGCCCTACACATGTGTTAATGCTAGTTTGACACAGGATCACAAGTCTCTGGATTCCAAGTATATCAGTTCCCTGATCCTGGAGATGATTAAAATGAAGCAAGATGTTCCAATCTCGCTTATACAAGAGAGGGTGGAAGGCATGTACGGGTACAAGATTTCGTACAGGAAAGCATGGAAGGCGAAACAAAAGGCAATTGTCAAGGTGCACGGTGATTGGGATAAATCGTATGAAGTGCTCCCCAAATGGTTAGACATTTTAGGTTACTGTGACCAGGCGCTGTTCAAGTTGGAGTTCCAAGAATTTGTCACAGCTGATAATCGTGTCGATCCGCAGAAACATGTTTTCAACCGAATTTTCTGGGCTTTCAAGCCATGCATTGCCGCATTTCCTTACTGCAAGCAATTCATACAAGTTGATGGCACGCACCTGTATGGCAAGTTCAGGGGCGTGCTACTGATTGCTGCGACCCAGGACGGTAACAAATGCCCCGTTCCTCTTGCCTTTGCCATTGTTGACAGGGAGAACTATGAAAACTGGAGTTAATTTTTAGCATTACTGCGAGTAAATGTCACGAACAAGCAAGGAATATGCTTGATATCAGATCGGCACCGAGCTATCAAAGATGCTGTAGCCACCGAAGGCCTGGGATGGCAGCCTCCTTATGCTTATCACCGGTATTATATCAGACACCTTGCTAGCAATGTTCGCAAGAAGTGCAGAGATGACAATGTGAGGAAAGCTGTCCTTAAGATTGGTATGTGTTATAGCATAAATTCTTTATTGAACCTTTCATTTATAAATTTGTGCACCTGGTAGTTCATTCTAGTTAACCTTTTTGTCTCCTTCTATTTAGCGTACGAGCCCAGTTGGGGAAAGGCCATGGAGAGATTGGACAATCTTAGCAAAGTCAATGAGGAGATCCATAAGAAGTTGACCGCTATTCCGAACGAGAAGTGGATGCTTGCTTATGACGAAGGCAGAAGATATGGTCATATGACGACTAACATTGTAGAGTGCATCAATGACCTCTTCAAAGGACTAAGGAAGCTGCCAATCACAGGACTTGTCCAACAAACATACTATAGATGCGTCAAGTACTTTGTGGAAAGGGCAAAAGAAGCGCACGCTGACCTACAACAAGGACACAGATACGCCAGCAGATTCAGACAGGAGCTTGCGACTATCCAGTCACGTGCTTCTTCTTACCACGTTCGTGCTTACAATAGAGAAGGGACTAGGTTTGAGGTGGTGGAGGGCCCTGATATGGCCAGGGGGTCATGCGGAAAGGTCGTCCAGGTGTTATTAGACAAAGGGCAATATGAATGTGGACAATTCCAAGCATATAGGTATCCTTGCGCTCATATTATTGCTGCCTGTGCCTCAATCAACATATCGTGGGAACCATATGTCGATGCTGTATACAGGCTTGACACGCTGCTCAATTGCTACAAATTTGAGTGGTGGCCTATTGGGGATTGGTCGCAATGGAATAACCTACCACCATTCCCTGTCCTAGTTCCAAATTATGGAAGATTACGTGCAAAGGGACGACCAAAGTCGACCCGAATCAGAAATGAGATGGATTGGCCTCAAGAGAGCGGTGTAAAGCAACAATGCAGTCATTGTAAGATGGAAAGACATAATCGTAGGCGTTGCCCACTGCTTCATGGGGACGAAGGCCCTTCTACATCTTGATTTTTACTGTTTACTTTAGCATGTATGCTTCAAAGTATGTTAACCAATATCATAAGTGTAACGGTTTCCCACAAGTATTTTATTTTTTACGGTTGTAAATTTGCACATCATTATGTATATAAAGGTTACCCCATTACTAGTAATGTGGAATTTTTTATTATTTGACATTTTATGATATTATTTATATATATTGCACCTTAAATTTAAGACAGTTTATGATATTATTTATGATATTAGTTATGCCTTAAGGCTGTACTTAAATTGGACAACATCTTTAAGTTTGTGTGTGTTTGAATTTCATTCCAATGCAATGCCTGTCGTGTCAGATGGCATCCACATCCCGACGCGTTGATCCTGGACCACGCGATCCTTCTCTGTTGACCGCTCAGGCCTCACACATATCCTAGTCGATTTGGGCAGGCCATGTATGGAAATAGCTACACCTTAATTAATCCGAGTATTAACTGTTTCTGAATTGTCATACGTTACAGTTGGTGTTGTTTTTTCTTTTTGCAGCCTGACCGTGTGCTTAGGATTCGACGAGCTCATCACTACCATCACTAGCCGCCGCCGGAGTTGATTGTCCCCTTTCTGCGAGAGGCAGGCTTCTACGGCTTGGCGATGTGTGAGTTTATGTCGATCGACCACCAGTTGATCAGTGCTCTTGTGGAGAGGTGGAGGCCGGAGATGCACACCTTTCACATGCCGCAGGGAGAGACGACTATTACCCTGCAGGATATTGCTTTTCAACTCGGCCTACCCATTGACGGTCGAGTAGTGACGGGGCCCACTGTGTGGGGGTGGAGAGGCCTGATAGAGGAGTACTTGGGACTCCAGTTACCGGTGGATGAGAATGTCATCCGAGGGGGGCGACTGAGGATGAGTTGGTTGGAGAGGCATTTTACTCATCTTCCAAATGATGCGGATGAGGTGACAGTGCAGAGATTCGCCCGAGCTTACATTTTACATCTCATTGGTGGGACGCTATTTCTAGACCATTCCGGTACATACGTCCACCTCATGCACTTGCCATTGATCGCACACTTACATGAGGCTGGGACGTACAGTTGGGGGGCTGCTTGCCTGGCATACTTGTACAGAGAGCTCTGCAAGGCCACCGCACCGGATTACAGAGAGATAGGAGGTTGTTGCCTACTACTGCAGCTCTGGGCATGGGATAGATTTCCCACTATCGCCCCCGCGATAGCTATTTTAGACATACCATAGGGGGATGCAGGGATTGGCCCCTTAGCGCACAGGTTAGAAAATATTTCAACTTTCACTTATAATTAAGTTTGCTACGAAGTTGCCTAACTTTGTTATTGAACCTGGCAGGTGGCACTATCAGAAGACGTTCCAGGATAGTCCGGCACACAGCCTACCCCATTACAGATACGTGCTGGATCGGCTTCGACTTGACCAGGTACGCAGAGGGTTTTTACAATCACTAATTTCAAGGCTTTGTCCAATCCACAATCGCATTTAAATCACGTGATACATTTGTAACTCCAGATTGTCTGGATCCTATATACTGAGGAGGTCATCGCATCACTGTCTCAGTACTGCTTTGACGGGACCGACACCTGGACAGCAGTGGTGCCGCTCATTCACTTCCAGATTGTTGAGTGGCACCAGCCTGATAGGGTTTTGCGGCAGTTTGGACTACGCCAGGCTATTCCAGAGCCACCGAAGCAGGTGGCGGAGGTCCACTGCCTTCACTTGTCCGGTCGGTATGACGAGGAGTGGCACATACGCCATCAGCCGTATATTGTACTCTGGGATATTCAGCGAGACTTGTGCGTTACCGCCGAGCCGACGACACGCCTAGTTCTGGGACCACGTTTCGATTACATGACATGGTACAGACGGGTTACCAGACGGTGTATTACACTTGTCGGGGGAGCGCTTGACCTTGCGGTAATTTTGCGTGCTAGTTTTTTGTATCTGATTTTCTTTAAATGCATTAGTATTATAACTAACTTTAATGTCAAAAATTTGCACAGGTAGATGAGGTTTCTTCACTATAGGACTTCACTACCCCTGAGGGGCAGGCTATGTTCACCTTCGATGCGCTTAGGTCAGTGACGGAGTCCATCCTTCATGCGATTCAGCAGGTTGATCATGTCATTATTGACTCACATGCGGAACCAGCTCCCCAGGCCCATCACATCCCAGACCCTCCGGAGGGTGACCATGATCAGCCTCGCTCTCGCCGACGACGTCGCACTGCTCCACGGCATACGTCGCAGGCTGATGTTCCGCCCGCTTCGACAGTGCAGCAGATTCCACCTTTGACTGCCCAGGAGACTTTGACGATGATGCCTGATCTTACTGTTCCATCTCATTTGCACCCTACTACACCTGGTGATCCTTCATCCTCTACCACGTTCCCAACCGTACTATTTAGGCCGTCGTCATCCCAGATGTATCAGCCCCCTCCTGGTGTTCCATCCTCATTCCAGGCATTTCCACATGCACCAGGAGTTTCATCTGCTTTCTATGCCTTTCCTTCTGATGATGCTGGTCCAGCGCAGCCATATCGTCCTGTATTTGATTGGCATACTCAGGATCAGGGATTAGCGCATGGTGGCATGATGACAGATGACTCAGAGCTTGTAGATAGAGGTAGAGGTGGAGGCAGAGCGGGAGCTAGGAGTAGAGGTAGAGCAGGAGCTGGAGGTAGAGTAGACACAGACACCGGGGATGTGACTCCCGAGCCTGCGCAGAGGGTTAGTAGATACGGCCGCCACATTACCGATCCTGGATGTGGGACTGGACATCACTTGCGTAGACATTAGCTTTCTTTTCTATATTTTTTGTATATTTGTATATTTGTGTACATTTATCTTACTACTTTATTGCTAGACATCAATAATTAGGATGACTTTACTACTTTAGTGACAGATATCAACATTTAGGATGACTTTACTACTTTATTGCCAAACGTCAACATTTGGGATGCTTCTAATTACTACCACTTTTTTAATTGCTTGCGCAGGAATAATTACAAATAACAATAAATCACGAAGATCATTGCAATATTTAATTTTATTTAAAAAATGATGATAAGGACATCTTCCACATATAATAACTAATATTATTAATTATCATACTTTCACAACTGTTATAAATATCTACTTGGTTAAAATACCAAAATACGTTTACTTCATAAACTATTTTTCGTTTTACCGCAATTTCGAAACTATTTACCAAAATACGCAGGGCGCCAACTGAAGGCGCCTTCTAACATGGCGCCTTCGCTGTAGCAAATTTCACTGGGGAGGCGCCATTTCACCTGGCACCTACCCAGCAAACTTAGGTTTAGAACTTATGGAGCTGGGAGGCGCCAAGTGAAATGGCGCCTCCACAGTCCCATTTTATAAATTAATTAAGTTTAATAAAATTATATATTTATTTATATAATTTTAATTTTATTATAATTATATCTTAATTTTTACGACTAATATAGATAAATAATATCATAAAATATAATTAATTAAAATTTAAAAATTATAATTTCGTTATAAATAATGATAAAATTAAAATTATATAAATAAATATATAAATTTATAAAATTTAAATAATTTATAAAATGGGGCTGTGGAGGCGCCATGTCACTTGCCGCCTCCCAGCCCATAAGTTATAAACTTAAGTTTGTTGGGTAGGCGCCAGGTGAAATAGCGGCTCCCAGCCCGCGCAGTGAAATTCGCTGTAGCGAATGCGCCATATTGAAAGGCGCCTTCAACGGCGCCCTGCGTAATTTGGTAAATAGTTTCGACACTGCGGCGAAGCGTAAAATAATTTATGAAATAAACATATTAGCCTATTTTAACCTATCTATTCTTTTTTTATTTATCGTGTGAAAGTAAATAAATAATATTAATTATCATACTTTCACAAAAATTCATGTCTCTAGGGTGCACAGTCAACACAGTCACCGGCTAATTAATTTAGAAATAAGGAGCAAGGGTGTCATGGGCCAAAAGTGACATATCGCCTGTCGTTCCTTCCCTTCAGCGCGAACGATGCCATTTCGTCTAGCGTACCTCTACACGTCATTTGGCGTCTCTCCATCGCTGTTCGTATCTTCTGTGCTTATTTCGATAAAATGTTTCGAGCGAACGATGAAATGAATAATAATTTCTTAAAAATTAATTAATCGGTACTTTTCACTCTCATTGTCAAAATATTTTATCATTCTGATGAAATAAAAAATATCTAATTCATGTTATAATTTCGATTTCATTACAAAATGAAAAGATTATTGAAACGAAATAATCAAATTTTTTTAAATTTTTAGCTATCTTCAACCTCGCCAGTTTGCATTCATTCTGTCACAAAATAAACAAAATTTTATTCAAATAAATACAAATGGACAAGCATATTATTGGAATAAATATAAAATAAGAAAAATATATTTATTACATTATATTTCCTTTCATTTTTAGCTATCTTCAACTTTGTATACAAAGAATATTTTAGTATACTCAATAAATTTACTTATGTGTAATAACATATTAAATAATGACTTGTAATAATATAATTTCAAGCGTTAGAAGTTTATAATTTCAAAAATTGATAAAAATTAACTGTCATTACATAAAATTTTGAGAGACATTAATGTAAATTATGTAATTATTCTTTATTGATCCTATATTTTTTAAATAATATTTAATTATTTACTAAATATTTATTATTTTTATTCATTATATTATTATCATTAACTACTTTCTTATTTAATTCCTATAATAAATTTATGTATTAGATATCAAAGTGGAGTTAACATATTTTTATATGACATTAAATATAATTATAAAATAAGTAATTTATTTTCAAAAATTTATTTTCAGTTACAATCATATATTATTTATTTTTATAATTTTTATTTTCAAATGATATTAACATTAATTAATTTTAAAAGGAAAAAATGAAAAAATTTGACCGAGGGCGCCACCTTGAATGGCGCCCTCGGAGGTCCCCAAAGGCGCCATACCAAATGGCGCCTCCCGCTACCGTGCGTATTTCGGTAATATGTTTCGAAAAAATAGTAAATCGGTAATAAGTTTTGTAAAAAATATTATTTTAGTATTTTACCGATATTTTTCATATAGATGAGCAAGCAATATATTATTTTTATATTTTATTATTAAAAAATAAAATAAAATATTATTATAATAGAAAATTTACTATTTTAAAAAAAATAAAAATTAAATTTTATTAAATTATTTATATCTAACATAAAATATATAAAATATTTTTATTATTTTAATAATTTATAATTATATTTTTATAAAATATATTTTCAAGCCAACCTCTCCCCTATTTTTCAACACCAGCCAACAACAAACGAGAAGGCTACCCGCCTAGACAAAACCTGAAAATTTGGACCACAGCCATAACTTGACCCTAATTAGTATTCAGGTATACACAGCTCACATGATGCATACAAGACCACAGTTTCTGATTTCGACTGTCCAAATTTATACCTACTGCTTGCACCATAACTATCGAATGGCCTTAAGAGATTTTTTTTTAAAAGTGGGTGACGAAAAAAGTTCTGAAAGATTTTTATAGAAAATAAAAGAGAATAATGAGTTGAAGGAGCTCAACGGGTGAATTTACATCTACAGCTAAAAGTTAACATTTTTTATTTTTTATTTGATAAAAAATTATATTATTAATTTGATAATAATAATTAACAAAAAAATTACAATCAATTTATCAGTTTCATTAATTTTTTTATATTTTTTTACATAGATAAAAAATAAATAAAATTAACTTAAATATTTTAAATTAATATTTTTATTATAATTATTTAATTTTTATTTTATTTTATTATCAATAAGAAGAATTTTTCGTATAAGTGATAAAATTGGAGGTTACTAACCTCAATATAGAAGTGAATCCCTCTATATATGCTTCTGTTGAATATATGTTGATATTCTACGCATATACGCCTACATACATAACATGGCTTTTTCGGTAACTTGATAAACCCTTTTCATTTTTGAGAATTTTAAGGGGCATTTTGAGGTCTAGCTCTTATGTAATAACGTTTTCTCCCTTTGATATTATATCATGAAAAAAAATGTGTGATGTTTTTGTCTCTTATTTAAATCTTCCAACGGTTTTTCAGCAAAATATTAAATTGAGTACAGTCTGGCAAAGCCATTGATATAATGTTCAATTTAGTCGTTGTCGAGCATAAAACTAAAGTCTTCTATATCATATTTTATTAATTATTGAAGCAACAATGTTGTGCAATCGATCGGGACAATAATTGTGATTCTTTGTTCTCATGAGCAAGTCATCAGTATAATTGAATCAATGATCAAATTTGGAATATTAATGCACGCGCTCTTGTATTTCTGCAATGTATGCCCGCCCAATACTTATCACACTTGAGATGAGATTTAATTTATTGGACTCATTTTGTTTTACTCTCAAGTTTTTAATCGCGTACAAACATGATCAAAATAGAGAAATATTATGATCAAAGTATTTAGTTCAAGCAGTATCCAATATTTTCTAAAAGTTTTATATATATCTTTATATTCAAAGTTTGATAAAAATTAAATAGAAAAATATTATTGTTCACAAAAAAAAAGATAATTTTAAAGTGTATATCACAATTCAAAATGTATTTTTTAGTCAATTGGTATTTATTGAAATTTGAACCTTTAATTTTATTATCAAGAGATGTATATATGTAAAATGAAACTAGTCATGCATACATGGACTTGAAATTATACCAACTTACTTATATAAATTTACAAAAAATTTGAGAAAAAATTATCCTACGGATAGATTGTATTATTATCATTATTTTATTAAGAGTAATTAAATTATTAAATATGTATATTTAAGGTTAAAAAATTGAATCATATATGTAGAGGAAAGAATGCACTTTTAAGAAATATTAAATTAGGTTAGATTAAAAAAATTAATTTTTTTATTTTATGTACTAAATTAGTCAAGTAAAATTAAAAAAATCATCTTAACATATTAGATATTAGATTTAAAATTAGATTGAATTAAAAAAAATTTAAATGCTCAAAGGATTATCAAATTTTTTAATGTAAAAAAAAAAAAAAAAAACTTAGCCTACAAGCAAACCCACACCCACATAGGCTTGTGCCCAAGAGGCTTGTTTGTATTAGTTTGCAAAAAATGCGGATCTCAATTTAAGGAACTTAGCCACCCCCTGATTACAAATTGTTCATATTATTTGCAATTTTTTTTACTTGTTTTACATGCCTAAAGAGATGTGATATTTTATTTTATTCTCCAAAGCATATTTTTGTACAAAATACAAAGCCAAATTCAATTCAGTTTACATGTATAACGAGTAGAGTGCTATTTCAATGAAAAGTTAGATTATCATGGACATTTTAATCAACAGAAAAAATCAAAATTTGAATTAGAGATCAGTATCATTTAAACGAAGAAAATTAGTTACTCTCAGCTACCTCCATAAGCATTATTCTTATGCCTACTAATGTTAATATCCTGCAAATTAAGGAAATTAATCTGTGTATATCTTATCATATCCTAATTTTATTATTATTTTTTGCATAAATTCTTTCCTATGCCTCTGAATGTTTAGTTCAATATTAATCAATGAAAATGATTAAGTACAAATGGAAATCATCTAATATATAAAAATATCAGTTTATGTGTACTATAACATCAATCATTCGACTCGAACCACCTTAAACTAATTCATCTTATAATCATTTCCTGTCACTTGTGTTATGTAAGCAAATTCACCTAAAGCTTATGATTAATATAATTCTTATTCATCAAAAAAGTATTTCTTGTAAAAAAATTATCATTTGAATATATATTGATAACGAAGTAATATATTACTTGTATTTTTTATTTAAAAATATTTAAAATTATAATAATAAAAAAATATATTTCTTTCTAAAAAAGAAAATTGTATTTTTAAAATTTTTATACTTAGTATTAAATAAATAAAATATTTTATTTTATTATTTTATAATTATAGTTAAAAATTATTATCCGTCAAAATTAATAAAATTATAATTAATTTCAGAGCTTAGCAATCATGAATATATGGTGACTCAGTTAAGTTCAATTTTGCTATTAAATAAGCATAGGGTTTGCAGATTCCTTGACAGATTGGCTGGCATGCATCTCTATCTCATCAACTGCGTGCATCAGCCAATGATAGAGGATAAGCAAAAATTTCTAGGTATTCACCAAAAGATTAGGAGATTTTGATGACTTTTCAAATACAGGTGACCTGTCTTCTTCTTTCTGTCCTCTCCTATATCTAATTTTATTCTTGCTAATTGTATATTCCTCCATATTCATGAAAATAATTTGGCCTTTTTATTTTAATTGTTATTATATTTCAAACTTTTGATGCTATGGAGTGGTATACAACAGGGAGATCAGTTCATTAAAAGCCATTTTAAAAACACTGATTTCTTTCTGCTGTTAAAAAAAAAATAACTCAAGCAATAATCAATATCTTCATTTAGTATGCGGAATCTTTTTCATATTTTAAAAATATTTTAAGAAACTATAAAATTTTATAAAATTCTTATATTTAATTCAAATTTTTAAAAAACATTTTTGGGAATGTAAATATTTTCAATAATATTTTTAATTCAATATTTCTTCCAAATATTTCTATTAGAGAGAGATGAATATCCTATATTCTTATGATACGAAAACATTTAATTGATATAAAAAAATTATTTTGCAAAGCCTATCATTCACTGCTCATCATCATTTACTATTAATGACTATTATTTATCATTATCTATCACCAATCATCACTCACTTTTAATAACTATTGTTGACTATTATATTTGTTAGTGACCACTGTTTACCATCATCTACTACTTTTAACCACAATTTATCAATCCCATCATCATCACTTACCACTTCTAACCACCATTTATCACACTCATTACTAGTAACCATTATTGGCCATTAGTGATAGGCTTTTGACCACAATTCATCAATTCCATCATCACCACTTACCACTTCTAACCAACATTTATCACACTTATCACTAGTGACCATTATTGGCCATTAGTCATAGGTGTGATGACTGGTGGTCCACTATTTATCACACTTATCACTTCTAATCGTTGTCCACCATTATTTATTATCGTCCATTATTACTTATTATTAATTATCATTATCTGTCATTAGCTATTATCAATAATTCAAACCCCCATCACCTATTGTTGATGACCATTGGTAGCCACTACTAATTATTAATTATTATTATGGATACTGCTTATTGTTGATAATAACTGTTTGCCATATCCATCACCGATGACTACCATAAGTCACTATTTATTCTTGATGACCATTATCAGCCACCACTTACTATTGCTGATTATTATTCATTATTACTACTATTATCACCTCCCATCGATGACTATTATCAAGGACCATCTATTACTAATAATTACTTAATTTTTAATAAAGACATTAATGGTAGTGAAATAATAATTTTTAAAATAATTAAAATATAATATTATAATATTATTAAAAATATTGCTAATTGAATCAAACATGAAAATATTACATTTTCAAGAAAAAAAATCTTTGAAATCACATTTCCAAAAATATTAAAATTTTTAAAAATATTTGATTTTACAAACTAAATGCAACCCAAGATTTTATCTCCTTTTGCATCTCCAATTTAATCTCTTTTACATCTATCTACAAGTCTAGTAATTTAGTCATTCATACTATTATCAAAGGATACAAGGAAAACACACATGTTCACATATTGGGGAGAGACTGTGATGCCCCGACTGCATTGGTGCATTAGTAAATCTCACCATTATATTTTAATTTATTCATACTATGCAGATGAATAAATTGAATGGTTTAAACTATTGGTACATTGGTGCAACCGATGCACCATAATCTTCACCTCTATATTAATTACACTCAAATCCTAGAATCCAAAATGCATGCATGTTTGTTGATAAAAATCCAGAATCCAGAATATGAAACATTGAACAGTTTTGTATATTTGTCATTGTGTTCTATGTAAAGGTTACAAGCCAGAACTAGTGGATGCACACATTTTTAAAAAAAATACTATAAAGATGATGAAGTTTTTCCGTTGAATTTAATTGCACTTAGATCGGCAAGGAATGTGTCGGCACAAGGAAGAAGGAATTCGCAACACAAGGAAAAGTTCAAGTTTTAGGTGACGTTTTATTTGTGTCTCTGGCTCACCTATCACATAAAGAGACAAATAAAACTTCAAATCCATTTAAAAAAGAAAAGAAAGGAAAAGGAAAAGCCTCAGCCTAGAGTATTATCGAGGTTTAATATAGTGTAATCAAGGCACCAGCCAATATTTGATTAAATGGTTATGAAGACATTTTTTTGCAAGTATTTACTAAAAAAAGAGTTTAAAATCGTCATTTGTGCTAAAACGCCAAATTGCGTCTTTATTATATGGAAATATAAAATCACATTATTAAGAACGCCTGGTCTATATGATGCAGAAAATAACATAAATATGCCAAACCATGACTCCCAAGAATTAAACCCAACAACTAATTTCTTCAATAAGTCCTCTAGAACGGCTGCAAACCATTGGATATCTTGTTTACACAACGTTCATAACACCATTATTTTTTTATCTTATTGTCTTTGAATAAATTAAGGATTTAAGAAAACATAGTTACAACTAATTCCTACTTTATATATCAGTCTCTGCTTGTCCATATTTTCCCTGCTAAACATTCTGATCTCTGTGTATTCTCTATCCGTCTTTCATCTGTATATATTACGTTACAGGGAATCCAAGATTGCCATTAAACTGAAGTTGTTTTTAGGCCACAAATGGGTTGCAACCCAGCAGAGAATAAGCCAAAGCCAAAGCACAGGAAGGGCTTATGGTCACCTGAGGAAGACAATAAGCTCAGAAACTACATCCTTAAACATGGTCATGGCTGCTGGAGTTCTGTCCCCATTAAAGCTGGTCAGTTTCTTTTTCCTTTTCTGTTCTGATATTCTTTTGCCATGCATAGCAAGATCACTTTTCTTGTTTTTAGCTGCTAAAATGTGCCTCAAAACTTATTTGAGCAGAAAGAGTGATTAATCACAAATGTGGCAGGCAACAGTTTAACATAAGTTGTAAAATGCACTAACAAGTTAAACCTTAATTTTCTTAAAATGAATCAATTCTATTAAACAGAATCTTTACCGTAAAAGACAACAATAGTCAGTAGATTCCACTGACAATAATGATGTGAAAGTGAAAATGATATATATATATATATTAATTGCAGTTGAAGTGAATAAGTTTCATTCTACTAGCTCTATTAAAAAATGCTACAAACACTGAAGATAGGATCCAAAATTGAGTTTTGAATCTTTTATATTCATTAAATTGATCTTTACAAATTTGTTCCACTATCTATATTGAATGACAGCCTTTGATTTGCATTCAAAATTCAAATTCAGATCTTATTTTCAATGCATATAGCATTACTATTCTATATTAATATTAAAGAGTACTAGGAGTTGAATTTCTAAACTCCAGCTGATGTTGACGGGGTACAAATATATATACAAACAGGATTGCAAAGGAATGGGAAGAGCTGTAGACTAAGGTGGATAAACTACCTGATGCCCGGACTTAAGAGAGGAATGTTCAGCAAACATGAGGAAGAGACAATCTTGGCCCTTCATCAGATGTTAGGCAACAAGTAAGCAAGATTATTGTATCTATTTTAACTGAACGATCTTAGGAAAACCAAATATATTCAAGTCTAATATTCTTCTCTTTGTATTGGGAAGGTGGTCTCAGATAGCACAGCATTTGCCGGGAAGGACTGACAATGAGATAAAGAACTACTGGCACTCATACTTGAAAAAGAAAGTGGCCAAAGCTGCGGAAATTGAATCTCAGAAACATATCCAGTACCCCAGCTCTAGCTCAGACACGCTGGATTCTTACCCTTCTCAGAAACAATTTCCATGTTATGGCATATTGGAAAACATGGAAAAATCAACAAATATTGCTGATCAATCTTTTCCGGAGACTTATAATAACTTCACCAAAGAGACTCATCAGAGTTCATTGCCTAAACTCTTATTTGCTGAGTGGCTTTCATTGGACCATCTTCATGGTGGGGTCTCTGCAAATTCAGATGACCCTAATTTGGAGTTCAGATTTGATCAAAACCCAAGTTTCCAAGAAGCTGCTTTGCCACAAGAAACATTTGGTGGGGAGTTTCATCAGAGTGTAATCCACAGTTCAGCCACTGAGATGATCAATCCACAAATTAAGTTTGGAAATCAAATGATGGAAAATGGGTTCATCCACTGTATCTCTGGGGCTAATTTCAGTGGTGATTTTAACATGAACAATGGGACTATGTACATATGAAGGCAGATTTTCCAACACAGCTTCAAAAAGGAAGAATAGCTTCTAATTATAGTAGTGATCACAATCAAGATCATATTTGCAAACTCTATTTCAATTACATATCATTTGAATCAGACTCTTGGCCGATTCAATGCAATGAATGCTGACCTGACTAGTGTGTAATTTATTAATTTTCCAGTTGCTTTCGCAGACAAATTAGTTTTTTTTTTTTTTCAAATTAGCAAGTCAACACCTACCTATTCAAATCATTTAAATAATTCCAATGCCGAGTAGAAAATAAGTTTTAGGTCACTTCTGGTGTAATTAGGCAATAAGAAGACTAAATAAAGATATTCTTTTCACTTTTTGATTACTGAACCAATCATTGGATTAGTGATCTTGATGACTTACCTAACCTTCACTCTGCTTGTGTCACTAATTAATTATAAAGAATAAAAATGCATTGTTTATCAGGTAAATATATTCTAATCGTGGTAGAATTTTTCCAATACAATTTACACAACTTCATTCCATAACATATCTCCACTTCTTTCCAACATCATAGTTTCATCATCTTAAAATCGATGTACCATTGCATATCCTGTTCTTTCTTCAATCTTGATCTGAGCAGCTTCACCAGCTTGAAATTATTGAGCTTTCTGTGAGAACTAAGGTAGCCCAAACAAGAAATGAGGAAACAACAGCAATGACAAGTACAGGCATCCATTTCAATGCAATCACCTGTGTTCCAAGAGAACAAAATTTTCTGATTAACTTAGCATTCTTGCTTCCTTTATTGCCAAGAAAATGAGGGAACACAAAAAAAAAAATATAGATAACTTTGGCCAACTTATAAGCCAGCTGCAGCAGTAGTTTCATGCAATAATAATACCTCTAGGCGTGGGGAACCCCAAATTGTGGAACCGGCGGATTGAGAAGGAGCTCGTAATCTTCTAACTATTGTTTTGAGAGATGAAACAAAATGCATAACTTGGTCTTTAATTTTGTCTGTGCTTCTCAAACCTTAATGGAAAAGAAACATCATGAGAAGCAACGAGAAAAAAGACTAATTAATTACCTGAGTTTCTTCTTTCTAAAATTTTGGACATGTCTTCAGTGGCAATATCTAAATCCTGCTTTGGATTTCCATGAAGTTTTGATAGGTTGGCCTGAGTCCTAGTATCTACGTATTGTCTTCCGACATTTGCAATTATGCCATCTGCCAAAGAAAATTGTGATAATTTTGCCGACCAAATGTGGTGAAAACATATGTGTAATTAATATATCAATTATAAGCTGAAAACGTTATATATAAGTTTTTTTCATACCAAACAAAGATGAAGCAGAGATAGCATTATTAGCAGAACAGAAGGCTATGGAAATTACCGAATTTGACAAAAGTGTATGGCCTTGTGATTTTGTCTATAATGGTTTTATCAAACTTGTCAAACTCCTTTTGTAAATCTTGCAGATAATGGAAAGCCAATTTTCTTGGATACGAAGAGTCACATAAAACAATGAAAACAACTCCATTCTCCACCATGTAGCTTAACGCCAAATAACAATTTTAGTCAAAATTCTTGATTTCACACTTTTAAAAATTACGTTTAGCTTAGGCAAAATAAAAATCCAAAATCAACCCTTGATTGCTTAGAAGATCAACAAAAGAAGGATCGACAAGTGGATCTATAGTTCAGTATCATTTAGAAAAGATATATAAAAAAGTTATATCAACGAGATCTAAAATCTTATACAAGAATTCATAAATTAGTTTGAGTTTATATCTCTTTTAAAATAATTAGAGACTTCGATAGCTTTTTATTATTAGTATATCCATTTTTAGAGTTGTTCATTTGAATGGATTCCATAATAATAAATAAATTATAAATTTTAGTAGCACAAAATTATTAGTCTTCATCTTTAATATAATTTTAAAATAACTAAATTATAAAAATGGATACAAACTTCAAACAAAGATATAAAACAATTCATCAAAATCATCCCTGTGAATATCTTATTAACTTCGTTATCTATTGAGAAGAAAGGATACTTGAAGCAGTAATAATGAATGCGAATGGTCATCTTGGAAGGTGTAAAGGCTCCTCTAGAAATTTCTTGGAGTATGAACTCAGCTTGTTGCTTGTAACATGAAAGGTAGGTATTATCTTCATTCAGGTATCTAAGGCCTCGCGCAAGAGGCAATCCATCACTTACCCTCCCAACTATGGTTAGCTTCGCCATTTCAAATTACTCTAAAAGCAGTCTCTCAATATGCTTTCTTTCTCCCAGTTATACACATTGGATGAATGGAGAAAAGGGCCTCAATATATATAGGGAATGGGAAATAAAGGAAGAAGGCAGAGAACTTGGAGAAGACGTCATACCTAAGGTGCGCAAAAAGAAACTATAATCTAAAAAACCCCTTGGAACTTGAATGCATGAGAATATGCGTTTCCCTGCTGCTTCCTCTTTTCCTTTTGCAATGTTTGCTTAGATGCCACGTGAAATAATGTAAGTAACGCGAAGCTCCAATAATTAATTACAAGTCTTCTATCCTCAACAATCAACCGACTAAAATTTTCAATAATCAAGTGCAAGCCCAATAATTAATTACAAGTCTTTTAAAGATGTTAGTTTAAAAATCTTAAAGTAATCGGCTAGAAGCAATAATCTCAATTTTCTTTATCCTTTGTCCTTGTTATCTATTTTAATAATGAAGATTATTAACTTACGCATTTAAGGTTAGTAACCTTTAGTTTTTAATTGGATAAAAAAAAATTATTTCAAAAAGTAATATAATGATTAAGTATATTTAAATAATTTTAATAAAAATATAAATTTATAATATTTAAGTTAAACTCATTCATTTTTTTCTTAATTAATTAATTTAAAAAATTATTGATAATGATAAATTAATTTCAATATTTTTTTTTATTTTATTATCATTGAGTTATTAGAATAGTTTTTTCATCCAACGGGAAGAATATCTCCATACAGGGATGTTAGTTTAGCAATTTCCTCCAACAATATAATAATAAAAACTCTATTTTCTCACTTCCTTTGTTATCATTCACCAATTTAGTACTAAAAGGTAATTTTCTTATATAACACCCAAATAAAAATAGATTTTATATATTCAATTATTATAAATGTTGATGAATAAAAAATGGATTGTACGAAATTAATAGTTTAAAATTTATTAGGTTACAAGCAATTATTTTATCATAATAGCAAACAAGCTTGTAGTCCAGGTGAGTGCTTATTTTAATATAGCAATTAGATTTCTTTATAATTAGCCTTTCCCCACGCACTTTTATTATTTTTAGAGTTTTTTATTGAAGAAATTAAAAATGAAAATATATTTGATAGTGTTTGGATGGTTTTCAAGTCAATAAAAAATAAAATAATGTGCTTAATAGTACTCAAATAATTTTAAAATTTAACTTGTATTGAATAGTATTTTTAAGTATTAACTGATATAAAATTTGAGCTTATTTGGATAATTTTACATGTAAAAGATGATTAAATTATTTCTTTAACTATTATTAATGTAATTAAAACTTTATGTAATTAATTTTTTTAAAAAAAATTGTGCTTTGTGAATTAAGGTTTAGTGAGAAAAAATTAAAAATTTAGATGAGGGAGAGACAATGAGAAGGAGAACGAGAGGGAGAAAGATATCGTTGCATGAAAAAGTGAAAAAGAAATAATCATTGATAGTGGAGAAATAGCTTGTATGGTATAGTGATAAAAATATAATTGATTATTAATTGATTTTAATATATAATAATTATGGTTTTTTCACTAATGACATGATTTTTAATAATGATTGCTTTTGTTGAAGGATGATTGATTAAAAAATTTTAGGGAAAGAAAATTCACAATTAAAAAACAAGTTGTAAAAAATAATTTATTATTCAATCATAATTTTTTTCTTGTTAAAAATATTTACATTAATTATTCTTTAAAAAAATTCATTCTTAAAAATAATATTTTTAGCAAGAGAAAATTCATGATTATTTTATATTAAAATTAATTAATAATTAATTATATTTTTCATCATCATACCAAACAAGTTCAAAAGAAATGCCTTTGAAGATTGGTAAGAAATATGAAAAAGAGAGGACGAAGTATATGTAAATGAGTTGGTTGGTAGTTTTTAGAAATTACTCCCCCCCATTATTTTTTTAAGTATTATTTAAAGTAAAAGCACAAAAATTAAGAGAAACAATAGATAACATTGACTTTAGGAAAAATGAATTATAATTTATATATCCCTCATAAAAAATTAATTGATAAGCAAAATTGTTGAACATTTATTTAAATAGTAGAGATGATATTTGAAATAAATTAATAAATGTAATTTGAATTTACTAAAATGACAAATAAATGAAATAATTTTTTTTAAATAACACTTAAAAAAGTTGAACAAAGTATGTCAAAATTTTGACATTTAATAATTATATTTAAAATTATAGAATTATTCTTCATATTTTTTAAATTTGAAACATGTAATTATGGACTATTTAAAAATAAGAAAATGAAGTCCACTCATTTTCAATACTATTATTATTATTATAGATTTAATAAATAATTATAAGGGCTTGTCTTCTATATCTATATACTTTTAACGCTGTATATGCTTTCTAGAGAGTTTCAATATTAACTTGTAATGGACAAGAATTTATTAATTAATGTATTCTCTCTTTCTCTCTCTTGTTCTAATTTGCAATAATAATTGGAATTAATGAAGATTCAATTATTTCAATTTTATATTAGAAACAAACAACCCTTCATTCCTTTTTATCTATCATATTTTAAAGAAATTTTTTTATTTTTTTGTATTTGTCGCTTTCGAATTTCAATGAAGCGTTAAATATTTTTTTTCATATTTATCCTTCTTTTTCATTAATAAATACTTTATTATTTTATACTATTAGTTAACTTGCATTTATTTCTTTACATTTTTTTTATTTTTAACTATTTTAAATTTTGTGCATAAAGGATAATTTAGTAAAACTCATTAAAAATAAATAAATTTAACTACTTTCTTAATATATGTGAAATTAGTTAATGATAATAAATAAATAAGAATGGAGAAAATAATGAATGTTTTGAAAAAAAAAGTAACTAATAAAATAGGTTTCTAGCTTGAAAGTTATTGCAAAGATCATGGAAAAATCAAGCATCGATGCATGTTTATGAGGAGTAAAAAATAACATTGGAGGGTAAATTACATTTTTGAAAATATGAAATCTCAATTTTTATATTATTGGTGAGAATATTTTTTTAAACATATTTTGCTTTCTTTATGCTAATGTAAATTTGAAAATAATTAAACACTTATTAATACCAATTATTATTGTAGATTTGAAGAAGAAAGAGAATTTATTAACTACCAGCTGCGGATACATGACAAGTTATACACACTCTTAAAATGTAACCCCTTCATTTAAGTGTTATTTTAGAAAAAAAAATATTTTTATTTATATGTCATTTTAACAAATCAAGATTACATTTATTATTTTGTCTAAATATTATTTTTATTATCTAAATAGATATTTAACAACTTGACTTACGAGTTAACTTTTAACGAAGAATATATTAATAAATTACAATTTATCTTTTCTAAAATTAAAATTATTTATTACTTTTTTTGAACCTTTTTACATTTGATCATTATTATTATATTTAATCATCCAAATAATTTAACTCATATATTTTTATGGGTTTTATGCTGATCAATGCTTCAATAGAGAATTTACAATAAATCAAGATCAATAGTGAACTCATAGAAATATAAAAAGTCCACTCATCTAGACTTTTAAATGTAATAAGCAGCTGTAATTGCTACTTCAGATTAAAATTTATAAATAATTTAATATTTAAAAATTATTTTAAAATGGCTTTATGTAATATATAACATGTACTTAAAAACTTCTCCTAGAAAGGGTGTGATAAGAGTATGTCAATTTTCTCTTATCTTATGTCTCATTGTTATGAATAAAATATTACTTTATCTCGTACATCATAATTAAGTATAAAATTTGTTATATAAGGACTTTGCGATGAATGATAAAAAATAAAAAAATTAAAATTTATGATTATAAATTTATATGTAATTATTAAGTAATATCAAATATTAGTAAATAAGGAAGAAAAAATTTAAATTTAAATATTAAAAATCATATATAATCGATAAAATATTGTAATATAAGTTTAAAGTCATATATAATTAATTTAAATAATTTGAAACTAAAAAAAATTTAATGCATAACTAATAAAACATTATTACTTTTTATCTTCATCATTTCAAATAAAATCTTAATATATTTTTAGTTTTTTAAACAATTAAATTATAAAAAATAGCTAACAAAATTATATATATATATATATATATATATATATATATATATATATATGTATATCTTAATGTATAAATTAAAATTTTAATAATTTTATAATAGTAAGTTCAATGGAATAAGGCAAGATATTCTTGTTGTCTCCCCACCATTTTAAATGGAGTGAAAACTTGCACTAGCTAAAAAATTATACAACTTTTAAGCCCTATCAAGGTAATTCTTATAAGATATTCTAAATTTAGAAAACTTTACTATTTCCAATATAGTCTATTAGATATGTAAAAAAAATGAATTAAAATTTTCTATAATGCAATTTTATATTTTAAAAAATAAAGGAAAATATGATAATTTTTTCATAATAATAACTTTAAAGATTCATAATTTCATAAATAATAGTTAATTAAAAATAATTTTAAAATTTATAATTATTTATTTTTTAATTTTTATTAAAAATTTTGATATTTATTTTATTTTTAAAATATAATTTATACTTTAAATAAAAAATGGTTATAGGATTGAGTATATTTAAAAAGATAATTAGTATGGATTGTTGAAAAGATGGTTAGCATTAGTTTAACTTGTTTAAGTGGTATTGTAATGGGTTGATTGTTCATCAACTTATTTTTTGAGTAGTAAATATAAGTTAAATTTAAGGTTAGGCATTAGGCAACTAAGGTTAGTTAAGGATTTTTTTTTTTACCCAACTACCTTTAATTGATAATGATAGAAAATGGATTCAAAATTGATTGATTTTTTAATGTCACCTGCTCTTAATCAAACATTTTAGGTTCGAGCAGTTAAAGTTGGTTTGAAATTGTCAAAATAACCATAGATTTAATAAAAATCTTATTTGCAATCTCTAATCGATATGATATAATAATAGTACAAAATTGACATCAAATTTAGTTTACAAATAATAAAGGATTTCAAACACAAAATAGGTCATAATTAAATGGCGAAATTAAATATCAAGTTAAAATAGATGTAAATCAAGTTTTACAAATAATAGTTAACATAAAAATTATTCACTACAATAAATGCCAATAATGTAAGCAATATCAAAGTATCAAGTTATCAACTAATCACTATAACTATAACATAAGTTATAAAATTAAAATTTTTCACTTACAAAAACTTTGATATTATAGTATAAAAAGTGGGTGTCAGGTGATTAAAATTAGTTAAAGATTCTTTTCTACTTGAGTCACCCTTAATCGATGATGATAAAAAAATAAACTGAAAATTGATTAATTTTTCAATGTCATCCATCCTTAATCGATCATTTTGAGTAAAATATAGGTTCAAGCAAGTAGTTTGGGGCAAGTTAGATTTGGAATTCCACCCCTACTTAAATTGAGAGTATCATTTTAATACTGTTAAGAGAGAATAGTTATTGTATACTTGAGGAGATAAAAAATAATAAGTAAGGAAGGAAAATTTTAAAAATTAGTTAGAATAAAAAATAAAAAGAAAAAATTTAAATTATTAATGTATGAAATAATAATAATCATAAATTATATCATTTTATTTTTCTTTCTCCTTTTCTTCCCTTTGATTAAATAAATGACAAATTTAAATTTTATTTTTTTCCTATTTTCACTTTTATCAAACATAGAGTTATTGTTGATTATTTCTATACTCTCTATTCATTGATTAAAAAATATTTAATTGTGCATATTAAATTTATTAAAAAGTGTATTATTTTTATTGTATAATAATATATTCTTCACATTTTATTTGAATTTATGTTTTTTTATTAATTTTGTGCAAAATTTTTTCCAACTAAGAATTTATAATTTTCATATTCTTAATTACTCTTCCGATTTTATTTTCTGTTGTATATTGAAATTTTTTTATTTGTCATTTTAAAATTTTAATAAAATATTATATATTATTTTTTAATTTTATCTTTTTTATAAATAAATATTTCATTATTCTTTTTGAAATATGTTAATATATTTATTTCATTATAATTTTATTTTTAATTATTTCAGACTTTGCATATAATAAAAAATTAAAAAGTAATTTTAAAAAATTTATTAGAAATAAATAAATTAAATTAATTTTTAATATTTAATATCTATGAATTAATTAATTACAACAAATATATAAGAAATGGATCAACATTATTTAAAGATTAAAAAAATTGGTTAATAATCGTTGCCAATTTTATAGTTTGTTTGGTTAGGGTGAAAAGAGAGGAGAATAGAAAATTACGGTAGAAATGTAGGGAAATTTGGTAGTTTTCCCCTGTTTAGATGCTATAGAAATAAGGGGAGAAAAAAAAATTCAAACAGTATAGTGGGATCCATTTGAAAATTTACTCCTTAGTTAAGAGGAGAAAAGAGGAGAAAATCTGCGAACAACTTAGTTAGGACAATTGCTACAAGTCGCGAGCTTCACTATGCACTCTCCACTCTCCACTCTCCGATGTCTTTAACAACAAGCTTGCATTCCGATGAGTTCTCAATGATATTTTCCTCCTATTTTGTGCTTTAATGTTGTCTGTTGTCTTTGTTTTCTAGTTTCTCCTCTATGCACGATGCTTCTTCAATGCCCGCTTTCTAGGGTGTCCAGAAGCCGACGTCGGTACCGGTAGCAGCTGCCTTGTTGTCCCCAAGCTGTTGCCAGGCTAATCTGCTGGAGGGGAGGCCTCTGTTGTTGCCTGAAAGTTTCGAGTCTACGTGACTTGCTATAATGGTTCAGGCATGGAACCGAACTAGGTTCTAGCTCTACTCGATTTGACTGGGTCACCCAAACTCGATTCCGCAAGTTTTTCTTTTTTTAAAAAAATATTTATAAATATATTTTTGAAAATAATATTTATATATATATTGCATTAATTATTTAACTGCCATTGAATTACTTAATTTTGGATAGTTATAATAAAAATTTATAATTTTAAAATGTCATTTTATTTAAAAAAAAGAAAGTGTATTACAATAAATCCAATAAAAACTTGTGGTAGTATATTTAAATCATTTAAAAAAATATATATGTGAATTGTTTTAAAGTTAGAATAAAATTTGATATATGAGATTATTATTTTAAATTTTAAAAATACACTTATTTTCTCTTCTATTCAAATATACTTATTTTTTCTCTCATTTTTTTTATTTCTTATTTTTTCTTATAACCAAACAACCTTAAAATAAATAATTTATCTCCTAATTTTTTTCTTCTTTATTTTCTTTCCCTCTCATTCTCTTCTCAATCCAAACAAAGCTTTAAGCATCTGTTTGGAACCAGAGAAATGAGGGGCGAAAGAAGTGAGAAGAAAGAAGTTGGGGTTGGAATGTGAAATTTCTGTCGTTTGGAACGAGGGAGGGAAGCGGGAAAAGAAAGAAATGCTGATGCAGAAAGGACAGTGGGGCCTGCCAATTTCACTGTGCAAAGTTCTCTCAAAAATTGGAGAGAACTGAGAAGTTCGGACCGTTGCACACATTTTCCGGCAGCTACCCCTCTTGTCTCTTTCACATTCCTTCACCGCCACAGTCCATCTTCTCCGCTGTTCCGTTGCACAAAATCTCCGCCTGCTTGTCATCGGACTCCAACCTCCCCTTCGAGCAACCGCAGCTTCCCATCATGGAATCGACTTGCAGCAGCTAGCAGCGTGTGGGTATCTTGCAGCCTCGCCTCCAGACGACGTCGGATCTGGCTTGCAGAAGCTACCGGCGTCTCTTGAAGAAGCAGCAACAGAGCCACTGACGGTGGGAGGCGGCGGAAGGGACAGACGTCTTGGGTAAGGTGACTGTGCACGCTGTCGGATCTGGGTAAAAATGTGGTGTTTCTGCTTGTTTTGGTGGTGGGTTGCAAGTGGACAAGATGCTGAACGCCGATGGAGTCCTCTCCGGTTCCGGCGCAGTCTGACGGTGGCCGGTGCTCTTGCGGTGAGAAGACCCGTCCCCTTCGTGTGCGAAAGAGCCGGACGTTTATTACGTTAAAGAATTGGAAACAGTACCGACCCATGTTTCTTTCGTGAAATATCATAAACAACTTTTGCATAATCTTGTTGACTGGGGATTAAAAATAAATTTCTAACTTTCATAGAATGTTAGTAACTTCCCCAACACCAATTAATTTTAATGGTTGGAGTTTGATGTTTTTCAAATAAAATTTTAATTTTAAATCTTGTGAATGAGAAAATTTAATGTTAAGAGAATTTTTTCTCATATTAAATAAAATTTGGCTCAATCTCGAATTAGTTGAAGTTCAATATGATTATCAAATATTAGAGATGTTTGAATAAAAAGAATAATGTTAGTAATTTTTACTTTTTTTAGTGAAAAATCATATCATTAATTTATCAATGATAAAATAGTAGAAGATATTTATATAATTTTAATGAAGAGTTGTTAGTTTAAAATATTTAAATTAACTTTACTTATTTTTTTATCTGCATAATAAATATATTTATTAATAGAAGTAATTAATAATGGTAATAAATTGATTATAATATTTTTTTATTATTTTAATATTATTAAATTAATGGTTTTTAAATTAAAAAAAGTAAAAGATGCTAACTTGAGAGAGTTAGAAACCTCCTTTTAAAAAATGGTGGGATCATTTTAGTATTATAATAAGTGTGAGTTTTATCTTAATGGGTGGGGGCATATTCTTAGTTGTATTTATTTTTGTTGCGTGTAATAGGTTAGAAGGAATAATTATCAAGGGGAATTCTTATATTACATTGGTATGTATATAATTAATTATAAATTTTATGAGAATTTTTTTTATAAAATTTACAACATTTTATATGAAGTGTGTCATTTTTAACATGCAGAACTTATGAACCACATTGGTAGTTAGATAATAGATATTAATGATGAAATTACGTGGACCCCACATAAATAGATTTATCTTATTCTCTTTCAAATTTAAATTTTTTTTTCAATATATATCCATCAACAGTTATTATAAATTCCAAATTTATAAGGAAAATTATATAATTATAGAAAATTAATTATTACTACGTCTTATTTTTAATTTATTTTAAATGAAAAATTTTCTTATATACGTATTAAATGAGTAAATAATAAATATTTGAGATAGTTTTAAAAGAATAGAATTAATTTAAAAAATTATATAAATTTTTGAATAAGTATACAAATTTTTATATAGTTACTTGAATATGTATTTGTTAATATGGTATTTTTAAAAAATTATATAAATTTTTAAATAAGTATTTGTTAATATGGTATTTAATTTAACAATTAAAATTATATTTTTTAAGAATACAAAATTTAAAATTTACACTTGAATTCATATATTATGCAAGGGTACAAAAGTTATTTTACAGAAATATAACTTCTTTTTTTCCTAACTTTTCCCTTTCCAAACAAAAAAAATAACTTCTTTCCTAATTTTTTTCTCTCCTAACTTCTCACTTTTCAAATAATACAAAAGAAAAACTTCTTCCCTTCCACTTCTCTCTCCCCCAACTTTTTCTCTCTTAGTTTCTTTCTCCCCCACTTCTCCCCCGTACAAACAAAGGCTAAAGCCGATGTGAGGCCACGTTGACTAAGTTTGACTTCATGTATTCACCCTTCGTTACGTACTCCTCATTGCTGCGATAATAGTTGACACGTAGCTTATGTCCCACAATTCTGTGTGAGTCTGGACCAATCAGATCTGTTTGATGTGGTTGAGGGATTTCCTTGGCAGTGTCTTGTCTATTCAGGGTTTTGTCCATCGGTTCAAGAATTTCCCCGAAAAGGAGCAATTTAGCTCGACAAGCGAAAAAGGTCCCATCTTTGAACTCCGTACTCCGATGGGCCTCTAATTGAATTATTGTGTAATACACCCAGAATCAATGAATTTATATTTAAGAAATATCAGTGAAAAAGAGTGGCCTTTAATTTAAAACCATCATTTTTTTTTTATTTTTCCAGCTACCCGGAAAATGTTCCCCTGAAAAGTCAGTCATTATCCTTTTGTTTGAAGCTTGGCTCTTTTAATTTGCATCTCATGGAAGGGATGTTTACTGGATTCTGTGTTGTGATGTGTACGTTGCTTTTTATGTTGCCATTAAGACGCCTGAGGCATTGCCTTACAGGGCGTGTCCCCATTAATGCGCGGCTGCATCTGTAATACATATGCATTTATGCCTCTCTGGATCCTCTGATTCCATATTTTCCAATTCATTTATCCTATCACGGTGCCTTTTCTTCCGGAACACTCTTCTTTCTCTCTCTATGTTCCTCTCAGTGTATTTGCCTTTCTCAACATAACCCTCCAGCTGCTTACCAGAGACGACGAATTTTTAGACCTAGCTCCGTGGAAGACTGAAACAAACAAACAAAACAAAATACAGTATTAGTTCATATTCTGGGATTGGAAATGAGGGGGTGAAGATGGGCAGGGCACCCTGTTGTGATAAGGATGGGGTGAGAAAGGGGGCTTGGACACCTGAAGAAGATGAAGCTTTAGTGGAGTATATCAAGAAGCATGGCCATGGTAGTTGGCGTACACTCCCCAAGCACGCAGGTCCAACTTCCTATATACCCCTTTATTCTCTGGTTCTAAACTGATACTTTTGCATATGTTCTGCACACTGCAGCACTGTGTTATGGGCTAGACTAGCAAGAAAGTTTGGAAAATTTGATGCTAGGAAAGGGAAATAAAGGATTTATGGTACACTATTGGTCTGGTGTTTCTTAGAAATGTAGTTTCCTTTTTTCATTAGAATGACGAGGCTGTGTTTCCTTAGCAGCTGCTTCTGCATCAGTGTGCATCTTGTAGCTCTCTGTTCAGTTTTTGTTAGATATAGTTAATTTGTTCCAACACTATATAAGTGAAAATAGAAAATGGTAAATGGTAGATTATTAACAATCTGCCAATGTAAAAACTTGATTAAATTATATTGTCCTTGCAATACTGACTACATGTTTAAAACTTGTTTGTCATGTCCACAGTCCATAGATCCATATAAAATAGCATGTCGCATGAACTCTGATCTCAAGATTTTATTTAAATATAAATATACCCAATTTATCGGAGCATTTATGTGCTGAAAAGAGTCAAATTGACAGATTGTTAGTATAGTGAATATTTGTTCATAACTCAATTCTTTGACAAGATGTTCAACCTTGCACTGATGTTATATATGTATATATATATAGGTGACATATCAAGTGGGAGCATAGTTTTTATTTGGGAGTGAGAAGAGTGAATGATTGTCATCTAATTAATATGTAATGTGACTTAGTTATCCTTCAATTATGCTCCAAAATTTGGTATCTTCTAGTGAATTATAATCCTCAAAACTTGACCCCAGTAGGTCTCCTTCGATGTGGGAAAAGTTGCCGGCTTCGGTGGATAAACTATCTTCGCCCTGACATCAAGCGTGGTCCTTTTACCTCTGAGGAAGAAAGCACTATCATTCAACTTCATGGCTTGCTTGGCAACAGGTAGCCTTTTGCTGACTTTCTTAAGCTTTCTCTGTGTAAACAAACATGTTACAATACATGCTGTAACTGAAGTCGTACCCTATGAGCAATCTCCTAATATTGACTTCTTAGCGATGGCTGGCATTTCCCACATGCTTTAGCATTTTCAGAGATTGCATCTTAGGACACTATCCTAAAGAAGTATGTTAAATATGTTGCGTACATTTATTACAAGAGGTGTGGCTTCACAATTATATGCGGGGTCATCCCCCCAAACATTGAGGGTATTCTAAATCTAAGGACAGTTGAGTGTTAAAAAAATAATAATAATAAAAAAATACTAATCTTATTGCTTTCAATAGTGTTAACCTTGATTTGCATTATTGATATTTCAATTACACTGATTATTTTGGATGTATCCTTAGGTGGGCTGCTATAGCCTCCCAGCTGCCGGGAAGAACGGACAATGAAATCAAGAACTATTGGAACACTCATGTAAAGAAGCGTCTCATTCGCTCGGGTCATATTCAGGGAGAAAAACAAACATCTTTCAGTCCTGATCAAAGTAATGTTAAATCTGAATCTCCTTCCACACGTCACATGGTGCAGTGGGAAAGTGCCCGTGTGGAGGCTGAGGCAAGGTTGTCAATGGAATCCTCATTGCTTAATTCATGGTCGTCTGGTAAATCATATCCTGATTACTTTCTTCAACTTTGGCATTCGGAGGTCGGCCAATCATTTCGCATGATCAAGGGCAAGGAGGAAGCTATGTGTCACAGTCCTGTCTCGCAGACATCATCTTCCACAAAATTGGACTCATGTTCGGATGTCTCGTTCAAGGTTGAAAACACCGGAAAAAGTTCCTTTACCGACATGATTCGAGAGCAAGAATGTACCTACAAACCGAAGCTCGAATGTGGCACGGTTGGCTCAGAATCAGGCTCATATGAATTCCGTGATGCTTCAGATTCTGCGTTAAAGCTGTTGTTAGATTTGCCTGATGGTGACCACATCGGATACTTAGGACAGACGGATAGTTTCTCGAGTCCCCTTAATGACGGATGCGACTAAGATTCGCTCCCTTCTGATAATTTGCTCAGGGAAGGCAATACATTCGACCTCATAGCAAATTTTGTGCCTTTTCTGAGGTGGTTTCTCTCATTTTATAAATCTGGTTAGAATTTAGAGGAGTTTCCTCATTTTCAACTCGCTTCCATGTTATCTAGAAAGATTTTGGAGAAGTCCGGGCAATCGTACGGAGGGAAGAGGAAACATCGTGGTATAATGGAAAGTAAAATTTTCAATGCTGTCTACATAGCTCTAGATGGCTGCAGAGCATCCGCACTAGAGTTAAAGAGATGATAATTTCCTGGATTAATAGTCATATTATATGCTTTATAGTACTGTCGAAGGAACTATATTTAATCCTTGATCAACTGCAGTTCATGAGCTTATATGTATATTATTAGCACTGTTTTGCTATGTATTCTTCGATTCACAATTCACAACAGCTATCCATTTTCCCACTTCTCTTCGTTTCTACTCAGTAATTTTTTGATTTCTTTGAGTAAGGAAAAACGGAGGGAAAAGAAAGGAATGAATCTTCATTACATTTTTAGCTTTTTTTTCTTTTTTCTTTTTGAAAAATAACTTTGCATTTTATTCGCGTAATTTCACTAGTAAAATTGAAACTGATTCAACAATACGGTTAGCGGCCAGCGGCCTCAATCAGTCAATCTGCAAGAAACTAGTATACCATAAAACAGATAGTTTAATCTTGTTCACACAAGTGGTAAAATGTTATAAAATATATACACGCCAATATATCGCTATGCACAACAATAAATGAACATCAACACACCAAGCCATGCATTTGAATGCCTGTAGAAGAAAATATACAACAACAAAAATTTAAAATCATTATTTTTCTTTACAATAACAACCAAGCATTTCAGTGTCAGAACTCAGAAACAACCAAAGAGTTGCTTTGGAGCAGTTCCAGTTGCCCGGTACTTTGCAGCTTTCTCCTCTGCCTTAAGAACATCTTCCCCCTTTTGGGCTTCAATTATTGCCCTCTTTTCTTCAGCTTGCTTGTGGATCATAGCTATTTTGTTCCTCATTTGCTCAATATATTCTGCCTTTTTCTTCTCCAGTTGTTCCTGCTCACATAAGAAGTGAAAAAGTTTACCACTTCCCTTTTTCTTGACATATTGGATCCCCGTCCCCCCCCCCCCCCCAAAAAAAAAAAATGAGATAACACCGAAGGAATTTTTTGAATGCCAAATCTTACCTCAATCTTTTTCAGTTCAGCTTCCATAGCCGCTTTCTTACTGTTCTCCCATGATGCTATGGCGGATATCTTTTTGTGAGCTCTGCTCAAAAATTTAACTTAAATCAGTACCCAAAAGTAAACATTTTGATAAGCTATTATTTGACTTGTACATAGATTCATTAGTCACCGGAATCTATCATAACTCTTTGTAACTACCGAATGCGGAAAAGGTTCGTACTTGTTTTCTGCTTTAGACTTCTCACTTTCTTCCCATGCTTTGACCAGTGACAGCCTCTTTTCAGTTGCAACTCGAGCGAGCACTGCATCTGAAGATGAATAAGGTTACGTCCTTTGAAATGTCAAAGTTTGAAGTAAGAAAGATCAAGGATCCATTTGTTTTTGGTGAAAAACATCTCTCATAAGAATATAATTATAAATTATTAAGATAGTAGAAAATATTCTATATATTTTATATAAAATATAGGAAGTTTGATTTTTTTTTTAAAGAGGAAGTTATTTTTGTTTTGTTATTATAATTTTAAGTATCATTTTTTTAATAATAAAATATGGAAACAATATGTCACCCTCCTTTTATATATAAAGATTATGAAAAATATACAGATGCAAAATGGTATTTGGCATACCTCGGTTGACAGATCCCTCGGGCTTTTTTTCTTCAGTATCTTCAGGTGGAGTCTCTAGCAGTAACGAAAATAACAACAATTAACACAATAATAACAACATTAATATTATGTTTATATCTTATAATCACGAGGGGTTATGATAAAGATACTGACATGATGCGGTTCTGACACTGACATTAATAGGAAACTGAAAGTTCAAATCTCCAATGCTAATGGTAAGAAATGAAAGCAAAGTGGAGAGAAAATTTGTCATTATCAAGTTGGAAACAGTGCTTAATTCTGCTTAAGCATCGATACAAAGCAAAGATGTTATGGACTCTGTATCATGTGCCTGTTTCTGTGTCAAACAGTTAGGTAGAAACCTCGGATTGACACCCAGTTTTCCTTTAAATAAGGCCAATTGAAGCATAAGATTAATGGGAAATAACTAGCTATCTGAATCATTTGCAGTGAGACAAAGTCAGTAATTAGAATCACAGGAATACACATGCGCGCTAAGAAGAAAACAGAACATACAAAGTCAGAAAGGATAATACCGCGGTAATTTATTAAATGAAAAGTTTGAGCTTCCTAGGTTAAACAATTTTAACACCATTTCAAGAAATTTCATAGGACAACTGGAATTAATTATGGAAAAAAGAGAAATGAATAACTTAACCAGTTATCCTCCGCAGCCAAAAGTAATTTCCGATATTTTTCACTTTTTTAACATAAGATCATGATGATGGTTGTTATTAAAAGAAGAACACACATGAAAAAGTTACTTATCAAAATTGTCTGCATGACAAGAATATATATATATATATAAAAAGCCTGGTTGGGGGGGGGGGGACTCGAGTATGCTTTCTCAATTATGCTCAGAAATACATGAAAACAAAATTTTGGGGAAAACAAAAAGAATAAACTGATAAAACCACAGAACATAAGCACAAACAATTTTTGTATTTTCGTCATTCAAACACATAAATTATTAAGCGTTTGGTAAAACTAGATAGAGAGGAAAAGCAGAGCGAAGAGAGAGAGAGAGTAGAATCATACTCTCAACAGCAACAAGAGCTTTGGAGTCATCAGAAGGAGGTGGTGGAATTACAGATTTTTCCTCGGTCACATCCTTTGGAGCCTCTTCCTCATGTACAGGTTCAGGTGCCGATAAAGGTTCCGGTGCCGGAGCTGGTGGACGCTCTAACGGGGTTTCAGACTCCACCACTTTTTTAGGTTCTTCCTCGGCCATTTCTGTCTATGACTAGGAACGAAGAGTTGCGTGAAGATGATAAACAGAAGGTGGAAGACGATATTCACTTTATTCAGTAAAATTGAAAACGGAGAACTGATAATTGAGAATGAAAGAATATAATATATAGAGAGAGAGGGTTGGTTGGTATATAATGGTTAAAGGTGACTGTTAAGCCCACAAAATGGCTTAGCTTAGCTGGATGTTAGGTGCATGTGCCCTTCTCTTATCGGTTGCCACTGGAAGAATACTCCCCCATATTTTTTTTCTCAACAAGCCAAAAGTGACTAAAACATATAAAGTATTTAAATTTTCACATCACATCCAAAGCAGCTTTTTAATTTTCATTTGAGTGACTGCATCGCTAAATAATATATTGATAAATATTTTGTTTACCTTTGTAAAAAGTAAAATTAATAATATAATATAAAGTAAATAATTATTAAAAAAACAAAGATATGTTATCGAATATTGTAATAAGAATATAATATATGATTTGATGCCATAATCTCTTAAACCACAAACTTCTTCAAGATGGAACAAATTTCTTTTTAAAAAATACGAACTTAATTCAACAGTTAAAAATTTTCTTTAAAGATTTGAGATATTTTTCCTTCAATGTAATTTGTAGTTCTGTACAAAGAATTAACTTACTACTTTCAATGAATCAATTTTCATTTGCGTGCCTTAGTTATAAGATTAATAGAGGTTATTTATAGAAGAATTCTAAATTACTCACCTTAAAGGAATACCACTAAATACAATAACCTATATTTCATTTGTTAACATTAATTACTTACATTAAAGTTTCTTATATTTATAATTATAAATTTTACTAAGAATATTTTATTATATAAATAAAAAATCATATTTCTTAAAATTTTACTAGATTAAAATTCTTTTTAAACAAATAACTCTTTTAAACCATCATCATCATCAATCATACTCCTAATTAACTCTATTGATTTCCAAAAAAAAAATCATCAATATTAGACAATTTTATTTGTACTAAATATATCTAATTCTGTGCACTAAGTTAAAATAGATATATTAATTTTATTACACTTTAAAATACTATATTTTTCTATGTAGTTTAATGTAGACAATCTAAAGTCTAATCTAAATCTAAATATACTTCTTGCAACTAATTATCTTAATGAGTTCCGCCCAGTTAGGTGTCAATGATTCATAATTGTAAGGGATAACTATGGATAGGATCGCAGAGATTCCATTTTTCAGGGGTGAGGACGGAATCTTGTATTCGAAGGGTAGGCCCAAGTTGTCAAGCCCCTCATTTTCCATTCACAATCAATCCTCCTCCCTTCCGTCAGTTTCTTGTTCAACTTGCAAAACCTTCTTATTTGATGTTTATTGTTTCCTTTTAAAATTTATATGATTTTGGAACATTTTACCTTTATCTTTTTCTGATTAAAACCCCAACCTCATACAACAAGGCATGGCTTAAGGTCTAAGCTATTTGACAAATTTCAAATGTTGAAACTATATTTAGATTAGTTTTCAAACAATATATTCAAACAGGTTTTTTGACCGTAACACTTACTTTGAAAAATAAATTCTCCTCATACTGCGTAGTAAAAATATTTCCTCCAAATATTTTTATTTCCCCCATAACCCATTTATTATTTCATTTATACTTTATTTTTTTACTTTAAATTGACATTATTTTTTTTAAAATTTTACTTATTTATAATTTGTTCCTCTATTTTTATTTTATTTTAATTTTTACTTAACTTATATTTAATTTAATTTTTTACATTTTGAATGTTACTTTGATACTAATTATTCAAGGTTTTAAATAATAATCAATAATTATATTAACTCTCATAATATTATAATATATATAATACAATAAGATTAGTAACTATCAAAAGATTATTTGAATAATTAAAATTTTAATAAATATTAAATTTTTACTTATTCTCTTATAAACTTATTAGATAAAAGATTTAAATTATAAAACTAAATTTTTAAATAATATTTTATCATAATGTGATGTATATATTTATAAAAATATTTAACTAAATATGATATTAGAATATAATCTACATCATAAAAATAAATATTTTATTAGTAAACTATGTTAGTCCACAATATGATACAATTTAATTTATAAAAAATTAATTACATATAGATTATATATTTTTAAAAAATTGCTAACTAAGAATCCTAATATTATAATACATTATTTATTTTTTATTTTATCACATATAATATTTATGTTATATAAATAATAAAAATAAATTATGTAAAAAAAATTTATTTAAATACTTGAAAATAATGTGTTAAATTACATGCCAAAAAATTATTAAAAAATTAAAAAATTATAATGTTGTAATTTTTATGTAAAAATAAAAAATCACATCATTCGAAAAAAATACTTAATTAATTAAGGTAGCAAAATATTAAGTATAAATTTAGTAAAATTTAATTTATAAAGTTTAAATTCTTAAAATTAAATGGTACAAAATTTAATTATTTTAAAGTAATTTGATAATATTTAAAATAATTTTAGGTTAATAATTTTGGTCGTATTAATTTTATTAGATAATATTTTCAGTGCATCCAGAATGATATTTGATTTAATTCTTATTACTTTAACCCTATAATACTTAAATGTATCGCCTTGATATGTCACATAAATTTTTTCATTTATATAAATACAAATATTTTCTTCCTCGATACTCATTTTGATTCCTATCATAATCAGCTTTACAAAGTCATTTCAACAATCTTAGATATTTACCTAAATTATTTACTAATATTTAACTACAAATTTAATTTAAGTTCAATTTGAAATTTTAAATTTTGTGGAAGTAAATGGGTGCGTTTGGCCACCAGCGTTTTGCGGTCAAACAGCTGTTTGACCGCAAAACGTTGCGAAGACCAGCGTTTTAAAACAGCGAATTTACACAAGTCAATTTGTTGTTTTTTCGATCAAATAGCTAAACGCCGCGCAAACCGCTGTTTGCCAAACGCGGGCAATATACTAAAACAAGTGTGTCAAGAAAGATCATAAACAAGCTTTTTCATGCTTGAGTTGTAAATAGTAATAATGAATAAGAAAGAACTATAAAAACTGAATTACAAGTACAGTTTTAGGTAAAAAAAACCCTTCATGGTTTAAAAAATATTTTAAAAATCTCAAAATATTGTATTTTACTTTCAACTAATTTTTTTTAACAATAATTAATTATTAATGAATATTACTATTTTTCCAAGTTCTTCAAGTATTCCAAGTTTTTATTTTCATTTTTTATGATTCCCAACTCACAAGCCTAATAATTTCAATCAAAATAATATACACAAAATGTATAATCTAGACATATTACATATATAATAATATACTTAGATACCACAATAATACAGATAAATTAAAATGATATACACAAATTAAGATATGTACAAGCATATTGTTTACAAGGAAACTAAAAAAATATAGTACCACAATAAATAGATGAAAATAATAAATAAAAATATATTAATAATAAGTGGTATTTTAGAATGTTCCAAAGAATTTTAAATAACAATGTAATGAATGGAATTAATTTAATAATATGATTTGAATTAATAAATAAGAGTAAATTTTTTTTAATTTGTACAATTTATCTACAAAATTAGATAATATGATAAATGAAATGTAAAAGAGTACTAAATTTGAAGTAAAAAAATTATGAATCAAATAAATAAATAAATTAGATATAATGCTATAATACAATAATAAAATATTCAATTACTAAAATAATAGTTCCCAGTTTCACATCGAGGGCGTTGCCTTGTTCGTTGCAGTTGTTGAACAAAAGGATGATGTTGTTGATCTTCATCATTATCCTCATCATCATTTGTATGAGTTGGGCGAGTTTGACCTCTAGAAGGTGGAGAGTTCAAGTCCTAGTGGGAGGAATTTTAAATAACAATGTAATGAATGGAATTAATTCAATAATATGATTTGAATTAATGAATAAGAGTGAGTTTTTTTTTAATTTGTACAATTTATCTACAAAATTAGATAATATGATAAATGAAATGTAAAAGAGTACTAAATTTGAAGTAAAAAAGTTATGAATCAAATAAATAAATGAATTGGATATAATGCTATAATATAATAATAAAATATTCAATTACCAAAATAATAGCTCTCAGTTCTACATCGAGTGCGTCACCTTGCTCGTTGCAGTTGTTGAGTAAAGGAATGATGTTGTTGATCTTCATCATCATCTGTGTGAGTTGGGCAAGTTTAACCTCTAGAGGATGGAGAGTTCAAGTCCTAGTGGGAGAACTGAAATGGTAGAATAGGATTTTTGGAGGGTGAAAAACCTTTGTTGTTACTGCTTTGTAGATCCACAAACGTACCCAAAATACAAACGGGTCAGCAAATAACGCGATTAGAAAATCAGGAATTTGTTGAGTTGATTGTGATGGTGATAAGGTAAAGAATGATGACTGTGGAGCATCATAAAGGTATTGTATTGGTAATGTCATATTGTACGATGGGTCAGCATCTTCACCTGTGAAGAATTGCAATGAGGGGGTATAAGTTGATAAACCTACACCTCCTATATCAGCTTGCATCAATGGAGAGGTGTAAAAGGAGGGATATCTACTTGTGTCATCGATGGATGACCATGAGGAATACTTTCATCATCATCCTTTTTCTTGGATAAAATGGGATCTCTAAAAAAGATGAATCTATGACCTTTCCTACCACATTAAGGCTTAAGAATGGGTGGTCTGGGTAATTTATTAATCTGATAAGTAGATTAGGAAGCTATCATATCTCTATTCTCTCCCAATGCTGTAGCATGAGGCTACATTCTCAATTCACTGTCTTTCTATTGGGAATTCGAATTATCATACATAGCAAAAATTTAAAATTTAATCTGAATTCTACCTAGGATCCATGCAAGAGGCATAAATCAATGATTAGAATTTTACCTATTGGGCACTTGTGTTTCTACTGATCAAAACTTGAGAGCGGATGAATCAAACCTCCGGCCGGATGGTATAGCATCTCTATGGTATCTACACGGAGTGAACAACGACCTCTCACCCATCACGAATCTGTTAGGATGCGATTTTTTCTCTAAGATTTAGGATTGGATGTTGTCTGAGTGATTTAAGGTTTTATGGAAGCTTATGAGCGTGTATTCAAAGTGTTGCCCTCAAGCCCCTTTTTATAGAACTTAGGAAAGTTACAATCTTAGTCCTACTAGGATAATGCTTTCAAAATTCTAATCACACTAAATAACTTATCTTATCCTTATTTATCCTTATCCTAAAGATAATGAGGAGAGATAAAACTTATCTATTAATTATCTAATATTAGATAATATTATCTCATAATATAAATATCTTAATATTAGATAATTGCATATAGTTATCAAATATCAAAATAATATTATCTCATAATATATTTATTTAATATCTGATAATGTAATTATTTAATATTATTTTAATATCAAATAATATCACATAATATTATATATATATATTATGTGAACAACATATTATTATTCTTAATAATAATATATATACACGAAAATAAGTCCAATTAATTGGATATTAATATAATTAAAGTTCAATTAATTATTATCTTATTCCTACTCCTTTTGTGTGACCCTGTAAGTTCTTACTACGTTGACAATGACTCATTACTGAGCTATGGATAGTAAGCGGTATCTAACAATACATCACTGCTACTCAAGTAGTAAGAATGTCTGTGACTCAAAATCCACCTAATACATGATCAACATTTTGCATCATAATTCCTTTTGTAATAATATCCAAATTGAACTGGAGGCATAGAGAGTGTCATCCTCGTCAACATTCAATTTATATTTCTTGATACTGAGTAGATTTCAAAACAAAATGATCAATATCACATATTGATTCATTTGAGCATGGCCATACATTTCTAAGTCTCACTCAATCAAGGGGCCCAAGGATATATCTCTTTTATAAGAGTAACAAAATTCCATTTACATCACTCATTTCCCTTTACATGATTCGTGACACACCCAATCAACGCCCTACTTGTCATCCCAATTAAAGGTGACATATGATGACATTAAAGTGAGTAACCCTTCATGTAGGGAATTGTAGTAACTTTAGGTAAAAGGATTATATGCAATTGTGACCATATGAGAACTACTAATGACACAAGTTTTATCCATGTAATATTCTCATATTGGGTCAGTTCAATACATCTATTCACTAACAATGTACTCATGTATTAATTTGATATCATATATTCATGATTCATAATCATCAGTCACTATACATGCCAGTTTTGATGTACTATTACTATCCCTTTTGTAATAATACTTGACTAGGGATATTTTAGGAAGAGTAAAACTATTCCAAGGATAATTATTATATTAAGTTATAAATTATGCAAAAATTTAAAATAAAATATAATAATTGCATTGCTTGAAATAAAATATAATATATTATGTATTATTTCAATCATCTATATAATTAGTTGCTATGACACACACCAACACTCTCTAAATTGGTTATACGACTAAGAAAGGGAATCCTCGATATTGAGCCTACATAATCTCTCAAATATATCAGCCTATAAAGAAGTACATTTTAATAATTTAATATATAATAATTTAAAGATACAAGCATAAAAGTGTGTGAAGGATGAAAGGTTACCACAAATCTTGGACTATAACTAACTAAATGAATCCATCGTCTAGTATGTCTCCAGTACCATCTCATGTAGCCTAAGTAATGATGAAGAGCATCTCTTTTCATTTCAGCCAACGAAAGCGTGCTACGCCATGCATTCCAAGCAGCAATGAAAATCACATGCTCTTCTTGCCAGTTTTTTGATGTTTTACCTTGAAGTTGTAAGGTATGACAAGAACCCAGATTGAATGGTTGTTGTGGGATTAACTACCGCCTATCAAATTGATGAAGTACATGATCTGCATGATGCCATTCCACGATGTGGAAACATATGATAGGAACTGATACTAGCCATATGCCATATGTCAAGTGAGGTCAAGCAATACTCTAGTATAAGCTGCTGTACACTAGGAATATCATAAGGGTGCCAAATTATCTGCATTACACAGGTGTAGTAATTTTAAACATATCATTATATCTAAGAATGACTTCGTTAGATACAACAAAGTAAGGCTTCCAATCTCATCAGCCCTCATTTGATTAAGTAGTACTCTATATTAGTGTAAGGTTGTTGTTGGTGACCAAGGAGGTAGCCTAGTGTTCTTCCACCTGCGATGAATATAAATTGTGTATTATTTGTTTGAATATTTTAAGGTGTTATGAGAAATGCAATATGAAAAATATGTATAATCCACACTTGAAGCTCAATGGTGGAAGCAAGGGGTAAATATCTAGTCGAGGATCAAGATATGAGGGTTTCACCGATGTTTGAGTGGAAAATCGATCCTACACTCATAAATGCAATAGGTGCAAATATCCACTAATATTAATCTTATCACATTTAATGGCAGTACACAATTCTCTATACAAGCATGCCAGAACCACCGATCCCCAACTATATTGACTAATATTTGTAAAATTTTTCAGCAACGGCAGATATATCAATAATGCTTAGTAACCTGAAGTGTCAGGTATAAGATAATTGCCTATAAGTCTCAAAATGTAGGCATGTACAATGCACTGTATTTGTTCATCAATGACACTTCAGTAACCTGAAGTGTCGTGCATAAGGTAACTGTCTATAAGTCTCAAGATGTAGGCATGCACAATGCACTGTATTTGTTCAGTATCTGTATCATCCGGTAAGTATTCAAAGTTAACTACTAACTAAGTGATGCTCAAGTGCTGACCTTATAAACATTCATCGAGTGGTCTGACCCTAAGTAAATCCTTGCATATTCCTAGCTAATCATACCCGGTGTATCTAGAGATGGGGACACTCTCACACAATAAACTTAACTGGATAGAGATATCTCATAAGGTAATGGTGCACACTTCGAGGTGGTGTGAAAAGTATGTATCTCAGGATACTATCATTCAACGAATGCGAACATGAGAGTAGCATTGAAATCAAAGTAACCAAGGCGGCTAGTGCTATAGAAGCCTGCTTGTTGAAGATAAGGCACAATTGCAAGTAGTGGATCGAAGAGACGATTCCCATAGGTGACGTATCGTAGCTTTAGGATTCGATCCTCTTTCTCACGTCAATTGAAAAAATAGTTAGTACGTATAAAATAAAGCAAGTTTTATCAAAGGAGTAAACTTACCCGGCCTAGCTATATAGCCTGTGAAACATGTCTGGATTGCAAGTATAATACAAACTCACTATCAAGTCTAGGGGTCACAACATGACACTGATTAGCCATTGGAGTCAGGTGATATGGATTATGTCGAATTGGATGACTTCAGTCAATTACACAACCATAAATTCATGTAAATCTTTCAAAATGCAACAAGAAAATAAATAATTTAAAACAATAAGGCAAACATAATATACTGTTTAGATATAGCAAGTTATCTAGCTTTTACTAATATGTTAACAAATTATGCATAGTTCGGAGATATGTATAGTAATAATCTTAAAGAAAGGTTATCTATTAACTTTTTTGGAGTTAAGGATGTCATGGCACATTCCATTAATTGGATTGACAGGTTGCGCGATTGTATCCACTTTGTCGGCATAACTCACACCTCTGAAGTTCTGATGGACTCTCTTTCCAATCTATTTTATTTCTTATTTATATGGAACATGGTCGACCATTGAATGCATATTTGATCCGATACTAGTAGTGGTTCATTCAATGTTGGCCAATACTCCATATCACAAATTGGCTAAAACTCACAGCTATAAGTCTTTAGCATTGTCTCTAATCGGAAAACAGGATTGACAAACTGTAATGGATCTAGGGAGACCTTCGCACATGCAACAAACACATGTTAGTAGGGCCGATGCTCTACTTGGAATTCGTTGTAATCATATGTATGGTTGCACATGCTAACCTTATAAGTTCGACTAAATTATTTCCAAGTTAAGTCATATGACTCCTTCACCTCAAAAGCTAACCTTGGGTGGTTAAATTGACATATGTGATAGGCAGATGCTTTTTGTATGCACTCTTGAATCTTTTTTCAGATGTCATCGCTAAATACCTCTCTTACATGTAATTGTACTGTAATGGTCTCTACTTGATTAATAAAGTATGTATTTACTCAATATAATGTAGTTTTGACTAACCCAGTAATCGATAAAAATTTAACCCTTTTGAATATATTATTGATGCACTCAGCCAAGTTAGTTATTATGTGCCCTCATCATTGACCTTTTTCATCATAAACACAACTTCATTAACTTTTTGGGATATTATCGATCTAATTAGTAGCTCTTAGATGCAATTGACGGAGTTCATCCAACTTACAATCCACAATATGTTGCTTATATTGGTAACCTATACCATATATCATTGTGATTGAATAGATAATAATCATGATAGACAATGACAATTAATGGCATTAGTGTAAGTAATACACACCAGTGCTAGTAAATATTTCCTTCATCTAGGTCGTCGTAAAACTTGAGTTTAAATTACTGGCGATGTGTCGAAGGTAGAACACATGATAAGTATAAGGGGGTTGCCATCTTACTCGTGGGTTTACAACGACAACTAGTATTTTAGAATATTTATTTGATATCAAGTAAATATCCTATCTGTCCTTAACAACATGCTGTTGAAGGTTTGATAAGAATCAAGTCTATGTCTCATATATTTTCCCCTCTACCACGACAAATGCAAGAGGCACAATTTTTCTATCACCATCTTGTGACATCGTGATAAGCAACACCTCCTTATAATTTCCTTACAAAAAGGTATCATCTACTTGGATTATCGATTTTAAATGGTTAATTGCCTTAATGCATAACTTGAAAGTCCAAAATACTCATGGAACGATGCAACTGACTCATCTTTAGAATTCCTTGAGGGGCATTCTCTACTAACAATCTCGAAGTAAGACCCAAGATTAAAGTGTCGTACTGCCGCCAGCCATCTCGATAATATAGAATATGACTTTTCCTAGTTTTTAAATGCAAGAACGATGACTTGGTGTTTGCCCTTTCACGCCTTATTATAGGATATTGAGTATCCAAAAATACTGTGGATTCACTTAATGACTTCTCAAGTGGACACACCAGGATTAAAGTGTCACATTGCCGCCAGCCATCTCAATAATATAGAATATGACTTTTCCTAATTTTTAAATGCAAGAACGATGACTTGGTGTTTGCCTTTTCATGCCTTCTTATAGGATATTGAGTATCTAAAAATACCGTGGATTCACTTAATGACTTCTTAAGTATACACACCTGGGTTTTTGATCACCATAGCCATAATGTAGGATGAAATAATATCTGTGTCTAATTTTAAATGATCTCGTGAAAAAAAGGCAGATACATGTGAATGAGGTCAATTGTATTTTGATATCTTCCATGATTCTCTCTTGACTTATGACATACTATAACCTTTTAATTACATTGTACAACATAGTGAATGCACCAATATTCTTTATATTTAGCAAAAGAGTAGTGCACACAGAATGTGTGGTGAGTTCGAATTGAGTATATCTTCATTGCATAGCAAAACGGCTTCTGGTTCATATATCGCAAACTCACATATGACTCCTAGTTGTCATTTATATTTACGTTATCTTCCACTTCAGAATAATCATGACTCATGACAACTTTTATATCTATTTGTGAAAAAAAAAGGCAGTAGCTGATTCCATGTATCGCATTATAGTTGTTGTTGGGAGTGTATTCATAACATCTTCTCCACCATCATCGTCATCATAACTGTCATTATCACCACCAAATTCTTCAGGAACATCATCATATGCATTTTCCTCTTCAAATTCATCCATGATATTTTCTATTTCCTCCGAGGAAGAAGTGGATTGAAATAAGTCATAGTTAGGCTGAGAAAAACATGGCTCTGGAGTATAATCGTCATTAGAGGTGTGAAATTACTGGCCATATTCAATTTGCCTATTTATTGGTTTATATTAGTAAGGTACGGTTTGTAATATGATAACCTGTCATTAATGTCATTAAAATAAGCCATAGTTGGATTGAGAAAAATATAGCTCTAGAGCATAATCGTCATTAGGGGTGTAAAATTGCTGGCCATATTCAATTTACCTATTTATTATTTTTATATTAGCAAGGTACGACTTGTAATATGATAGCTCGTCATTAATATCATGAAATTGGCTAGTGAACAGTATTGTATATGGATCACTCACATTAACTGGTTGACTTGTTATGTTCAAATTCAGTTCCACAGTTGAGATATGTGCATACACTTTTGGGTAGGATAGTTGAGTAGGAAATTTTGCATTCACTTTCCATATTCATTTAATGTCATCATCATTTTCCAACTTACATGCCTTATATCGCATCAGATTCAGCAAGAGCGGATGTCTATATACCAACTTAATTACAACTTGATTTTTATTAAGTCTTAGCTTTTGCCTAATTAGATTTTTCAATGCATCCATGCTTATGTTTGATTTAATTTTTATTGCTTTGACCTTGTGGCACTTAAACATATCACCTTGCTTCGTCTCATAAATTTCTCTATTTGCATAATATAAATATTTTCTTTCTTGGTACTCATTTTGATTCTTACCATATCAGATTTATGAGCTATCTTAGGAAGTAAATTTATTTAGTGTTAAAAGATGTATCATAATTACAAAAATAACTACAATTAATTATTATTATATAATTACTCATAATTATTTCATTCTTGTTAGTTAATTAACTAATTATATCACATGCCAATATTAGATATTTACTTACACATATATTACTTTTATGTACTTAAATTTTATAGTTTATCATTTATTTAACTTCCTACAATGCTACATTCAGATATATGTGTAGAATTTCTTATGTAAATTATCTTTGGATTTCTCCACAAGAAAATAATTTTTTCATGAAGTAGAAAAATTAAATATTCTTAAATTTTTAGGAAGAAATAATTTTAAATATATATTATTATAAATAATTAATTTTTATACATATTTTAAATGTCTAATTTAACTTATTTATCAATAACTACTTACAAGTTTAATTTTGAAATTCAAATTTTATGAAAGTAAATATACTAAAACAAGTTTATAAAGAACAGTAATAAACAAGTTATGGGTTTTTAGTTTGTCATCTTTAATATGATGATAATAGTGATAATAATAATAATTTATCCTCACAAAATATTTATATAAGTAGAAATGATTGTATTTAATAAATAATAGTTTATAATAAAAATGATTAGATAAAAATAAATAATCATATAATAAGTATTACAATAAATATAATAAATTAATTAATAATATAATAATTTAATATTTTTAATAAAAAATAATTTAATCATAATAATAAAATAATAATTATTCATGATAGAATTATAACTATCATTGTTACAAAAAATAATAAATAAAAAGTAATAAATGAAATAATAATAATAATAATAATAAATGTTAACAATTAAATTTAATTATGAAATTAATAACATTAGTAAATATACAATATTCAATAACATAAAAATAATTAATAATATTAATAAAATAATTATAAAAATATTATTTATGATAATATCAATGAAATAATAATTATAATTAAAAATAAATAGATAAAAAATTATTTCATTTTATATAATAATTATAAAATAATTAAATAATATTTAAATAAAAAAATAATTATTTATTAATAATACTATTAACATTTACTTAATAGATATATAATATTACTAAATATTAAATATATATTAAATATTATAAAATTATTTAATTATATTAATAAAATTATATTTATTTTAATAATTATGTATTAATAATAGTTAAAATAATAAGAATAATAACAAAAATAGTATCAATAACATATTAATAATTAATATTAAATAATTATAAAAATATTACTAAATATTAAATATATATTAAATATTATAAAATTATTTAATTATATTAATAAAATTATATTTATTTTAATAATTATTATTTATAATATTATAATATTTTTAATTCATTAATATTTAATAACAATAATAAATATTACAATTCATATTTAAATTAAAATTAATAATTAATATCATTATGATAATATTAATGTATTAATAATAGTTAAAATAATAAGAATAATAACAAAAATAGTATCAATAACATATTAATAATTAATATTAAATAATTATAAAAATTAAGATATTGGTAAATAAAATAAAAATAATAAGATAAACCATATAGTGACCATTTCAATAATAATTATAAGTAAATTATTTTTTATAGTAATGATTACTTATAAAGTAAATTAAAAATACTTAAATCAAATGGATTAGATAATCAGGAGTCATTCCTTTCCTTTCCCTATTTGAACCAAATGGCCCTGAAGTATAGAATATTAATTAATCAACATTATGTGTATTATAATATTATTTTAAAGGTCAATGAGTCGAATAATAATATATACTTTTAATATTTTTTACTTTTGGATGAGTATCAATAGTATTTTTCATAACCACATGTAAGAATTTCATTCTAGTGTTTATAAAATACCTAAATTTGTTTTTTTATATTTTTCTTAATTATATAAATTTTTATTCTTAATTAAATCAAAATTTTCAACTCTTCAAATTTTTTATTTTCTTTTTTTTAATGCCTAACCCATAAGTATAACAATTCAAATCATAACAATATACACAACACACATAATCTAGTCACACTACAAGTAAAATAATATACTCAAATACCATAATAATAAAATTAAACTAAAATAATATAGGCAAAATAAAATAGTAGTCACAAGCATAATTATTAGAGAAACTAAAAAAGTACAGATACCATAATAAATAGATGAGAATAATAAATATAAATATAATAATAAAATATTTAATCAAATAGAATAATAATAATTTAGTTATAATGCCTAGTAACAATACAAAATAAAATAAGAAAATACTTGTAAAAAATATTATGTTAAACACATATTATATTTCTATATCATCTAAAAATATTTTTTTTAAATAAGCATCTTACTTGGATTGGCAGATTCTATTTTCTAATTTGCATGAGCAAAATAAATTAAAAAATTCACAGTAGAAAAATGAACCTCTAAGCTTGTATAACGACCTTTTAAGCTTCTATCTTCATAATAATATATTAAACAAATTATGGCTATTGCTGGGGGAGGGGGGAATATGTATTGAACAAATTATAGCTGTTGGTGGGGAGAGGAGGATATATATTGAATGACTGGGGAAGGGAGGATATATTGAAGGGCTAGGGAAGGGAGGTATATATTGGACACAATCACAGGAGAATAATGCTTGAGTCACGAGTTGCAGCTACCCGTGACCAAAGTAGTTTAATCACAAAAGCTTACCCAACGTGACTAATTGATTAGCTAATCAGGAAGTGCAGCTTAACGTGATCAGGTTGCTTTAGTCACGGGGAGTTGCAACCCGTGACCCAAGCAATCTTTTTTTAAAAAAAAGTATTTAGGGAAATTATTTTTCCTATGCAGCATTTAGGTTAATTCTTTTTAACTAACAAGGCTAATGGTCAAAAAGTCTATTCAAACATATGTCAATCAATAAAAATTCCCCAAAATTATACCACCCCTTTAAAGTATGTTTGACACAATAAATAAATTAGTATATTAACTTATAGAGTTGAGTAATAAAATATAAGTTAACATTTAAAGATATTTAGAATATTAATTTATTTTAATTTTTTTTATTTGATGAACATCATAGAGTAGCATATAATTTTAAAAATTTTTCCATTCTAAAAATATTTAGTGCATCAATTCATTTGAAAAAAAGTTTTGATTTGATAAACTTTACATAGCAGCATATTGTTTTTTCAAATTTATTCATTTTTAATTAAATGGTAGTCCATATCTTAATTATGTAAATAAATATTTAATTTATATTTATTATTTCAAATAAATAAATAAAATAAAATATAACTAATTAAATTTTAAATGATTATATTCTTATTTTAATTATCTTGAATGTATTAATATTGGTTTCAAAATAAAATATAAATTAATTTTATTCATATATTGATATGCTTATATTAACAAGTCATTTTATATTGTTTTATAACTTGTAATTAATTCATTTTATCAAATGCTTCTAATATAATTAATTAATTTATTAACTATCAACTACTTAAACCCAAACACAGCCTAATTTACCAATTATATAAAAAATGCATATTACAAGTTTAGCTAATTCACATGCTGATACTATATATAAGCAAACTTTTTTGTTCCATTATCGAAAAATATTTGAAGCGTTGTTAATTTGATAGATCTGAAGGTGATTTAATCGTTAGAAAGTTTTATAAAAAATATAAATTTTTTAAGACGTGAGAGATAAGTGAATTATTCTATAAATTATTAATTGATATAATAAGAGAAGTATGACTTTTTAAAAATGATTTACTTTCTTGATATAAGAACTAGTTACAAAGGTTTTTAATTATTATTATTATCAATCAAACAATTTTAAAATTTACACAACCGAAAAGTTCAAAAAATAATTTATTGCTTCATGAAAAGTTCAACTAACGAAAAAAATGTTACTTTGTTAATGAAATAAACAATTTCTTGATTTGAATATAACTTGAAAAAATTGTTGACTCACGTGACATTATTGATATTATTAATTTGATTTAATGATGATTTTTGTAGTATAATTTACCACTGCTTTGCTTGCGCATCTTATCTTAAGAGACATCCAGCTCCTATGTTTGCTAGGTAAATGGTTTATTATTATCAAGATTGTTACTGAGCAAAACTTGGTCCCGTAGTTTTCAATTGTAATGAGATATCGCACATTTAGTTGTACGATACTAACGTAGTATAAACTTCACAACAACGAATTTGAGTCATGAGTGTTCAAATCTTATGAATCTAAAAGTAATATTTTGTTGGCTGAGTGAAGTTGTTTTCCCCGAAAGCACCCAAGTTAAGCCAGCCTTGCAACTTTCTTTAACCATTGATTTTTTTTTTTTTTATGTATTTCTTAATCTGATTATGTTGCCATATCGTAGCATTGAATATAATGCGGACATCAAATGTGCCAAACCAAGAAAACTAAGGCAGAAAGCGATATTAAGGTTGGTCCAACAAACAAAGCAACCACATCTCTGGAACGATTGATTGGGAGATTGTCGCCATACGCCTCTTCCTCTGTCGCTTTCTGCTTCATCGCCACGGAAACATCTTTTGCGGGAATTCAATTTGCTTGGTTGTATGCTCAGCTGTGTTCATGTTCAGTTGCAACATTCGGAAATGGCAATAAGATAGATTCAGGACCATCTCAATTTGGCCAAACAAGAATCAGGACCATTTCAACCGAACATTTCAGGAAAGATTCTAAATGAATTTAACTTAAATTTTAATTTTTATTAATTATTTTTTATTATGAGTTATTTTCCTATTCAAATTAGGTATTTGTATTAGAGTAAAATTCAGATTTTTTTATTAAACAAGTATTTCTAAATTATAAATATATACAATGATTTAGAATTTAAGGTATGAAAGAGATATATTGTAAGTGCATATAAGAGTTATGTAAAAATTCACATAGCAACTTAATTTGTGAGAGATATAAAGATAATAATTAAGAAATTATGAAGTTATTTTGAGAATTTTATAGGCCTTATCTTATAATCTTTTAATAATATAATAATTTTTTTATCCATATTTTTTTTAATTTGAAGTTTTTAACATTAAAGTATTCCAATATTTTATTATCACATTTTAATTAATTTAATTATTTAATACTTTTATAATTTGAGAGAATATTTTTTCCCGCACATGGATCGCACAAAATTTAGAGGATTAACTTACAAAAATAAGGTGGGAATGGTGAAGTAAGAATTTCCCCAAATTGGGTGAAAATTAAGTTAAAGACTTTAATAGTAGACTTTGAAGGAACCCCACGATTTTCTTTATGCATCAAGTTTAAGTATCGTAACGTATGAACGAAACCTTCTTACCATGCTTCGCGGGGGAAATTGTATCTGCTATACTAATTAACCACAGTTTTATGTACCAAAAAGAATTAACCATAGTTCTAACATATACTGAAGTAACATTTCTATCATGATTATAATATGGGATATATTGAACATATAAATTTATTATTATTATTATTATTATTATTATTATTATTATTATTATGTAAATAAGAGGAATCAAAGACTAAACAAACAAAAACAAAAAAACAAACCATATGGCGAATCTTTGAGACCTTCCGAACACTGGCAAGTAGTAGGATAGATAAAATTTTAAGGCGAATTTATGGAAGTACGAAGCCATGATAATAAACCTATGCTATAGTTTGCCGTTAAGTCAGCATAGGAATATTTTGCGAATGAAAATGAAATTTATTAAATTGTAATGTGTGAAATTTCAAAGAGTACAGCCTCATCAATTAGAAGAAGAACCTGGGAAAAGCTACCCTCTCCTCCCCCCCCCCCCCCCCACCAAAAAAGTCACTCTAAACGCCTACTTGACTGTCTAATGAACTACCTACTACAAATCTTAGGACACCATATTACAAAAACATAAGAGCCATTATTCAAAAGCTCAAAAACAGCTCTCCCTGGCAATAAAACTGATTTAGTCTGTGGACTTTACCCCTCAGGCATGAATTTGATATAAATTTTTATCCTATGGGATAAATTTTTAATCCAGAGCAATTATGTAGGATAAAATAATATTATCTTGTGGCATTCCGACTTATCCCAAAATAATAATTTTTTTATTTTTTATATTATACTAAAAATATATATTATTATAAATTTATTTTATTAATTTTATAATTATAAATATTTATATTAATATTTTCTTTTAATTAATATTTATTTTAATTATTTTTTAATTTAGGATTAATTAGATAAATTATGTGTGATTTTAAACTAATATTATTACATATATTGAATATTAAATGTTAATTATATATACATTTAAAATTTATAAATTTTATTTTTTTTTAGATTTATATACTAATCACCAATACCTTGCGGATCACAAGGACCCAGCACCAATTTGCCTTGCAATCAAGGATGAGGCAAGAATAGGGCAAATCAATGCAGCTGTGGGGTGGGCCAGTATACCGCTGATTTGTTATTGTCCCATCCCCTTGCCATTACTACTCTCCTCTACCAAGGACATTTAGAGTTTCACAATATATTACAATCTTTAAGTCACTTTTCATAATTACTTGATGATGACAAAAAGTTACTAGCTACTAAGATAGCTTTATGAATAACCAAGACTTTCACATTAAGCACACATAAACATTCAAGATTTTCATATCACATGCCTAAGATTCTTCCTTCACAGTTTTGAGCAATTGTAGCCATTAAAGCTTTTCCTTTAATCCAAGTAATGTCCATATTAATTTTAATTTTATGATAGCTAGGGGTATTCCAATTAATTTGCTTTATTTCATAGGAGGGATTAGGCATATTAAGAATATTGGACCGACTCTCACTAATAGGCTTATTAATGAACTTTTTACTTGGTAACCCAAATTTGGCCTTTAACTTTTTAGCCTTAACTTGGTTTTCCTCTACTCTAACTTTCTCTATTACCATCCTCAATAAAAGCTCCAAATTAACAACTTCCTTTCGATGAACGACTTGATTTTGTTCATGCCAAATACTATAGAGGATGATGGTTATAAGTTCATCGTGTGTCTATGCTTCTTCCTACTTTGATAAGAATTCAATCTACTATGGCCTATCATGACTACTTGAAGAGCATCCGACATCAAGTTTGATTGTAGATCTTAAATATTAATGCCTTTGAATCAAAATCAAGTTAGATAGGTGATTTTGCAGTGCTATATGAGATAGAGCTCAGTCTTTAGCTTGAGTAAACACAGAGGACAAAAAATTAATTGGGTTTCATTAATTGATTCAGTCTCAACTTTGTTGGTAAGGCCCCACTACCATATCTCCATACAATCAACTTTAGCCTAGGATGAATGTTGAGATTCCAAAATGAATTCCACATGCGTTGTGAATGTTATTTTGAAAAACCAATGATAAGTTTATAAAAAGACTTTATTAAGAATTTCCTTGAATTGGTTAATACCCAAATTAATTTGTCCCTTGATTGATTTCTAATTACCATTCTCATTGTGATACTTGCTATCATTTATAAAAATAAGTCCTTGATAAACACCAAAAATCAATTCTAAGACTTTTGTATCGTCCATTAGAATTGCACCTTTTTTCAAATTAGGAATAAAGTAAGGCAAATTGGGTATTCATGGATCATTTTCAATTCAAATTGATTATCCATACTAACTAAAAAACAATAATGGTTGGTAATTAACTCTTAAGTTTGAATAATTCCTTTTCAAGGCCATCATCCTTCCATTTTTTGCTTCTCTAATAAAAGCATTATTCCCCAATATTTATGTCTAATACATTTGATCTAAAAGAAATATGAATTTATTAAAATCTTCCATAGCAATTTTCCAAGTAGAGCTTCATTAATATGCTTGAAAGATTTGAATCCTAATCTACCTATGCATTTTGGTTTGCATAATAACTCCTAAGACTTAGACAAAAAAAAAAGGAGTTCTTTCACATGGGACCTTCCATTAGAATCTCAAACAGATTTTGTCTAACCTATTATAAATACTTATAGGCATTTTAAAGGTTGGCATTGAATAGGTTGACACTTGTTGAATGATTGTAGTTATCATAATCATTCTCCTTAACTAAGAAAAAATATTCTTTCTGTAACCCATTAATCTTAATTGGACTTTATTAATTAAGAAATCAAAGTCTTTACACTTTGAGTGTAAAAGAAGGAGAGGTATACCTAAACATTTTAAATCCCTTTGAAGTTATTTGATAACCATAGCTAGAATTAGCTTCTCTTTAGTTAACCTCAAGGTATTCTTGAAAAGAATATTCCTGATTTGCATATATTGACTTATTGGCCAGACTATTCTCCATATTTTCTTAATAATTATGTGCTTATAACTCTAGAGAAAACTATTAAATTGTTAGTGAACATTAAATGATTAATACTTAGACCTTTTTTTGAAATTTTAACTTTTGATATTCCTTTTTGGCTTTCCATTTGAAATATCAATCATAAGTGAACTTCATAACATAAAATAAACAAGTACAAAGATAAATGATTACCTTAACTCAAACCATAATTTGTATAAAATATTCTTTCAGGAGAACTATTCAATAAGACCTTAAAAGACACTTGAAATACATTGTTAAATCTATTGAGTGAACTTTTGTATCAAAACTAAAAAGCTTTAGAGTTTTTAGGCCAAGCCTCAATTCCTTTGTCGTCATAAGACATTTTTATGTTTAATTTCAATCCCATAAGTTCCCCTTTCCTCTTTTCTTTAAAAATTGATATACCACTTCTTTTGTTAATAAGCCATTCTTTTTTGCAATCTATCTTCTCAAAACAAAGGCTGACTGAATGGAGGATATAAGCTTGCTCATGATAGATCTTATCTTACTAGCCGAAATTTTTGAAATAATATTATATATTAAATTATATAGGATAATTAGATGAAAATTACCAAAACTATTAGCACTTTAAGTCTCATGGATTAAGATTTCTCATCTTATTAACCAAAGATTTTGAAATAATTTTATATATTAAACGATATAGGCTAATCAGATGAAAATTATCAAAATTATTAGCATCTTGAGTCTTAAGGATTAAGACTATAAAAGTTTTATTAAGCATCCTCAACATATAATTAGAGATTAAAAAAGAAAAAAAACTTTGAATTATTCATTAAAAAAATTATGCATGATTTCCACTTTCAAATTAAGGCTAGACATCCATTAAATAATTTGAATCATGTGATGCTTATTATCACTTAGATTTAATAAGCATTAAATCAAATTTAAAGTTTCACCTATAAATAATGATACAATAACATTTGATATTTCTTTATAATTTTTTTATTATATATAGATTAAAATTTAAAACATTTATTCATTAAGTAATTACCCCTGCTATTATTAAAAAAATCTTAAATGCCTTAAATTGGTTAAAAACCTCAAAGCGAACTCTAACATTTGGTAACAAAGGAAGTGTGCAAACTAAGAGTTTATGCAAAACCACAAAGTCATCTACTATGTCCAGGATAAGCCATAATAATTCAAGTATTTTACATCATGTATTCAAGAACTTACTCATCTAAAAAAAGGTATTTAGGGTTTAGGATTGGCAAAATTACCCAAACCCATTGGGTTCTACCCATCCTATTAGGTATTGGACTCGATGGGTTTAGCCCTAATTAAATTTAAAACTTTTAGATTGATTTTGAGCATAACCCGTAAGTCCTGATATCAAATTTAGGTATAATTGAATGCTCGAAATCTTTACTTTCTCTACATTAGGTTTTTACATTCATTCTCAAATCATTTAGAGATTCAAAATCTTTTTTCCATCGTCTTCCATCTTTATCATCGACCAAGGCTTCTCTTTATCCCTTTGATTTGTTGTTTCACTTTGTAGTTTCAATTCATCACCTATTTTCGTTTAGATGAGTTATTGGTTTTAGGTAAGTTTATTATCATATAATCCTTTTTTTTTCATTTTAATGGATTTCTTTTCTTGGGTTATGTTTATTTTGCTTCACGATATGCCAAATTACATAAATTTGTTAAATTGTTTAAAAGTTAAAACACATGTGATTGCTAATGAAAATGATAATATTAGATGCCTCCCTTAGTCCTTCTTATATACAGATTTGTGTATACTTTTTCTTCATGTTAATAAAAATTCATAGGTTATTTTTGAAGTGTCAAATAAAGAAAATGACCAAGAAATGAGAAATAAAAGAATAATGGGTACAAGTTTCTAGGTTTCCATGCAAGAAAGCTTTTAGCATTGACTTTTAAGGTACTTGAAAGTCCAATATAAAAGAAAAGTTTGCATAAGTTACTTCACTTTTGCTTCTTTTTACATTAGCATAGACTTATTTGTAAGATCTTAGAATTTCTTCTAGCTTATAAATAGAAGTGACCCTAGGAAACTTGGTGCTTTTATCAATCAACTTTACTATACACATAATATTATTATTACATTTTGAATATTTATATACACAGAACAATGTGTATCAAATGTTTTCTTAATAATTAATGGATTCCACTTAGTTAATACACATAACTTCTAAATGTCATAATTCATGAAAAATTAAAAAATAAGTGGAACAAGAAAATTGAAGTGGTTTATAGAATAATGATAGTATCATATACTGAAACTAATATACTTTGGTTTAAAACCCATGTTTGTTTTTTTCTTCGTGGTGACAAAAACCCATGTTTATTTTTTCTTCGTGGTGACAAAAGCCCATGTATGTAATTTTTACATGTTGATTCATTTGTAATTCTCTTGTTTGAAGTTGAAGGTATAATATTTCTCACCTATGAGATCACAAATGCTTCTTTTTTTATTTCATTTAACAAAGACCCATCCTGATGCAGATAATATTGTGTATTTAATTTCATCACTGTATCATATTTCTTCCCTTTTAGTATTTGATAGAAGCAAGATTTGATTAACAATATATAAATAGTTGCAACAATATAATAGAATTTGCATCTGGTGTTGCATTATAAATTTTATTTTGTTTGGATTGAAATAGAGTTTTTTGCACATTTAGCAACAACCTTATCTTCAAAATACTTGGCTTCTAGATGTTATTTTAAGAATCTTCATGTTTTCTATCTTTTTGGGAGTTCAATTCAAGTGACCCATCTCATTGTTGAATTTATTTGCTATTTTCTTGCAATCAATTCAATCATAAAATATGCTTGCTTTCTCTATATGTCAGAAAATAATTGTACCATATGTTTTTCATTTCTTGATTCATGAACATAAGAAAAATATTAAGTGATCTGCTAATTATCATTGTTCTATTTTAAGACTAAACCAAATAACATAAATAATTGTTAGAAATTATTTTATATGGGTTATTTTGTAATTTGTCAAGTACCTTGTACAGCTTCTGAGTTGTGATAATTTGAAGATAATTTGTTAGAAACTTGTAATTGTGAGCCTTCTAAGTTTAACAAATGAAATCATGTGAAGACATTTTGTATAGTAAATGAAACAATATATATATAAAAACTTGGATTTTTTTGTTAGAATGATTCAAAAAAAAAAGTAAAGGATTTCTTTGCCTACATTATGTTTATTGAGGTATGTTAAACATTAATGAAGATAACAAACCTAGATGTGATGTTTTTTGCTATTAGGGTAATCCTGATTCTTTATTGGTAGAACTATATGCTTCTAAGATACTCTATTGTTGAATCACATGCTATGCTAACTTCCTTTTACTTATTCTAGATGGTTTAAAAAAATTCTTTTATTTATTTTGTAAGATAATTTTATTGAAAAAAAAAACCTATAGACTAGTGTTTTTACATCATTATTATCATCATTGCTATAATTCTAGAATTTTAAAGTGACCTTGAATTGACTTAAATTTCAAGCATTGATACAATGGCCTCATTTACGTCATCATGTGTAGTAGAAGGTATCTCACAACAACATTCTTCAACTTTAAGCCATCATATTGAATCAAGTTAAAAGCTAAGTGAATAGCTACCCTTAAGAAAAAGAAAAAGGAGTGTGTGTGGGAACATTTTGACAAGCAAGTTATCAATGGTAAGGAAAAAGGCAATCTATAAGTATTATTATGTTCAAATGGCAAGAGGAGATTCTAGAGTTAGTTCCTCCCATTTGCAAAAGCATATAAAGAAGAGTTATAATGCCATTGATCGAGCTTCCATTTAAAGACCTGGGTCAGCAAGGACAAGTCAAGGGACTTTAAGGGTTATAATTTCTTTATTTGATCCTAATTTAGTAAGAAAAGAACTTGTGCATATGATTATCAAATATGAATATCCTCTTTCTACTATGAATCATGCTAGGTTTTAAAAATATTCAAATGCACTTCAATTGTCATTCAAAATAATATCACACAATATGGTGAAAAATGATATAATGAAGGTGTTTAATTATGAGAAGAAAAAAGTAATGCATTTTATTGGAAACAATAAAGCAAGAGTTACATCTGTTATATGGACTTCCGACAATTAAAAAAAAAAGAGATTTATGGCTATCACAACATATTTTATTAACGATGATTAGAATTTGTAAAGTTTTATCTTAAGGTTTATTTATGTGCCTTATCTATACATAAATAATGTTTTATATGATATACTTCTAAGTTGTCTTTTAAAATGGAACATAAATAGAAGAATTTCTACTATAATATTAGACAATTACTTAACCAATGATAAAATGATTCAAACTTTATTACGCAGATTAGATCTTTCCTCCTTTCTGTGTTCTAAAAGGTTAATTTATATGAAGTGTTGTGCTCATATTTTAAACTTGATTGTCAAGGATGGCCTTGAGGTAATTAAAGGAAGTATGGAAAAGATAAGGGATAATGTATTATTTTGGATAGTCACACCTAAAAGGAAGAAAATATTTGATAAGTCATGCAAATAATTGTCTATTTTATGCACACAAAAGCATGTCCATGATTGCCTAACAAGATGGAATTCTACTTATCCAATGCTCCAATTTGGCTTGATATTTAGAGTTGCATTTGGGCATTTAAAGTAATGTAACTTCTCATACAAGTTACTTTCCACTGATGAAAAATAGGAAGTTGTAAAAGATATTTATGGAAAGTTAAAAGTTTTTTACTTAATAATTAAGTTATTCTTTAGGATAAATTATCCAGCTGCAAACATTTATTTTTTGAAGATATGTGAAATTTAGTTAATTTTGAATAAATGGCTTTAAGCTCTGGTTCCTAACATTAAAAAGATGGCTTTTAATATGCTAGAAAAATTTAACAAGTATTGAAATGTCATTCATGACATTATAAGAGTTGTAATCGTACCCGATCCAGGATATAAAATGAAGATAATTGAGTTTTACTACCTGTAAATTTTTAGTGTTGAGTCTAATTATGAAATTAGGAAGATTAAGCAGTTTTTTGAAAAGTTAGTTCTTGAATATTAACTAAAAAATTATGTAAATGACATAGTTAGCGAATCTAAAGGAGTTGTACTAGATGCATTTGATGGTGGTTCTTAAGATACACTAAATATTTATGATTTATTTATCATGAATGAAAAGATATCTAATTCCATGAGACTAAAATCAGAGCTTAAATGATACCTTAAGAAAGACATCTTACCAAGAACCTTCTCATTTAATATATTATTATGGTGGAAGATAAATAGAGTGAAGTTTCATTATTGCAAGCTATTATTGAGGATATTTTAAATATTCCCGTGCCTACCACGGCTTTTGAATTTGCATTTAAGGTTAAGTACTAGCGAGAAACTAGTAAGCTTGCATTATGGTGATTACATCCAAATATTTTGGACGTATTAATGTGTACTCAAGATTATATATATGGTATAAGGAATATCAAGGTTAGTTTTGTATTTTAATTAAATAAGATTTCTATTTGTTTTAATATTATCTTCTTTTGATTTTTTTCTATATGCTAAGGTTTGGGTGAAGAGCATGCTACCGTACATGATAAGGAAGAAGATAATTAGATATTTTTTCAAATTTCTAACTTTAGTATGTCTATATTAATACAATTGCTAAGGTTTCTATAAGTATGTCCAAGTATTCATGTAAAAAACTATGCTAATAGATTTAATAGAATTTAGTTATTGCTTTGATTTTCAATTATTTTTTAAATGAATATACAAATCAAGTTTTTGTCACAAGAGAACTTTGAAGTTATATTTTCCAATATCTAAAGGCAACAAAAGCTTGAATGTAAAAAAAGTGAGTTAGCTTAATAGGTTAGTATAATATAGGAATATTTCATTGTAGGAGTGTTAATTGATTAGCTTTACTGTAATTTAAACCTAGTTTGGATTATTACCCTCGAGTATGATATCCTTGTTTGTTTGAAATTACTTTGTAAACATTGTTAGTATGATATTGTGAACTTGATTCATCTTTTGTGCTATATTGATTCGAAGCTATGGTTTTAAATTAATTAGGTAGCATTTTCTTGCTAATTTAGCATCAAGTATATTAATAAAAATGCTTATTCAGTATTAATTCTATTCTTAGGGTCAGTATTTCTCTTCCTTCTACTACATGCAAACTATGGTAAAAGTAACCCCATTATGAATGAGGAAATATAACATTATATTCTTAAAATACAATTTTTAAGTCCATTTTAGGTCCAACCCAGACTCGAATGCATCAGGTCTTTTGAGTTTGGTTCCATTTTGGGTTTAGGATGGGTTTACCCAGACTCGATCCAATGTCATTCCTATCAACGTTGTTTCACTAGTAAAGCTTAATTGAAATAGTAAAGAAAATGACATGCCTTTAAAAAGAAAGAAATATGTTATTAGACCAAAAGGATGCAATGAAGGCCTTTTTTTAAAGCCATAAGGCCATAGAATTGTAACTTGTCTTAAATGTATGGACCTATGATTATAATAAAAAAAGATACATGGCTCACAACCCACATCCACATCATGATCACTAGTCATTTATTTATTTATTTAATCATAGGAGTAGTTAAATCATTAAAAACATATACATAAGAGTCAAAAATCAAATCTTAACAATGCATTCAGTTGGAAGGAATGGAATAAGAATAGAAAAGGAAATAAGAATTGAATGGAATGACTATTTCGTAAAAAATATAATGAGTATTTCATTTCATTTTTATGTTTAGTATAACAAAATAATATAAGAACCAAAAAGAAAAGGTTTAGTTAAAGAGAATAATATTCTTATTATAAAAATAATAAATAATTTAATATTATTAAAATATATAATATAATTAAAAATAAAAAATATCACAATTTAAATTCTATCATCAAAATTATAATTAAGAAAAAAATTCTATAATAATTACATAAAATTTTTAATTTACTAAATTTTTATATTAAATATTTTTATAAAGAATACAAAAATATCATGTTTTAAAATTTATTATTAAAATATTTTAATAAAAAATTTAAAAATTAATTTTTATTATATATTAATAAAGGATAATGTTGAAATATATGAAAAATATATATGTGTGTAAAAAGGCTAATTCACGAATAATGCAATGACCCATTTTATCACCTTTATTATACAATGGAGGTTCTATCATTTGATAAAATGGTTATTTTTAAAGAATGAGCATTCCTATTCCATAATGTATGCCAAATAACTTTTTGTTAATTATAATTTTGATAATAAAATTTAAGTTTTGATAATTTTTATTATTAATTATATCATATAATTTAATAATATTAAATTATTCAATAAAATATTTATCATTTCTATAATAAGAATATTATTATCTTTAATTATATTTTTTTCATTTTATTTTATTAAAATTTTATTGTATCAAATATAAAAATGAAATGAAATACTTATTTCATTCATTATCGTACCAAATGTAATTATAAAATGGTCATGCTATTCCTTTTCTCATTCCTATTTCTTTTCATTCTATCCAATCAAATGTATCATAAATATAATAGAAGGTAAAAATCCTTCTAAAGTAAGGGTGCTTAAGGGATATACCCATATCTAAAGTTTGCATGGGCTTGATTTGCTAATGTCCGATTTTTAATAGGTTTGTTTTGGCTAGTTGAATCTAGTTTGAAAGCCTACTAGATTAGTTTATGGACCTATCCATTTTTTTCTTTTTTAAAATATAATTTTTATATTTTTTTATTATTTATTATATTTTTATATTTATTTTATGTTTATTAATTTTATTTTTTATTTTTTATTTTTATTTTTATTTTTGTTATACTTAATTATTTTAAATATTTGTATTTAATTTTTTATAATTAAATTATGTTTTACATTGAATTATAATGCAAAAATAATTACAAGACACTTTCTTTTTCTAAAATATAAATATTATTTAAATTATTAAATATAAAAAAATTTTAAAAAATTAATTCAAGCCTAATCTGTTTGAGATTGATTCATTCTCTTGATCAATAGCCCGCGCTTGTCGGGTCAAATCCATTTAAGTTTAGTTTTATATTGAACTGTGATGCAAAATAATTATAGATTACTTTCTTTTTTTAAAATACAAATATTATTAAATTATTAAATATAAAAATAAAAAAAAATAAACTCAGGCTTGATAAGTTTAATATAGATTCATTGTGATCGACGACCCATCAAATTAAACTTGCTTAAGCTCGTTAAAAATTTTCTAACTCAACCCGTAAAATATTCATGAACCAATTTGTTTGGCTCATGAATTTGAAGCCCGTTAAACCCCCCAAACTAAAGGCTCTTAACATTAGCCATTTATTTGATAATGAGTGGGAAATTAAAATAAAGTACACCAATTTTCACTACATTCTTCATATTTATTCAATATTAAATAAATGTAATATTTTTTTGATATTTTAATACCTTATAAGTACAAATAAGTGAAACAATTTTTAAATTCCACCAAAATAAAGCAACCGAGGTTTAGAGGTTGAGTAGTTTCAAAGTCAACATGGCATTTTAATCAATAAGGCCAAGATACGCAGCATGCTCTGCCCACTTAACGAATGCCATAAATAATGCCCCCCCCCCACCCCCCCCCCCCCCCCGCGTTTGCTTTTATCAGTTAAAGATAAGATCAACCAAATAGCGAATTCCAGAATGCAAGCGGTGAATTGGTGGCAGGGTCTCGCATAACGTGGCCCTCATGCGTCGCCCTCTAACATGGGGAATTGACTATAAGCAACAGCTCTGACATCATGGCTTTCTTTTATGTTTGTACACTGTTTTGAGACCATCCCGATCGGTTGAACCGATCGGATCGATATCCAAACTCAAAAATGAACCGATTGAATTTTGAAATTGAGATTAGCTAAAAATTCGGATTGGCGCGGTTGAATCAATGACCCAATTAACCCGTTCATCCGGTTCGCTCCTTTTTTTTTTAATAAATTGATAGAATTTAATTTCAATTTAACTTAAAAGTTCAATATAAAAAAATAAAAAAATTATGAAAGCCTTAAGTAAGAAAGTATAATATAAAAAAATATTAGAAATTAATTTATTTCATATATATAGCAAAATAAATAAAACACATACTTTAAGATATTGAATTTAAAAATATCAGTAATCATAATATTTTTTTTGAAAATTTAAAATTTTTTTTAATTGTTCAAAAATAGAAAAATATTAAAATTTTCTTATAATAATGGATTAACAAAATTTTAAAATTCTTGAATTTAAATTCAAGAACTTTAAAAGAAAATTTTTTTTCTTGACTCTTGATAAACGATAAGGATTAAGATGAATCGTTTTTCATATAAATTAATGTTTTTCTCATTTGCAATTACTATTACATGAAAAAAATAAGAATTATATGAAAGTAATTTGAATTAGAGAAAAAAAAATTATCATTTACATTTTATTTGAACCAAAATTATATTATATGATTAATGTAATTGCAATAAAATTCATATTTATTTATTATTTTAGGAATATAATAATAAAATATATACATATATATAATATATTATTTATTATATATAAAAATATAGTAACCAGTTCGACCATCCAGTTGAACCGATTGAACCTTCATCTGCTCGTCTGGCCAGATCGATGGCTGGGCTAGATTTTAAAACATTTTCAAGATAACAAAGTGGTCAGCGTTCGACTTTTAATTCTCTCTCACATGTGTGCGTAAAATAATTTAGCTGTTTTAAAAAGAAAGAAAAAGAAAACGTCGAGCATTTGAAAATTATATGCCTCTGCATCATAGCGGTTTATTTAGACAGAGTGCGTCTCTACATGCCTCTTCATTTCTTTCCTTCACCTGGAAAAATACCCCTTGACAATAATAAATCCCACTTTTTCTTTGAGCTTTGAAGAATGTTCAGAACAACCAAAATTATACACGGTATTCCCTTTTCCTCTCTATTACATATATCTTCCTCCTTGCTTTAAGTTTCCCTTCTTCTTTCTTTTGGTTCATGTCTTGATGCATGCTTAAAATATAGTTGATCGATTTCAAAATCATATCTTCTTCCCTTTTATTATATGAAACAATCTCAATCAGCTTAACTTATATAATATCTTCTTCCCCTTTTCTCGATATCATTGAATGCCATTTGCTTCACATCCATAAAGACAGTATACAGAAGGAAACAGGAAAAATGTAATATACAATAAAACTCTACTCGCATTAATACAGGATTGTCACAGGATTTGCTGATATAATTGATCACACAAGTTTTATGTCCATATAATATGTTTTTCCTCCAACCACAACACAGCAAATAGAAGAAATTCATCTGAAGACGTATAGTAATCTAAATGGCAGAATAGTCATCAGCTACAGCTCTGGGACCCTGAGAAATAACAGATAAGACAACAAAAGCTCCGAATAAGACGGTAATAATGGCAGTGAAGTTGACAAGGAACGCCTCTGGTCCAAATTTAGACAAGCCTGAGTTCTCAAGGAAAGTGAGCTTCTCCAGAAATCCTAAAAGCGCAGTTCCGACAGCCAAAACGTATACTAACAGCCCAAACATCACATGCCAAGGTTGTGACGCGTTTCTTAAGAATGTGTTCCCTCCGGGAAAGAAAAATATCACAAATCCATATATCCACTGCAAATCAAATATACACGTTTAAACAAATTTTCTCATTGTATTTTTGTATATAAAGACATATCCTGTTTCTAACCATAAAAAAATTAGAATTCAATTAGTTTAGAATCCAATTCATGCAAAAAATAATTGTTCATGAATTCAATTTCGAGTGAATTGATTTCCAACCTTCTTATGATTCCAAATGAAAGCGGTAATATAGCATTTGAACTGATTCTATTTAGTTATGATTAATCAGTACCCTATATGATATATCTTTATAAGTTGTTTACCTGAATGCCATAAAGGGCAATGACCCCAATTCCAAGCCAGGAATGCAGGCTGTACAGATTGGCAATTCCACTCTCGTTGTGATATTTGAAGGCACAATAAATTCCGAGGATTCCAAGTATTAAAGCAATGGCATGCAGAACAAGATGTATCAATTTCTTCACTTCTTTCTCGAATGGAAGAGATTTATAACTTATAATAGCTGCAATTTTTTTACTTTCAGACGTCAGAAAATAATACAAACAAGTTATAGCTCAATAATCATCTACAAGTTCACAAAGCAGCCTTTAAGCCACTCATAAACGTTTTGCTTTTACCTTCTCCTCCAATAATAATTAAGCCAATGAGCATAAGAACAGGATGAATCTGCATCAATGGAAAAATTACATGAGACTTGCGATCATGCACGTTCGCACACACAATAAAGCATGACACTTTAGTGATGAATAACAATTTCACATGTCATGTGCTTCTTTTCAAAATTATGAATCAAATATCACTAAGATTACACCAAAACAGGCATATCCCAGATTAGTAGTGACCTCTTCTTGTTAATCAGTATTTAATAAGCGAAAAAGAAAAGCATCAACTTGTCAGATTATTTAAAATTTTGATTGACCCATGATGCAAAAGCAGATATCGTGGATCCTGATTGTTCAGATTTGAAGGAACCCATATCCGAATATCAGATTCCAAGGAATCCATATCTAAATTTACAAAAATTTTAAATGCACACTAATCAACATGGATTCATATAGAGGTACAAGTAAATGGCAGGGATGAAAGTTTATGGGCGTGAGCATCTACAAAGTTCTGAAATTCCATTGTCAAGACTGGGAAACCAATCAACCTTTTCATTATCTTATGATGTTGATAATTCTAAGTTACCGATAGACAAGCGAGCAAGCAAACAGAATGATTAAAACAAGTAAAGATGTCTTAAAATTAAAGAATATAATTAATCCACGTATAGTCTTGAATTTGCACCATAAGGAATCATGTGAAAGCTTATCTCAAATAAATAACAAATTGGGACCCCTTCAGTCATTATCAACTTAATAAATGGTAGCTTTTTAGGTGAGAAATGGGGTCCGATAATTTACATGAAATATACAAAAAAATAGACGAATCATTGAATTTCGGAAGAATAATAAACAGTAAATGTCACCATGATCTTGAGTTGTTCGTTTTAGCTCCACATCCATGGCGAATAAGAATAATAATCATGTTTAAAGAAAGAAAGCACAATTCCTAAAGAACTCGTTAGAAACTTCAAGACGATTAATCATGTATGGCCCGAGAAAAAGAAGTGCTGGAGCTCGGCTAACAAAGCTTGGTTTTTTAATTAACATAATCGTTCATTTTCTTTTCGGCTCTCGCGATATTAATCTGAGCTAAAATATTTCTAAAAATTCCTGAAATATACATAAATTACTTGAACCAATGCACGATTAGAAATACACGATTATGTTCAATGAAGTCTATCAAGCAACTAAATTTGCTTCAAGCTTTAATTTCTTGCTTATGAAACTATGTACGTTCATGAGAAGACTGTGATGGACACAACAGATAAGAAAATCCATCACAGTGAGAAAAATTTCTGCTTGAAACTCCCTCTGAGAAGAATGTAGCTATGGACAGGTTATACCCACCCCCAATTTCATAGGATGCCAGAAAAAATATATTATTATGTCCAATTAGTTGAACTCTGGTCATTCCTAAGAGGATAAAGTTGTAATTTTACTGCACTAACAACTCAATCGTCAGAACACAAATGTTGGGGGAAATTTTCTGAGCCAAAATGCCGGAAAAACACGAGGATGACGAGGACCAATCAACAACACGCATCTATTGCCAAAACAAACACAAACGCAACCCATTGGAATTTCTCAGCCATAGCAGAGAGAATATCAGAATATATAAACAAAAAGCAAAAATTAAGAGAAGAAGAGAGACTCACATTGAAGATGAGGGATTTGTTGGACGAGTCCCAAGCTAAGCCACCTCTGAAGTGTATGTTCCAAAACAACACAGTGATAATACCAGCAACCCCTAGAACGTGAACCACAAATGTAAACGGAATAGCAGGCACACCCAAAGCCATCTCTGCCTCTCTTTCTCTGCTGCTGCTGATGCTGCTGCTTCTTCTTCTTCTTCTTCTTCTTCCTCCTCCTCTTTCGTTCAATTTTCGGTCAGTAACAACTAGCAGTAACTAACGTTGCTGATATCTCCCTACTTGGGTGGTTGAGAGGGTCGGGTCGGCCGACTCTCATCTAATCTTATTTTGACAGTTTGGTGCACATCATTTATCGTGTTTCATTGGATTTATGCCACTTGGTTCTTCCTAATTGGCCACCTTCGTGATCAGTTGTTTTCTGCTTCGTGTCTCCATTCTTCACCCCAATTTTGCAAACGTTTTGGTCTCTGAATTTTCGATTTTGTTGTTATAGTGACAGAAATATTCTTTTTTAGTTTTATAAGGAATATGATATTGTATTTATTTATAACGAATTTTAGCTAAAAAAGTTATGGCACACATTCACTATTTCTTTTTTTTTCACCATACTCACTTCAATTCTATAATAGTGAATGTTAGGGTTGTAAAGGAATAATAAGAGCAAAAAATGAGATAATAGAAATGAGAATGTTAAGATGAATGTGTGGTTATACAAAAACGAATAAGATAAGAAATGAATATATACGAGGGCATATTGACATAATACCTATTGAGAAGAAAATGATAAAAAATCGATTAAGATGATTTGGTCATGTGCAAAGAAAGTTATTAGAAGTACCTATGAGAAAAGTTGATCACATGATTTTTAACTCTGTAAAAAAGTATAGAGAAAGGTAAAAGAAGACATTAAAAAAAGTTATAAAAAAGGATCTCTGGATGAATAATATAATCAAAGACTAGGCTTTTGATAGAATTCAATGGCATCGTGCGATTCATGTAACCGACCCTACTTATTGGGATAAGGCTTTATTGTTATTATTGTTGTACTCACTTTCATTCAATATTTGAATAAAGAAATGTATAGTTTTATTATAATAAATGATTAATGATATTTGATAAACATCTAAAAATATCTTTTATATTTTAGAATTGTATATTTTCATCTCCTAAAATATTTTTATTGTTTTGAAATATAATGATATAAATATTTTTATTATAAGTTATTTCCTAATATTATACATTATAATTGAAGGATTATTTTTTATATTTTTATGTGTAAATATTACAATATAATTATACATAAAAATAAAATTTTTAATCATTAAAAAATAGGTACATTTATATATATAAATATATAAAATAATTTCACAACTATCAAAGATGATATTAAAAAATATGTTATTATTAAAAATTATTTAATACTATTGCATTTTATAATACATTAAATAAGATTCAAAATGTGAAAATATATAAATAAGAGAAACGAAGAATGTCCGTTACAAATATGGCATACTTTAAAAAAATGAGAAAAATACATATAACTCCCATGAAGTATAATGTTTTATTAAATAACTCCCATGAATTTTCAAACTTTAAAAATAGCTTTCTTGGAGTTTGGAAAAAAATAAAAAGACAAAGGAAATAGGTAAAATAATTTAGTGCTTGGTGGCGATTTAAAATGGCAGCACTTTAAAATTAAAATTATTGACAAGTGAAAAAATTGTGACGATTTTTAATTACCTGTATATGAAACATGATAATTGCAATTCTAAATATTTTCAATTTTTTTTCAAATTTTAAAAAATTTATTTGTAAAATTTAAAAATTTATAATAATTATTTGATAGAAAGTTATAATTTTTATTTTTTTAATTATCGATAAATAAAATATGATAATAATAATTTTAAATATTTTTATTTTATTTCAAATTTTAAGGGAATTATTTGCAAGGTTGGAAAATTCATACGGGTTATTTGATAAAAAAGGCCATCCCCAGGAAATTTTGTATATTTTTTTCGAAAAAATATCTATGTAATTTTTATTAAAAAGATATCAAATGTTCCATTGTACTCAAGTTTAATAGAATAAATTTTGTTATCGCGTGCCTTACCCAAAAAAGAAAAAATGTTATCACGTGATCTCCCTGCAGGGAGCCTGGTATACTTCGCGATCTGTCACTACAAGTCATGAATCATGACACGTGTCCATCCAGTTAATGAGATTAAAAGGTTCCTTAATTAAAATCTAAAACAAGTGTATATTATAGCGTAGAAAAAAAATTAAAAAAGCACATGAATTACTTAATCGTGAGAAGATTTCATTTATTTTGAATAAGTACGTAAATAAATATATTTTTATTGAAAAATTGTATAACATATTAATATATTATTAAAATTTATCATTAATTAAATATATAAAATTTAATTTTTAAAAATAAATTTAATATATTTAATGATATATTAATATATTATGTATAATTTCTCTCCTTTTTATTACGTAAAGAGTGATGATAACGGTAACCGGTGCGGGGCATTCGTTTGCTCCGTTGGGTTCTGGAACTTGAATGAACGTGGACACTGGAAGTGCTTCAAATGAGGTGAGCAATGACGTTAGTCCAATTGGGGCCCACCAAAATTTAATCATTCATACAGTGTCAAAGTCATTAGCCATGGCATATCTTGGTGGGAAAAACAACATTAATTTATTCAGACAAATTACATTTATCCAATGTTATTATGGGTTGCTCGACTTTACAGATTGGATTGTCTAAAGTGATAAAAATATTTTAAAAATATCTCAACCATTGATTTTAAATTAATGGCTAATAATTTTTAATTTTTTATATTTAAAAAATTATCAATTATTGATTTTGAAATTAATGATTGAGATAAAATACTTTCACCTGAAAGTATTTTTAGCAATTTAGAGTATCTTAGTCCCGAATTTGTATCACTCGTCATTTAAATTTGTATTTTATTACTACTTTCTTGGATATATTTCCCTCACCCCAAAATTTTTCAATATATTGCTCGTGCTAGGCCGGGACCCACTCTTCGTGACGATCCTTGCGGAAGGGAGGGAACATTAAGGTTCTGTTTGTCTTTTAATTTTAAAAATAATTTTTTATTTTTTAAAATAAAAAATTATTTAATAACATATTTTTAAAATTTATTTTTACAAAGTATTCTTTTAATATATAACTTAAAAATAAAAAAATAAATTTTAATTATTTTCTAAGTTTTTTTATTTTAAATACTAATTTTATAATTAAATTAAATATTTCTTTATTCACAACATCTATTATTCTTTATTTTTTTTGTTAATTTAAAAATAATTTTAAAAATATATATTCAAATTTTTGAAACATCGGATTCTTACGGTTGTTTTGAGTTGCCCGAGCCAGTATTCTTGCCTTGCCTCCCCTTTCTCCGTTACTATTGCTTCCGCGAGTCCTTCCTTTAAGGCGGCAAATTTTTTAATGTCTTATTATAATATAATAAAATGAATTTACGTGATACGTATACTATTTAAAGAAGGTAAAATAATGTCGAAAGCAGTACTGAATTTTATTTTAAAGATGATAAGATTTATTTGGATGTATTTTTATTTTTAAAAATTGTTAAAAATATTTTATAAAATATTTTTTATTTTTTAAAAAATATTTTTTAAATTTAAGAAAAATAAAAAATATAAAGTATTCGAAGGAATAAATAAAAATATTTTCTTTTATTATGAAATTAAAATCATGATTAAAAAATAATTTAAGATATTTAAAAAATTATTTTTTATTTTTAAAATACATATTTATAGTTATAATTTTTCAAATAATTTACCAAATAGGAAATTATGTTTTTTTAAAAAAATAAAATTATTTTTAAAAATAATAAACAAACAAACTTTTAATTTTTATTATATTTAGAGTTATGATTCACAATCTTACATGTATTAGCTAAATTGTCATACTTATCATTATAAAATAATTTCTTTTTCAATATATTGCTATGGTTGTACATGTTTTATTTGTGAATTACCACATATATATAATAAGAGCCCGTTTAGAGTACAATATAAAAGAAGGTTGATAATATAAGTATATACTATTACGTCCATACAAATGTTTGGTGCATGTAATAGATAGGATAATTTAATCTAATTAAATTATTTTACTCTATCGATATAAAATAAAATTATCATCTTACTTTAGACATTACATGAGTTGATAGGATAAGAGTAAATTTTCTTTTTTACCCATAATTTCAAATGATAGCATTATGAACCAAAATGATAATTTATTAATGAATGGTTGATTATAAATTGATAGTTGACTATCCCTTACTACAACCTATTATTTTTATTATTATTAACTATCAATTATTACTATCCATCATTATTGACTACTATTTGCCAGCTTACTTACTATTAGTGATTATAATCCACCACCACTTTCCGTTATTGATTATGTACTTATTACTACTTCTAATCATTGATTACCATTGATTATATACTTGCTGCCACTTATCACCATTGACCATCACTCTCATCTCTCACTATTGCCACCTATTCTCATTTCCAAAAATATATAATTCTGAAAATTAAATACTATTTGACGATAATTTTATTTCAACAAATATTTTAATACTATTTATAGTATATTAATATGATAACAAAAATTAGTTTATACAACTTTATATTATCATTTTATATAGTTGTGCATTAAATATTAAATAATATTATATTTTATCCATTTAATATCTTATCATATATTATCATATTAGCTTATCCTATTCTATTCTATTTTATACTATCGTATTATTTAAACGAATTCTAATTGAATTATTACTCTTATCATTATAAAAAAATTTATAATAATGTTAAATATAATATAAATATTCTTCAAAATTGAATTTTAAATATAAATTAAAGGTTATTAATGAAAACAAAATGTTGGACAAATTTATAAAAATCGATCTAATAAATATAAAAGATTCAATATTTAATTTTAAATTTTATTTCCATTACATATACCAATCTAAGGAATTTTAATATGCTGTTGTGGCTATACACATTTTATCCTTGATAGACAAAAACAAGAATGATGAATTGAGGCCTCACTACAAATTTTGCTGCCCATAAGATGAGTATTAAAGGGTGAACATGGTCGAACTGCCCTACAGAGAATACGCACACATATATACGGTGAATATGGTCGAATTGCCCCCCAGACAACACACACACACACATATAGCATGATATTAATTATTTCAATTTGGATTGGAATTTTTGAAAAAAAAAATCATAGCGTAATTTTCTTTTTGTTTTATTTCCCCCTGCGGAGACATGAAGCGTATGGGGATCTACATTTGGGCTGAACACATCCCTTATACCCAATTTCACGAGAGGAAAAAAGGCACTACTTGGGTTTGTTACTTTTGGACAAACATTCTACAATGGAGCTAAGACTCGAACATTTCATTGGATTTAGGCCCGATATGTAGCCCGACATACCACCCCATAGTCCAAATCCGATAAAGCCTCAAACAGCCCGAGATTTCATTCTCAAATTTACGCTACTATTCAATTTACGCACACACTCTAAAATTAATTAATTATTATAAGAATTAATATACGTGGATGTGATATAAATGTGAGTGGTAGGATTTGGGGGGTATTTGTGCCAAATAATCTCATTATTCATTTGACTCAATTCAATATTTTTTTTAATTTAATTAAGATTTTATTCGATTCATTTAATTAGCAATATAATTTGATAATATTTTTTATTATATATTTATTTATATAATATAATAATAAAATGAAAAATTAATTTTTTATTCTTTTAAATTTATATTAATTAATTATATTCATAATCAAATTATTAATTATCACACCTTTTTTTAAATATGCTTTTATTATTATTTAATAATTAACTAGAAAATTACTATTTTGAACTTGAGTCAAGTTTTAAATCGGCTCAAATTCATTCTATGTTAAATTAGTTATGTTGAATAACATTAAAATTTAATTAGATTCAATTCCATCCCGAATCAAATATTTGTCTAGCATAAATATTTATATACCTTAATTATAATATATATTTTTATTTTTACTTAATATAAAATAAATATAATTTCTAATAATTTAAATTTTAAAAAATATAAAATTTAATTCACATAAATTTTATAAAATTGACATATGGCAACAAAGTTGAAAATTAACAATTGACTATTCCGAATAATTGAGTAGAAGTAAAAATATATATTATAATTGAAATATATATCTCTCCCCGTGGCATAAGTGACCAAGGAAAACCGATTTAGAATTTAATTGTCTATAGTTCACTATATTATTTTTTTTTTCATGCTTTATAATTTCAGCTATTTCTTTTAAAAGGAAAGTTGACAAGTAAGAACCATGATGTGTTTTTGCTCTTTTTTTTTTTTTTTCCCATTCATTACTATAGGATAGACAGTCTAGCCATAATATCCTGCTAAGAGATAAAACACGCGAAACAAAACAACTAGACAAAAGATTAAAACAAAGTAGTTATTACTAGTAACATTTCTAAACAAACTAGAAGCTGGCCTTGATAAATGAATTCCTCTCAAATATATTAGTACGAAGATTTTTGCGTTAGAAGTTGTTTTCTCTAAAAATAGTAGATACCATGAGATGCAAAAATTGAAGAAAGATAGCTACAAAAATTCTATTGATCCTATTATTGTTGATGTTAATTTGAAATTTTTAATCCAAACTTTTAAAGTTCTCCAATATGCACTTTGTATAAACAGACAGAAAAAATTGAACTTATGTCATCTTAAACCTTGACTGATTTTTGTTCATGCACTTGAATGCTAATAATTCTTGTTATTGATTGGTAGACACATTTTATACTTGTAAATCTAGCCGTTGATTAATTTGTTACTTTCATTCATTGCTTATCATGCAAAAGGATAATATAAATGAAGTAGTACGTGGTATGATAATGAAATAATTTGGCAAGTAGCTGATGTGAACTTAATTCAATTGTCATATGATGGAAGTCCTTGATAATTTTGAGAATAGAAAAGATAATATTTGAAAGTGATAATTATACTTTTCTTTTAGTACAGTGATTTGCACTTGAAATTAAAAATGTCTTGTTTGTTCATAATTAGTGTAAATCCTTGTAACTCTTTTTTTTTTTAAGAAAAAGTATTAAATATATGGAAATTGCATCAAAATGAACAATAATCATAAAATGTTGAACAGAACATACTTTATTTAAAACTTTATTAGAAAGATTGAATGTGGTTTATTGTTGGTAATCTTTAATTGATATTATTTGAAGTTGAGAATCCAACTTTTGTTGCTCTAAACATCTTAGACCATTTTTTTGACATCATCTTAACTTGTTAAATTTTTAGTGACTGAATTTGAGTTTCTAAATGTGTGACCTTTGTAATAGCATCTTGCACCATGAAACATCCGATTATCAAACAACTTTGAAATGATATTTTTTACTGATGACCAAAGATGCAACATTTAGAAATAAATAAATCATGAATGATAGGAGAATCCCCTATAAATTTGACTTTCTAATTAATCAATACAATCACTGCCAACTGTTGTAAGTCCAATACTAAACCAAGTCACATTGATTCTAATTCAATAAAATTGAGTCTATCAATTTTAAGATAAGAAAGGCATCTCAATTTATTTTCTTTTTGTAAGCATACTTGCTTTTCTTGTTTAGAGGTAGAGGCTTGCACTTTTTTCCAAGGTCCATAAAAACAAGAAGAAATTGTAGAAGACAGAACTAGAAAACATCGTTGAAATCTCTTCAAATTGTAGCTGTATGGCAATCCACCAATTTGTAATTTCTTTGTAAGATCCTTCACGCCCATTCTGATAATGAGGTTAAAAGTTGAAGGAACTTAGGATAGAGTCTTTTGAAATTCAATTTCAGCGGAGTCAAAACACCTTTAATTCAAACAAATTAGAGGCCTTCTAAAATCTAGAACTTATGTTCTCTACAATTTATCTGTATAATTACACACATAAAGGATAAGAACACTTTCGCAATCGCTCATGGGAAGCTTTGATCATCCAAATTATGATGGGCAAATGGCAATAGTAGATCTATTGTGAAGCGTTGAATTGATAAGTTTAATCCACGCACACATATATATGTATATATCTCATATTCATATAAGCATACGGGGAGAAAATTTTTATTTTGTATATGTACATTGAATAGCAGGGCCGAAGATGGGATAGACTTTTTGTTTTTTTTCTGAAAATCAATTAATTAATGGGCATAACATATTTAGAAAACTCAAGAATCTCTATCTGAAAATAGGCATGAGGTCTATGCAATTATAGCCGTCATTCAGACAAAGAGGATGAGAAGGATTTTTTGTTAAGCTTTGCTCTCCACATGACACGTGGTGTGATTGCATGGCATCCTCCGGGCCATGCAAGTATCAAGTTCAATAAATATTATGGACGATATAGGATTAGAGCAGACAAGAAGAAGCTTGGAATGTGTGAACATTCTTAGCTTTGCTACAACAAGAAAGAGACACTTTTGGGTGCTACATTTTCAATTTTGGTCGTATCATAGCCTCGCTTCGCTCCATATGAAAACGTTCATCATATTGAATTGTTAATAAGCCATGACCTTACCTGACCAGTATTTGTTCAATGGATTATACCCTTGTTTTTATTTTGCAACAAGGATATGCTAAAATTTTTCTTATAATATAAATGAATAATATTTTGAATTTGAATTGAGAAAGTTATAAAGGTAACATCTTGTACCATTGTAACTGTCTGCAAGATAAGCTAGAAATTTCAACTGTTACTTTATATTTTTACTATTTTTTCATTTGTTTTTTTGTGATAAAATTTTAGTTTCATTATTGTATAGTATGTCTTGCTTTCGAGGTGGCTTTTTTTTTTAATGATAACAATATTGTTTATGTCATTTTTAGTAACATTAATATTTAAGGTCATCTTCTAATGGTATTGATAGAAGAAATTTTAAAATACTCAAGAAAAAGTGTCAATAAATTGACCCTCTTTTGTAACGAGGGGATGCTTATTGTCAATAGACAACATATATTTCATATGATTTTACGGTGATGATGGGGTATTCATGTGAAGGGGGAAAAAAATTGCTTCGGCCTTTTGAGTGCATCCACTGGCCATCATTTGAGGTCAACTTGTGAAGTATATGCCTTCTATAGCTGGGCCAATACATTGAAAAATTCTTCCTTCCGAAAAATTCCAACTGATCCGATGGACATTTATTATTAAAAAAATAATAAAATAATTAAAATTTTAATAACTTTTTTAATTTTTTAATTTTATGTTATAGTTATTAATACAAGTTGTGGATCTGTTGCTTAAGGAAGAATCTTCCCTTTGTTGCTTATGCGCTTTGATCCACTAAAAAACTATCACTTTGTTGTTACACAAATTAATAAAAGGCTAAAATACTTATGTACATTAATATGTATAAAAAAATATCTATATATTATGTGTAAAAAAAAATCTGAAATTTTATAATATGTAATTAAAATATTTAAATTATATATATTATTGTGTAGAAAGCTTCATTCCATTATCTTTCCTTCTGAATCTTAACACAATAAAGGGGTTTCTTCAATTTTTTTTATAATAGTTCCCAAAAAATTGATTTTTTAAAATTATTTTTGAATTTAAGACTAATTTGAAAATAAAAATTATAAATAATAATTATACATTCAAAATTAATATTCAAATAATATTAACTGTCAATTTATAATCAATATTTTCAAATTAGTTCTTCACAATCAATTATTTTAAAAAAGATTTGCACCATTGTATAAAATAATTTTAAAAATTATTTCATTTCCTTCTATTTTTAGGAATTTTTTTCACTGGCATATTTTTTTATAAAGTTATTTTCTTAGGAAAGGTAAAATTATAAATAAAATTCGATTTCATTTCTTCTAATAATTTTTTTAGGAAATGTACATTTTACTGATTTCATTGATTTTTATTTAACCCACATGTCTTTTTAAGTGTTAAAATTTTGTCACCTATGTTTTTCACTATTAAAATTGTGTCTACCTAATTTTTTTATCCAATTTTTAATGAAAAACTCCATCACATATGAATTAAGTGAAATTGGATGAGATTACATATGAGTAAAATATAATTTTTCTAATTATGTAAATATAACAATAACATACAGTTTATAGAATTAAAACAAAGAAATAGGGTTAATATATATTTTTTACTTATCAATTTACATGAATATGGAAAAAATTATATTTTACCTATTATAGATTTCATTCAAATTCATTTAACTCATTTTTTATGAAATATTCTATTAAAAATTGGATGAAAAAAGTTTAGGTGATCAAAATGTTAACATTAAAAAGAATAAATGAACAAATTTTAAAATTGAAAAAATATATAAATTAAGTGAAAATTCAGGAAATCACATATAGATAAAATATAATTTTTCTTAATTTTTTTATATGCATGTATAAGTATTTTTAGAAATAATTTATTTACTTATGAGTTACTTAAGTGAACTATACTTATTACTATATTTAATAAATTTGGGATAAAAAATTTACATTAAATTTATTACATTTTTCTAAGAATTTATTCATAAATTCATGTTCTTTGAGTGTGTTATACTTACAAGCTACAAGCATTTGAACCTCATATTAATTTTGTATTTTTAAATTTTGAGTGTTTTATTTGAGGTTTTTTTTTAAAAAATAGAATTCTACTTGTTGTTCTATATTATATGTATTATTAGGAAAACAACTTCAAAAAAAAAAATTATATCCATACAGAATATAGGTGTTTAAAATGCAACAAAATATAATTTTAAAATTATTTTGTACGTTGACAAAGAATTATTTTTTAATATAACTAATTATAAACAATTAGTATGAGGAATTAATTAGAAATTAACATTTAAATATTATTTTTTCGATTATTTTTAATTTTTAATTTAAAATAAATTTTAAATACAAAAATAAATTTGACAATTCAATTTTTGTGGAATAAAGTAAGCGAATGAAAATAATATGAATAATAAGAGTAAGCATTATGGATAATTTAAATGCTTGTTCGTATCTTCTAAAATATTAGAAGGTTTTTTGGACATAAAATATATGGGGTTATATGTATTTTAAACAATTAATTTCTTAATCAATTCTCTTCAAATTTTCCCCAATTTTAAGCCCAAATTATATATCTGTGGGATAAGGAAGAATCTCTGCATTATATTTGTGACACTTTAAAGTTAAAATTAATGACCATTCCCTCATCAAATAGATAGTCAAATCTCCACATTTGTTTCACCATAGTTAAATACGACGTCTTCGAGGGTTCTACAGTATTCAAAACTAAATCCAAGATCTCAAATTAAGGTCATCAACTAATATATGGCTCCAAAGTCCAAGTGCTTAACTGCTGACTGATGACTTTCGCACACCGGGTTTGGTAATCAATGATATGATACGCCACCCCTTTTAAAAAGGCAGTATATCCTTTTCCTTTAATTATTATTATTATTATTGTGGTAATAATGCGAAATAAAAAAGCTTGGGACAGACATGGCGGAAAAAAGTTGTAGTGTTGCCCTCGTTGCAGTGCCCACCAGACCGGGCGGATTGATTCTTTGGACAGCTAACCAAGAAAATTAAACTCCAATTGCAAGAAACAATTTTCTCACCATTTTTGCTAATAATTCGAGGAGCATATAGTCAATTGACGAAAAAATAGAGTAAAAAATTTAACACTGTAACGTACATCTGGTTTTAAAGATACAAACTGATCTTACTTAAATTATTTGTTGGATAACTTTTACAAATTTTTCTGAAGATTGACAAGAGAATGAAAGATGAGGGAATTGATTTTGATGAATGACCAAAATGGAAGAAAATTTAAAATTCACCTAATGAGTCAATGATGTGTAGAATGGGCCACATGGCATTGGACAGCATAGGCAGAAAGCTGGAAGGCAGTCATTAATAGATAGGTAAATGGAGTATGTGGTCGAGCTTCCTCCCTTCCTTGGGGTCCATTAGTAAAGAATGATGGCAGTATGCGGTCCACCACTGCACGTTATTGCCTTCATATTTATAATTCATTTAACATACGTAAAACAAAATTTAAATTCGATTAAGATAATATCAAATGGTTCTATTTATTATTAAAATATTTACACTGTTATTTCAAATTTAGAAAAATATTGTGCATATAATAAAAATGAACGAGATTAGCGTAATTTTTAATTCTTGGAAGGTGAGAAGTATTATTTTTTAATACAGGATTCCGCCTTATCATTGATAATTTGATTAATAAATTTTTTATTAATGGGGTTTGGATTGTTTGGCCGGACAATGGCACAAGTTGAATTGGCGCACAAATGCCGAGCGTGCTTGGGTTGCGTTTGATGAAGCGGAAGTCACTAATGCAGAAATCAAAATAGAAGAAAACTCTCTGCAATTTTCAATTGATTTTGGATTAAACGCAACTAATGAGGGGATGATCCAATATGTTTTGGCAGGTGGAAAGGTGAGACATTTATGTGCTGGCAGGTCGTTGATTTGACAAAGACAGCAAAAAAGCACGTGGACACGACATGCCAAAACTTCGGAAAGCTTTGCTAAATTATTGCAACTGTTTGCCACCATTTACAACTACAAGCTAGCTGTTGATTAGCTTGGCATTTAAAATCCCAATTAAGGCTCCAATCGCACCGTCCCTCGCATTTTGACGTCATGTAAATTTAAGAATACCATCGTAAAGAGGTTGAATATTTTTATTTTTGAATTATCTCTCATCTTTTTAAATTTTAAAATATATAAATTAGATATAAAACATAAATTTTAATTTTAATAAAAAATATTAACATGTTAATTCAGTCGATTATATATGACAATTTGGATCAAATTATTGTGATTACTATTGATCATGTGTTAAAAACACTAATCAATCTATACGTTTCCTTATCCTCGTAAAAAATGGTTGAATAACTATCTCAATATATCATTCTACCCGAGGGAATTAGGAATTAAAAAGTCAAGCTTTCCATTAAATTATCATAACTTGCAGCATATTTGACAGTAAATTCAAGTTTAGATTTTTTTTTCCCAGAGTGATTTAGTATATCATCCAAACAAAAATAATTTCTATAGAATTAAGTCTTAAATACTATAACAAGACACTTACATCGAATGCATTCATCAATAATAAGCTCTTTTAAAATTAATTATATTCAATGTAAATTCTTCTATCGTCGTACCGGCGAGGGTACTGGATAGTAACTTGGAAATAGCAATTGATTTAATTTCCAAATAAGTCTGGGGTCAAGTTTGTCATTTCAAGTCACCGTAATCCTTTTGAAAAAGAGAAAAGGAAAAGTTCCATGTCCCTTTGAAAAAAGTAAACCATAATGCCATGATAACAAGGTTCCCCACAGTGAAGCTTCTAATAAAATTAGATCAGTAACGCATCCCAGCCGAGACATGTTTCTGTCAGAATATGCTCATACTTGTTAATTAAATTGCTCACAAACAAGTTTCAGAACAGTAGAATCCCTAACAAGGTGCTGTTCATAAGAGGATTTTTAGCCATTCTTCTCCACTCTCATCAAATCAGGCTGACAGGAAAAACATGTTCAAGTCATGGAGCAAGAAGAACAAGATCAAAGCAGTATTCAAATTGCAGTTTCAGGCAACTCAGGTAAGAGAAACATCCACACAAATTTAAACTTTTTTATAGAAAAAAGAATTCTGCTGCTAAATCTCAATCTCAAATGGGATTTGGCTTGGCTCTTCAATTGTAGCATATTGCTCTTGAAAGTTTTGAAATTTACACGGTATTGCACATAGTTGCACACTTACCGATGTACAGTTGTCTAAAAGCAGTCTCCTACCTTGTTCTGTGTATCCTTTTTCTCAGGTTCCAAGGATGAAAAAGAATGCACTCATGATATCTTTGGTGCCGGACCATGTTGGGAAGCCGACGGCGAAACTAGAGAAAGCTGCAATCCAGGATGGGACCTGTTTGTGGGAGAATCCTATTTTTGAATCTGTTAAACTTGTTCGGGATGCAAAATCAGGAATCCTCCAAGAGAAAATTTACCATTTCATTGTTGCAACTGTAAGCAATAGCTCTAATTTGACACTATCTCTAGCCTGATTGAGCCGTTTACCGGTTGGAAATTTCAAATTTTATGGGGTATTGCAGGGATCTTCAAAATCTGGCTTTCTTGGAGAAGCTTCCATTGACTTTGCTGATTTTGCAGCAGAAACAGAACCAGTGACTGTTTCTCTCCCTTTAAAGTTTGCTAATTCTGGTGCTGTTTTACATGTTAGTACCTTTCTGTTTTTCATTGTCTAGATATTTGTATTGTCTTCAGAACCTGAGTTTCATGGCTGTCTCTTCATGTTTAATACTAGTTTTTAATGCCATCAGATTACACATAAGAATCATGATTCCTGACAGAAGTTAATTTGTGGATACAGGTTACAATTCAGAATGTGGAAGGATATGCCGATCAGAGGTCAATTTCACCTTAAATTTTTTTCTTGCTTTTGATTCCAACGCTCTTATGAGATTAAAGACCTTGTATCCTGATTTCAGAAATGGGGAAGATAATGGAGCTCTGGAACTTTACGACGATGGAACCTTGAAACACCAGCTGAGCTTTTGCAGTACAGACGAAAGTTCCTACAATCCTGATGAAGTAAGGTCTTAGTCAGTGCCTTTCGCACTTTCTCTTTCCTGAATGAAAACTTTTAATAGGAGAAGTTCTGGAAGGAAAGACCTCTTTCCTGAAATTTTAGTCACATTAGCTATTTGAAAATTTCGCAGGATGTGGACAAGACCAGAGCTGATTATATGGAAAAGAATGGAAGCTTCAAAGCATCTAATGGAGCCAGTCCTGGTGAGGCAAATGCAGCGGCAAACCATATGCGGAGAAGGTCGAACACAGACTGGTCATTGGGTTCAGCATCAGATAAAAGTTTAGGTGACTGGACAAACAGCCTGGAAGATAATCATCCAAGAGAAAAATTCCAAGAGCCTTCAGATAATTCCACTGAAAAATTCAAAGGTGAAAGTGCTACTCTAATGAGGCAGGTAGAAATGTCAGAACTGGAGATTCAATCACTTCGGAGGCAGATAGCTAAAGAAAGTAGCCGGGGACAGAATATGTCAACTCAAATAATCTGCCTCAGAGAAGAGAGAGATTTGCTCAAAACTAAATACGAGCAATTGAAGTCCCAGATGGAGTTCAATAATTTGTCTGAAACTCCAAGAACATTGCAGTCTGAGACTGAAGATGTTAAACATAAGTTGCAAGCAATAAAGGACGAGCTTGTTTATGAGAAAGAGCTAAATGCCAACCTTCAGTTGCAACTGAAGAAGATGCAAAACTCAAATTCTGATCTACTTTTGGAAGTGAGAGACCTTGAAGCAATGCTGAAAGAGAAGGATAAAGAAATATTGAATCTATCAACCAATAGAAAATCCAAAAATAAAAAGGATGAACACTATCTGTCATCTAAAGCATTGGCTAAAGAGCATGATGACAGCAGAGAAGTAGAGCTATTGAAGCAGCAGGTTGCAGATTTGAATGGAGAATTAGACATCCAGAATATGCAGGCTGAAGAGCTAAATAAGCAAATAGTAGAGCTCAGCTTGGAGTACAAGCTTCTAAAGAAAGAAAACCTTGATATTTCTTTGAGATTAAAACAAAAGGAAGCAGAACAGATTATGTTACACAATGAACATTCAGCTTCATTGACGACTATAGAACAACTTGAATCACAAGTAGAGAGACTGGAAGAAAAGATAAAGAACCAGGAAGAAGAATTCTCAGAATCCTTGGCTTGTATCAATGAACTTCAAAGCCAAGTCAGGTCTTTGGAGAAAGAATTGACAATGCAGGCAGAGAAATTTGACGATGAACTCGCTGCCATGAAATGTGCAAAAACAGATCAGGAACAGCGGGCCATCCAAGCTGAGGAGGCCTTGAGAAAAACTAGACACAATAATGCTATCACATCTGAGGAGTCCTTGGCTTGTATCAATGAACTTCAAAACCAAGTCAGGTCTTTGGAGAAAGAATTGACTATGCAGGCAGAGAATTTTGACAATGAACGTGCTGCCATGAAATGTGCAAAAATAGAGCAGGAACAGCGAGCCATCCAGGCTGAGGAGGCCTTGAGAAAAACTAGACACAATAATGCTATCACATCTGAGCGTTATCAGGAGGAATATAGAATGCTTTCTCTTGAAATGGCATCCAAAGTTGAGGAGAATGGAAAGATTACCAAGAAAGCACTTGCAGAAGCTGATGAGCTGAGGCAGCAGAAAAGTGTTATGGAAGAAATGCTACAGAAATGCAATCAGGAGGTCAGGCTTATTACTGATCAGAATGAATCAAAGCTACAAGAGCTCTTGAATCAAATAGATTTGAAAGAAAAAGGAATTGAGCAGATGTCACAAGAACTAGAGGATAAGACTAAACAACTTGAATATGCACAAAAGTGCATGAAGGATAAGACTAAACAACTTGAAGATGCACAAAAGCACATGAATGAGAAAGATGATGCCTTTTCCATGCAAATTCAAACGCTTAGATCTGAATTTGAGAAGCTGATGGCTGAAGACTATAAATTGTCTAAATCCAAACAAACAGGTCATATTGAAGAGACTGCTGTCGGTGCCCTACTGTCAGAAGTCCAAATCTTTAAGATCCAGCACAGTGAGTTGAAACATAGCTTGCAGAAAGAACAAGCTGAGAAAGATAATATGAAGGAAAAGATATCTCAATTACAAGGAGAGCTGAAGAAGAAGGATTCGGATTTAAGCACCATGGAAAAGAAGCTCAAGAATAACAAAGGACGAGCTGCAGTTAATCATGTGAATTCAACTTCAAGAGACAGTGAGAACGCTGCACCTCCTTCCACTAAGGCACAAATCAGGAAGTCGAAATCAGAAACACAGAAGGTAACTGTCCTGATTCCTACCATAAATTATGAATGAAAGAGGGGAAAAAATGGATTTTTCTCAGAATATATTCAATCTCCTTTAAAATAGAACCAAATTGAGATTAGTCTTTGAAATATCCACAGCACAGTTAAATGTGCTGCATAGATTTATTTCAGCAGGTATAGCATTTCTTTGTGATATGCAGTCATTAAATAACTGGCTGAATTTTAAATGAGCTTGCAACACATTGCATGTCGCATATAGAGAAAAGTAAGCACGTTTTTAAGACCAGTTATGGAACCTGACGTTGATAAAAGATAATGTCTGATTGTGGTCGAAGCTATTCTTTGCACATGTATACGCATGCTCTAGATTAACACATGCTGTTGTGTATTGGTAATATAAAAGGGAGCAAATGCTGCAAGCACACCTGTCGGCAAATCTCCAGAAGGAGGAACAACAGCATTGCAAACTAGGTATAGAAGTTATTTCATTTCTTTCTTTCCATCAATTTAACTAGTACCCTCGTGATAAAAAATTGTTCATCTAGTATCTGAGATGTCAAAGCTGGATATGCAATTTTGCATACTAATTTTGCTTGTGTGTTGATATAACTGTTGCAGGGAGCTTGAAACTTGTTCAGCAAGTGACGTGACTGTCTGCAACACAAATGAGTTATTGAATGAAATGGCTGTGCTAAAGGAGAGGAACAAGTCAATGGAAAACGAGCTGAAAGAGATGCAAGAGAGATACTCCCAAATCAGTCTTAAATTTGCAGAGGTAGAAAGTGAAAGACAACAGCTTGTCATGGCTCTACGTAAAAACGGAAAGAACTAGAATTCTGTCAGGCAACTTCTTATGTTTCTCAACAGACAGCGCGTAGACATGAAGCAGGCAGTAAGACGCCATGAGCAACCGAAGTGGAGGAACCTGGTATGTTGCACTTCATTTGAGTGTTGAGCCTACGTCTCCTGTACATCAACTAACATGTTTACTCTTCTGATTTTGCCTGGCAACTTCGTTAAATATTTCTAAATGTTATTATACGTTGAAAATATATCCAGAAATATACTATGCTGGTGGTTGAAATAGGCCGTTGAACTCACCAGTTTGATATTCTTGGCGTGCAAAGTTGCAAAAAATATGTAACAATGTTCTATTACATGGCGTCGGATCTGTGTGTTCTTTCTCCTCTTATTTCATATAATATATATAAGAACAGTGGAGGACTTAAAAATTTACAGTGACAAAATATGAAAAATAAAAATTATGGTGTATCACCAGTACTAGTATACTACTACATTACTAGATTTTACGGCAGGACTTCGGTATCCCAAATCCAACTAGGAAATATAGACCCCGGGGACGTGTTTATACAACAAGCTTTACTTTTTGTTCAATGTAATACAAACGGTGCAAGGAATTCTCTGATCAAATCGAACTTGGCACTACATATTTCAATCATTGCAGCTGCGAGGTGGATTAGTTTATACTTTTTTTTTCATTTAAATAATGGTTAAAAATTAATGATTTTTTATTAAAAATCAGAGTAATAATTTTTTATTAAAATAAAAATAATTAAAAATTTATATTTTTCAATTTCAGCATTAAAAATATCACATCAATCTAACCTAAAATCTAAATAAAATTTTATTATTTATTTATGCCTTCAAATAAAATTAAATTAATTTAATAATGTAAATATATATTTTATTTTTTAATGATTTTTCATGTAAATAAACACATAATTGATTTCTTTTAGACAATAAAAGTGCCTTTGTTGGCAAAAATCAATATGAAAGGACCTTTGCAGGCTTATTTTTTTTAGACTTATTTATTATAGTAATAAAATAATAATTTGTGAATAATTAATTATTGATGAATTTAAATATATAATTTAATTTTATATTTAATATAATTTTTAATAATAATATATTTTTAAAATAGAATGGATATTAAAAAATTTTATTGCGAGAAAAAATTATGTTTCAATATAAGACACAAGAATAAAATTTTGATTTGTGAAAAATAACTTAAGTATATCAAATATAAAATTAAATTATATATTTAAATTCATCGATAATCAATTAGTCATTAATTCATTATTTTATTACTATAACAAATAAGTCTAAAAAAACAAAGAAGTCTGCAAAGGCCTTTTTATATTGATTTTTGCCAACAAAGCCAATTTTATTGTCTTAAAGAAATCAATTATGTATTTATTTATGTGAAAAATAATAGAAAATAAAAAATATAATATTTACATTATTAATCTAATATAATTTTATTTGAAGGCATAAATAAATAATAAAATTTCATTTAAATCTTAGGTTAGATTGATGCAATGTCTTTAATATTGAAATTGAAAAATATTAATTTTTAATTATTTTTGTTTAAATAAAAAATAATTACTCTGATTTTAAAAAAAATTATTTATTTTTTAACCATTATTTAAATAAAAAAAGTACAAACTAATCTACCTCGCTACTATAGTGGTTGAAACATTTAATGCCAGATTTGATTTGATTCCAGAGAAGAATTCCTTACATCGTGTGTATTACATTAAACAAAAAATAAAGACTATTATATAAATACATGTCCGAGATTTATATTCCCTTATTGGATACTGAAGAGTTGCCTAGATTTTACTCTATATTAAATTGACAATATCTTGTAACATTTTATATGATAATACGTTAATGTATATGATAATATATTAATTGCAGTAATGCATCATAAATTCTTTTAAAAATATGTTAAGTTTTGCCTACTTTTGTAATGATGGTTCCATCATGGGAGGAACTTCTATGTATTATTTTTATAGTACATTATTAAATCTAATGGTCTAGATTTATCCCTAATTTATATTTACCAACCTATTAGTATTATACAAACTGATTAATTCATATAGTATTATGCAAGTTAAATAAAATTTAATAATTTAAAATAATTGATGTGCTCTGCTCTTAACAACCGATACAAAAACTTGGAAAAAAGATGAGATTGTTTGCAAACTTAATTAATCGCTAATGTAAGCTGAACCATCGAGACACTTGTACGTATTCAGACATCTGGTCACTCAGCTTTCGTCAGCATCTAACAGCAATACAACATTGATAATCTGATGGATATTAGATAATTAGGTGAAATGGACAGGTGCTCGTTTGTACTCACACTTGGATCATTGGATGAGTCAACAGTCAAACTCAGAGGGGACCTCTCCTGTTAAATATTGCCGTTGCAATCCATTTGATTAGATGTAGATGGCACTTCATTTCTTAAAAAATTGAATATTTTAATTATTGAATTATTTTTAATATATTAAAATTTATATTTTTAATATTAATTTACTTATTTTAAAATTAAATAATTCAATAATAAAATATACAAACTTTTAGTTGGTGGAGTTCTTCTACTTACAGTTTCCATTGCATGTTTAAAAAAGAAAGCATCAAAGGTTTGGAAGCCACGTGTGTGTGGATTACTTACACGTATCAAACCACAAAGATGAATCGGCTATATTACACGTGTCTGCTGCAGTGAGATGCCACAGCCATGCAAAGCTGGCGGAGTGCGGTGTTACGGCTTTCTCTATAAACCGTTTCAAGTGTCTGATTCCTTTCTCAGACAACACCATCGTTAACAAAAACAAGCACTTTCCTTATTCTGTTTTCAATCATGGATGGTGGAGTAGTTCATAGTCGCGTGCACGGCCAGGAGCATGTAGAAGATGAACACAATCACGAGAAGAAGTCGGTTCTGAAGAAGGTCAAGGCAAAGGCCAAGAAAATTAAGAATACAATCACAAAGAACGGCCACGGTTATGAACATGAACACGACTATCATTATGATGACCAACATGTTCCGGATGATCATGACCTGGATGAGGAAGATGATGAGGATGAACAACACCCAGAAGTTCAGGGAGAACCTAGTACGTTCTTTTCTCTCGCTGTTGTCTTCAAATGTCACTATGTTTGGATATTGAGGATTTAACGTTAATTTTTCAAATAAGAACAACAAAACCCTTGTATAATTTGTGTGCTATATCTGGATATTGAGCAGTTTTTGACAGTGCGGCTGTGAAAAGCTCTTTGCCGGGGCAAGTTGGAAATTCTGGACAGTCCAGAGTTAATGTTGCAGGGACAACAATTACAGGTCAAGAACCTCAGCACACGCCAAGAGTAGTTGTTGTTTCTCCAACTACTGAAGGCTTTCATCATAACCGAGCCACTGACCCAGTCAAAACATTTGTTGGAGGGGACAAGACAGATCAGTGTAAGGTCAATTTGGAAAGACAAATGGACTTGGAGAAAGATCCTCACGCACCAAGAAGTTCAGCTCCTGCTTATACTCTTTCCAATTATGAAACCTGGCCCCACAACTTGAGTTATGAGAATATCACTGATCCAACCAAGGCAGGCAAGTAACCCGATCAAACAAAGTTGATAGTTCTTCTTCTTCTTCTTATTTTTTTAAAAGAAGAGTTCACACACACACAGATTTACATCAAACAAGCCACAGAATGGCAAAATCTAAACGGTGGTCTCTGAACAAACAAGATTAGGTTGCGCTATATGTAGTGTAATGAGTGAAACGCGGCTGAATTATAGTAAGTGAAGTAGTGTTTGCTCCAACTACAGCCAAAGTTAACATTTCATTCTCGTCGTTTTTCTGAGATTTTTACTCTCTTGAAAAAAAAAAAAAAAAGGTACTGCAGAAATACATGTCACTCCAATTGGAAGCTCTTTTACAAGAATGAATATTTATGATGAAGAAAAACCAAACCCAGATCAGAAAGCCATGGCAACTGCTGTCGAAACTCAATATCCTTATGGCAGAAGAGACCTTGACCAGCAAGTCCTGCAAACTGCCGTCGGAACTCAATACCCTTTTGCTGGCGGCCATAACCAAAATGTGTCCGCGGATGTTACCCGAACTCAGTATCCTTCTGCTGGAAGCCATGGCCAATTCTTTCCAGAGCCAGCTCCCAAAAATCTTAGTACGTTGCCAGAAAACCGTCCAGTGATTGTGGAAGCATTTGGCACAACCCCCAAACTTGGAGAAGGAACGCACCATGAGACATGGGAGAAACCATCAAATCAGAGCAGTTACACAGACAAGATCGCATCAGCGACCGCTGTAATGGCTGATAAAGTTGTGTCAACCAAGAATGCTGTTGCATCCAAGCTCGGATATGGCGAGAAAAGCGACAGAGACGTGAACGAAAGGAAACATGAAGAGCATGAAATCGGAGAGAAACACCCATCAAACCAGAGCAGTTACACAGACAAGATCTCATCAGCGGGCTCTGTAATGGCTGATAAAGCTGGGTCTGCCAAAAATGCTGTTGCATCCAAGCTCGGATATGGCGAGCAAAGTGACAGAGACGTGAACGAAAGGAAGCATGAAGAGCATCAAATCGGAGAGAAACAACCATCAAACGAGAGCAGTTACACAAACAAAATCTCATCAGCCACCTCTGTAATGGCTGATAAAGCCGTGTCTGCCAAAAATGCTGTTGCTTCCAAGCTCGGTTATGGCGAGCAAAGTGACAGAGACATGAACGAAAGGAAGCGTGAAGAACATGGAATAGCAGAGAAACACCCATCGAACCAGAGCAGTTACACGGGAAAAATCTCATCTGCAACCTCTGCAGCAACATCTGCTATTGCTGACAAAGCCGTCTGCGCTAAAAATGCCGTAGCCTCTAAGCTCGGCTATGGCGAGAAAGGTGATACAAACAAAACGGGAATAACCCATGAAGAGCATAAAAGTGGTTATAGTGCAACCAATACTGGGTCGAGCGTAAATACTTCAAACACACTAGGTTCAACAGGAAATACAACAAGCATGGCTGGGTCAGCTGCAGACTACGGAAAGAAAATCACTTCCACCGTGACAGAAAAATTAGCACCGGTTTACGGGGCGGTTGCAGGCGCAGGAAGTGCGATAAAGTCAAAAGTGCCTGGCACCGGAAGTGGAACAAGTACTGGTAGTGGTTCTCTACAACAGGACAAAGGGGTTTCTGTGAAGGACTATCTGGCTGACAAGTTGAGACCAGGCGATGAAGACAGAGCTCTATCAGAGGTAATCTCCGAAACTTTGCATAATAAGAAGAAAGAGAAGCCAACTAAGATTTCTGGTCATGAAGATAGGAACGTCGGAGAGGTGGTTTCTGATGCCATTCATAAGCAAGAAGAAGAGCGAGAGAAAGAGAAAGTAAGCCAGCAACACTTGGGCTTGGGTAAGGTGTCGCAGTCAGAGGAGGTTAGGAGGAGGTTGGGTCCTTCGGATGAGAAGGTAGAGAAGGAGATTCATGAAAGTTATGTGAACAAACCCGGCCAGGGTATGGTTGATAAGGTTATGGATGTTGTTGGTAATTGGTTTTCCACATCAGGGGAGAATCAGGCCTCGCAAGGTTAAACTTTTTATTCTGTTTCAGCGTTCTTAGATTTGGTCTGTCAGAGAATTTCACAAACTGTATAAGTGTGTTGTGTTCTATAAACAAGAATCGCAATATGGGCTTGTTTTACTCTGCCTTTTTGGATGCAGGTGCTGAAGCCATATCTAACAAGTCTGTTCCAGATGGAGGCCGTGGTGTCCAGGAAAGAAGGCTTCTGGAGTCATCTGATTGAAACTACCTCGGTAGATTTCATCTACAGCTTTAAAGTTAGAAGCTTTATACATGTCGGATTCTGTAAATTATGTTGGGTGTATTTTGTGGGATTTGCATGCCGTGTATGATACCTTGTTTGATTGCATCTAGTAATGAATAATTATATTTTGTCAAGAACCGGAATGCAACAAGCTCAGTCTGAAGCGCTATGTGCCGTATTCAATTTGCATCATTCATGATTTGTTAACAGTAACATCACCTGTCTGCAATTTTGTCATGCCATCATAATTTTTGGTATTCTTTTACTATGAAGCTGCAAATCATGTTGATCATAAGGCCTGCAATTTACATTGACCAAGGGTACTTCAAATGCACAAGGATGCAGATGTCTATGTCGTACAAAAAAAAATCAGAGTCATGAGCTCACACTTCTGATCACAGCAACAGAAGTCATGTTAGGACTAAGGAGGTTCACCTTTATATTTGTCAATATTATTACATGTAGCAGATAAGTTAAAACCCAGAAAAAACCTAAACTCAGATCTTACTCAAAATTCCTCAAGAAATCTTTGATCTTAACAACCAGAAAGAGAATCAATAGATCAGAGTTGGGAACCATTTTTCTTATTTTTTCTCCTCTTTCTTGTCGTCCTTCTTTTCCTCTTTCTTCTCTTCCTTCTTTTCCTCTTTCTTCTCCTCTTTCTTTTCTTCCTTCTTCTCTTCCTTGGCAGGTCCAACTGAAACTAGATCTACTTTCCCAACTTTCTTCAGTTTCTTCACCACTGCCACTGTGTCCATTTGACCAATTACTGTTAACTTCTGCTCCTTCATATCTGCTGCGATCGAATCAACCCCTGCGATCAGAAATTGATAAATTGAACAGACGGATCCTTCTTTATATTCCATCAAAATCAACCGAATTCACAAAATCGGTCTTACAGAAGAACTATTTAATTAAAATTATGTGAACAAAAGAATGGGTCAGAAGATTGAAAAAGGACTATAACCCACCATAGATATCTGCAGCAGCTTCTATAGCTTTCTGCTTTGTTTTTTCATCAGTCATAGTCATAACTTTCAACACCACCTTCTGCAATGCAAATCCAGTGATGAAAAGATGACGCAGAAGGAGAGAGAAAGTGAAAAACAAATAATTAAATTCCAATAATCAAACAACAGCAAGTGCAGACCAATCATCTACAAGAAATAAGAAGTGGATATGGAGAAAATAGGATACGAGAATCAGTACCTGAGCCATTCGAGGAGGAAAGCGAAGAGCGGGTTGAACACAAGGAAGAAGACTAGAAGAAGATGAAGGTTTGGAGTATAATGACACATTATATGCACAATTTTTACTGCCGCAATTCAACGGCAGGCAGGACAAATGTTTGACATGCTCGTACTGTCTTCTGATTTTCTGCAGTTGCGTGTATACTTAGTTATGTGCATTCTAGATACAAGTAAATGAATCTAAGAGTATGTTTGGCTAGAGGTGAAAATGAGAGGGGGTGTAAATAGAGGGGAGTGGAAATGGAGGGGAAGTAAATGAAGGTGAAAGTAATTTCACTTGGGTTGTTTGGAATGGGTGAAAATAGGAGGGGGAGTAAATATGGGTGAAATGAATTTTTTTTGTTTGGAATAGGTGAAAATAGAGGGGGAAGGAAATGTGAATGAGTGAAATGGCTAAAATATCCTTTTGTTATGTTATGTTAAGGTAGTTATAATATTATTTAGTAAAATTAAATAACAAATAATTTATGGACGAAGGAAAATATGTTAAATTTTTTTCTGAATACTAACATATTTAAAAAATTATAATTTTTTATTTTCATATAATTAATAAATATTAAAAATTTTGCATCATATTTTAGAAAAATACTTATGGTGAGGTAGTAAATTACTATATTATCATTGTTTAATAGAATTACACATATTTGATGATAATAATTTTATTTGATAATTTTAAATTATTTTTAATTTATTTTATTACTAATAATATTAATCAATAATTGATTAATTTTTAAATTATAAATCAATTGACTCATTTCATTTTTTTTCAATTCTTGTGACTTACGAAATCTTATTTAAAAAGTATTTTTATTAATATATAATGATTTAATAATTTTAACAAATTTTATTTTACCGGTCAATTCATTTTAAAACAAAAACGGAATGAAAAAAAAACAATCATTTCTCAACGGTGAATGAAAATTGTAAATGTGGGTTCTGCTCTGTCCGTAGTTTCTTTTTTTTTTTTGGCCAAAGCTCTGTCCGCTATTTCTGGTCTTCGATTCTTGCCATTCGTCCGTACCTTTTTGCGAAAAGTCCCAATTTCACTCTGAATTTCTTCTCTTATTTGGAGGGGGGACAATTTCACTGGGACCCACATACTTTTTTCACTTGCAGTTACACCCCCTTCAATTTTCACTTGTAGCCAAACAGGTGAAAATCATAATTTCACCTCTAATTTCACCTCCCCATTCCCTTTCCCCCCTTATTTCACCTATTCCAAACACAGTGTAAGAGAAATTAGATTTTATCGGATTATGGTTAAATAATAATTTGTGAAAATATAAATAGTTGAGTGTATAATTTATTGATATTGTATACCTATTTCTTTTTTCTTTTTTTTTGGGGGATAATACAACGTGGCAACAGCCCAATATATACCTACTTCTTTGACAGTTAGGAAAAATTTGTATATTTTTCCCTGTAACTTAATAGAATATGCATTAAGAAGAAAAATAACTAAAAACATTCGCGTGCATTGCCGAATTTAATAGAATATATATTCTTTATTACTTTTTTTTTACAAGATCTACGTTGGATGTCCATTGTCTTAACTTTAAAAAGGACACAGAATGCTGTGCTCAACTTGGCCATAGACATAGATATTATAATATAATAATTGGAATTCATAACTGCATGATATTTCAATTTTTTTAATTGGGTTGAGAAAATAGCTAAAATTTTTAAATGATGAAAAAGTAATTGTTGGAAAAAAATAAAAATTATTTATGATACACCTATATATTATTGCGTTGATATATTATCGTATAATATGTAAGGTGTTATTTGGTTTGCAATAAAAATATAGAAAATTATATTTCTCAGAAAATAGACAATCATAAAATTATTTGATTGCACAAATGGGAAGAAATAAAACTTCTCGAAAAATTGTATTTCCCATAAAACATAAGAAATCACTTATCTATTTCCTTAGGTAAATTCTATTTTCTGTATTTTTAATTAATTCATAGATAAAAATATCTTTACTAAAAATATAGAAAATTATATTTCTTAGGAAATAAACAATCATAAAATTGTTTAGTTACACAAATGGGAAGAAATAAAACTTTTCGAAAAATTGTATTTCCCATAAAACACAGGAAATCATTTATCTACTTTCTTAGGTGAATTTTATTTCTTGTATTTTTAATTAATTTATAGATAAAAATGTCTTTACTAAAATTTATTAATATCAATTTTGTCCTTTTAATTTATCATCAGGTTTAACTTCATGAATGCCGTTGTTTCTTATTTGAACATCTCTCACCTCTTCTCAACCCTAACAACAGTTTCCGACGATGGCATTAGTGATTTCTGGTAAGCTAAGATAACCTTTCTCATTTTTTATTTTCCTATTTGCTCTTTTTCTATTATGTAAGTTATAGCCTTGTTAGTGAAAAATTTTCACCTTCCTATTTTCAAAAAAAAGAAAAGAAGCAGTAGCGTTGGAATACAAATAGTAAAAAAAGCATGGTAGAATTTGACAAATTAGGATGTTTACTCCACCCCATGGCAGAGCTTACAAGAGATTCTAATTATAATATCATTGTTGTTTGCCTGTTGCCTTCCTTGAATAAGATGATTGTTGTTTCTTTAATTTTAATTTATTAATAGTATCACGATATCTACTAACTATCTATCAGATGATATTTTTATGATTCATTGGGAGGGTAAGGTACTTGTGTGGTTTATGCTATTCCACAGAACATCATAATTCAATATTTACATATGCTAAAATTTACATACCATATTTTTATTACTCTTTTAACTTATAAAATTTTTGTTTGTAATTTATATATGTTATACAGTTATGGCTCGCTTACCATTGAGTAAAAAGAAAAAGATTGGTACTACATGTATTGTGATATACACATAGATGATGCTTATATTTTTGCAGGCTATTGTTGAATTTATGTATCTTCTATCCATTTTGAATATTAGATTGGCCAAGCCTATATCCTCTATATTTGATAGTTGTGCTGAAGAAAGATATTATATTAGGCTTTTAAATCTTAGGCTAATGATTTAAATGATTCAAGAAAGTGATGTAGCATGCTTGGACAACTTTAGGATGAATAGAGCTTGTTTTTATAAGTTTTGTGACATGCTTAGAGATGTTGGTAAGTCACAAGGAAATAGGGAGGAAATGGCTGCTCTATTTCTATTCATACTTTCTGATGACACAAAAAATTAAAAAACTCAATTGTATTTTAGAAGAAGTGGTGAGACAATATTTAGGTACTTCAATTTAGTTCTCCATGCTATCCTTAGATGCCATGATATTCTTCTAAAGTAACCTAAGCCAGTGATAGAAAATTACTAAGATAAAAGATGAAAATGATTTAAGGTAAGTTAGAATTTTTAAGATAATTAGATGAATTTGTAAATATTTATAAATATATACAATATATATTAACAAGTGATATATATACACACTGTAGAATTGCTTAGGTATTTTGGATGGAACTCATATCAAGGTTCGTGTTGGGGATAAAAATAAAGATAGGTTTAGAAATAGAAAAGAAGAACTCACTACTAATGTGTTGGCTGCATGCATGTGAAATTTGTAATTTATTTATATATTACCTAGTTGGGAGGGGTCCGCACATGATAATATAGTGCTTCAAAATGCACTTTCTAGAAAAAATATTTTGATAGTTCCACAAGATAACAACATTAGTAACTTCATATTGTTCAATTTGAACTAAAGATCTTATTTAAAATAAAACTAATTAACACTTATATTAGTTAATTTTAGGAAACTACTATTTGTGTGATGTTGGGTACATGAATTGTGAGAAATTTTTAACACCATTTAGAGATCAAAGATATCATCTAAGTGTATGGAAGAATGGTGCTCAACCAATATTTATTGAGAAATATTTTAATATGAAGCATTTTCAAGCAAGAAATGTTATTGAGAGGTGTTTTGGATTGTTAAAAATGAGATAGAGTATTCTAAGATGTACAACTTGGTACCCTAGGAAAACTGTGGATAGAATTACCTTAGCATGTGCATTGATGCATAATTTCATTTGAACATATATGAGTATGGACCCCATGAAGTCTTTGCTTGTGGATGGTGAGGGAGAAGAAAATGGTGAACTTAATATTGGGACTATGAAATCTAATGCTGTATGGAGTACATTCAGGAAGGATCTTACCAATGAGATGTAAAATGCATGGCTACATGAATTCGCATCGTTGAATAGGGTTTAGCAAATACTATGTAGCATGTTGTTTCACTTTGTATTGCATTTATGGATTGATGTTGAAGATACACTTTATTCTTGTATTATATTCTTGCTTATAACTCTAAATTTTAATTGGAGTTTGTAATAAGATCTTATAAATGACTCTGCCTTTTATTGAACTAGTGAAATTATCACCCTAAATTGCTAGTATACTTTAAACTAGGGCAGAATGCCGCTCTTATAAAATTTTATATTTCCTCTCTCTTTATCTTCCTTTTTTTACAAATGAGTCGATCAAAAGTTTAAAGAAATACCAACCAAAGTGCTAATGGTGCAAACCCTTCTAAAAGATGCATAAGATGAGGATGTGCTAAGGATCATGCACTTATTAGTACGATGATGGATTTTGTGGATCTCGGTGATTGGAATACAAACAATGGCCAGTTTAAGAATGGTACTTATACAAAGTTAGAACATCTTATGGAATAAAAGCTTTCTGAGTGTGGTATGAAAGCTAAACCATACATCGAGTCCTAAATGAAGTACTTAAGAAATCAATATAATGTTATTGCAAAGATGCTTGGTCCAGCTGCTAACGATTTTGGATGGAATGATGAAGAGAAGTTTGTAACATGCTCAAAACCAGCTTAGAATGAATGGGTGAAGGTAATATTTTACATTATGCCTTTTATTTTATGTATATATGTGTGTCTATGTATATTTCTATTTTTTAGTGATAACTTTTAATGTTTTACCTTTTTCTCTCATTATGTTTTCTTTTATTTTATGCTAGAGTCATAAAAATGTTGTAGGGTTAAGAAACAAGTCATTTCCATTTTTTGATAATTTAACTAAAATCTTTAGGAAAGATAGAGCTATTGGAGATGAGGATAAGAATCTACAAGATGCATTAGAAGGGATGGAAGATGAAGAAATGGTTAAAGAAGAAGAAGAATAAGAATATGTTTCTACCATTTCGGTGGAGGGCATTAGTCCAATGCCTCCATGTGGCCTAATAAGAACTTCTTCATCAACTATATCATCAAACCGAAGGTCAAAGAAGGCAAAGATAGAAACTTTGAAAGTTTTGAAAGAATTTTCTACTACATTTGTAAAAATAGGTGATGTGATGGAAGATGCAAATAAATACATAGGCCGCTTGGCTTCTTATTTCTAACATGAATTTGATATTGCAAAAAGTAGGATGTAAGTGACTAGTGAGATTATGAAGGTTGATAGGCTAACTCCTATTCAAGTTATGAATGTGGCAAGGAAAATAGCTCTTAACCCATTAGAAGTTAATTTCTTTTTCAACCTTCTAGAAAATTACAGAGTTGCTTATGTGCATGGTCTATTACTTCCAAAACAGTGATGTTTTATGATATCTAGTGGTCATTTAGACCTATGACACTCATTGAAATCATATTAAGTTTTTGAACCTTTGCATGTGCTCTAATTTTTTAAACTATTATCTGATATTATAGCTTAAAATATACTGGTTGATGTAGCTTTCAGTTAATGTATATAAGCTACTATATTAACATTTGTGGAAGCTTTTGATGTAATATTTAACCATTTTCATCTTTCTTCTGACAAATTTATTGAGACTCTTATAGTACAGATCAGTTCTTTTCCTACATCATATCCAGATTTCATGACTTGTATTACTTGGATGTTACTGTTTTGATCGAAAATAGTAACACCAAGGTAGGAGCTTATAAATATAAGGTAAATGAACCCTGGATGCTAAGAGTAGAGTGCGCTGTATTTTTATTGGTTTCAGTCATAACCTTAAAGAAAAAATAACAAGTTAGTTACATGCTACTATTTTGATTCGAGACAATAACATCAACCAAACTCGATGCTATTTGATTTCTAGGTGTCAAAAGAAACTGAAAACTAGTTCTTGTTGGTTAACAATATTACTTGATATATTCCTGTTTGGTTTAAAACTAAAAACTACACAATTTCTTGTATGTTACTATTTTGATAGAAAATAGTAACACCAAGGTAGGAGTTTATAAACATAAAGTAAGTGAACCCTGGATGCTGAGAGTAGAGCATGCTGTATTTTTATTGGTTTCAGTCGCAACCCCAAGGAAAAAATAACAAGATAGTTGCATGTTACTATTTTGATTTGAGATAGTAATATCAAGTAAACTCGATGCTATTTGATTTTTGGGCGTCAAAAGAAACTGAAAATTGGTTCTTGTTGGTTAATAATATTACTTGATATGTCTCTATTTAGTTTAAAACTAAAAATTATGTAATTTCTTGTTACTGTTTTGATCGAAAACAGTAACACCAAGGTAGGAGCTCATAAACATAAGATAAGTGAACCCTGGATACTGAGATTAGGGTGCCTTGTGTCTTTATTGGTTTCAGTTGTAACTCCAAGAAAAAATAACAAGTTAGTTGCATGTTATCGTTTTGATTCGAGAGAGTAACATCAACCAAACTCGACTATTTAATTTCTGGATGTCAAAAGAAATTGGAAATTGGTTCTTGATGGTTAACAATATTATTTGATATGTCCCTGTTTGGTTTAAAACTAAAAACTATGCAATTTTTTTGATGTTACTATTTTGGTCGAAAATAGTAACACCAAGGTAGAAGCTCATAAATATAAGGTAAGTGAACCCTGGATGCTGAGAGTAGAGCGCGCTGTGTTTTTATTAGTTTCAGTTGTAACCCCAAGGAAAAAATAACAAGTTAGTTGCATATTACTATTTTGATTCAAGAAAGTAACATTAACCAAACTCGATATTATTTGATTTCTGGGTGTCAAAAGAAACCGAAATTGAATGTTACATATAGTTGAATTTTATCAACATTTACAATTGAATGTTAACATAAACTGGAAATAAGAATATACTGTACTTTTATTGACACTTACAATTGAATGTTACATACAGTTGAATTTTATATACAATTGAGTCTATAATTTTACATGGATTGAATGTTACATACATGCATAATAATCAATTTCAACTAGAAGGATTGAAATTCTCGAGGAACTTAGTAACTAATCTTGCTCTGTATTCCTTCATAGATTCTAGCAAAAATTATTCTTCAAACTCTTTGTTATTGAATATATCCTCTATTTGTTTCAGGACAAAAATACTGTAGTCTTGCCTGAAATTTTGAGGAATGAGTTAGTTTGGTACCTTCTAGTCATGGTATTTTTGGATAAAAAATCAAGCACCATGAAGAAGAAAATCGATAAAAAGATAACATGTTACTATTTTCACTTCTGGCAGCAACATATTATTTTGTTGTTTTTAGATATTATTGTCTAATATGGAAACAGTAACATTAATTAAAAATACAAAATAAATAGTCAAATGAAGTTTAATTAACAATAAAACTATGAAAAAATAAAGTGTTACTATTTTGATAAGAAATAGTAACATCAACCAAAAAAGCATATCACATAATAGCATCACACTTGATATCTTTTATTGGATGGAAAAATGTGTTACTGTTTCCATACAAAAGATAACATATTCAATCTTCGTTGGACTGAGATGTTACTTTTTGTCCTGGAAATAGTAACGTCAATCAGAGAACAAGATAGATAGACAAATCAATAATAGTTAGTAATAAAACTTTAAGAGTAACATTACTTGGTATTTTATCATAGTATTAAGATCACTCACCATCATCATGGTATCATGAAAATATGGATTCGGTGCCCCCTCTCTTCTCGGACGCATTGAGTTGTAATATGTCCACTTGCAGTTCATGTTATTGAGGACGAGCAATGTGTAGTGATTGGAGTTTCTGTAGTCATTAACGCCCGTTAAGTTTACGGGGAATAGAACAATTTCCGCAGTCATTGCCTCCTCTATATTTGCATCAAATTTAAATTGCCTGACTTCCTGGTATAGTTTAACCTCGCTCACAATATAAGACTATCAATATAGTTTGAACATGAGTCAGTACCAAAGCATTTTTTGTATTTTATATTTGGGGAATGGATTTATGATATTACCCAGCAAAAGCTATCAAATACAAATATCTTATTTTTCCTGTTCGTGGAAGCCAAACTTTGAGTGTAAATATGACCATCTATGATCTAAAATTGAATGATTAGTTCTTATTACATGATTTGATTAAGAAGTCAAACTCCAAACAGTAACATTAATATTCCCCAATTTTAACTATACAAGTAATGACATGTTTCTATTTTGATTCCATATAGTAACATCATGTCTTTAAGACTGCATAGACTTAATGCTACCATATCACTATCTTGAATCTAAATAATGATATAAATATAAAAAGGAACAAGATAAAACGGAATTATTGTAAAAGTTTAGATAAATATACATTGTTTGTTATTACCTTCTCTTTAATTACATCCATCAACTTTTCAAATGTTATGAACAAATCCTATTGAAGGCATGTCCAGACAAAAATCGAGCAAGTGGTAATGTGGCATAGGAATGAGTTAAGGCGATAGGCAGTAATGTTGAGTTAAAGAAAAATATTAAGAAGTAAGTAGAACATGACTTACGATAGGTCTCTTACCCACTATGTTTGTACCATTTTATTCCTGACATCTTAGGTGAGCTATTTTATAACTAGCCACTTTGTAGTATTTGTTGCCTTTTGAGTTTATTTCTTTTTAGGCAATTATACTACTATTTTATCTTAGATTATTACAGGAGCCCCTTTGCTCTTCCCAATGTCCTCCTCAGCAGTTGTTGTCTGTTGTCATGTTTCTCTTTATTTTGTGCATTTTTTCCCTGACCTCGAGTACGCGAAGTCTTTATCATGTTTTGTTTTTCTTATTTTTACTTTAATCTTTGTGATCATCAAACTCTGCTTTTTCTCAGTTTTATTTTGGTCTTCAATTTCTGTGATATCTACTTTTGTCTTATTCAACCACCTGCATATTTATTTCTTTTAGTTGTGCATTGAGCTATTTATTTTTATTTTTCAATGTGGCAATGACCACTGCGAGGTTTTCTATCTACTTTGTTCTTTTGGACAATTGCTCTTGGAGCTGTGTGTTTTTGTATGTAAGGTTTTTTTATTATTTCTTTATTTTGTTATAATTGTTGCTGTGACATCTGAAGTTTCTCTGCCAGAGACTTTAATTCACCCGTCAGTTCATTTATTCTTGTATTTACATTGAAGAGCTGGTCTCTCAGCCATTGAACTTCATCTATATCTTGTTGAGGTTGTTCTTTGTGGAATAGTGCAATATCTGTAAACTAGTCCAATTTTATTTTTCGTGGTTGGATTACGTACTGAACCAATACTGTCTCGTTATCACTTCCTGATTCCTCTAATTTGGAGTGTATGATTTATATTTTTACTTGGTCATTGTATTCAATTAGTTGTAAATTTGTGTCAATTATGTAAAGGAGCTGTATTTCTTCAATTATTGGCTTAAGTTCTCTATTTATGACCTAGAACATAAGAGCTCACACTTGTTAGTGTGGTTAGTTGATATATTTCTGTTTTGGCAAGAAACAGTAACATGAAGATAAAAGACCAAGTGGCAACGTACAATAAAATGGATAAAAGATTAGCAATGAAACAAAAGAAATATACAAAATTAAGTATGATAATAGAAAAAAAATTGAAACAAAAAGTTGTTATTGTTTTATGTAGAAACAGTAACATGAAGTAAAAAATGGAAAAAAAATTGACAAATCAAGCATGATTAACTATAAAACTCTATAAATAATAACATGTTATTATTTAGGGGACAAACAGTAACATGTTAATTTATTCTAGTGTTATGCTTCTATTTGGTCTAAAACAACAACACTAATCATAACACATAATAAATAGACAAAAAATGCGTAATTGATGGTGGAAATCTGGACAGAAGAACTTGTTACTGTTTGAAATAGAAATAGTAACATCTTATTTAATGTTTTTATTTTATGTGAAAGTAAAAAGTAACATTTTTTATTGTACTGACATGTTTCTATTTCCAAAATAAATTCACTTTTTCCAAAGGTTACCTAAAGCTGGCCAATAAGTTAATCTCTTAATTGACGTGTGAGAAGCTTCAAGTCTCATTTGAGGCATCTTGGCACTTTTTGAATATTATGCCCATTAAGCACATTTGTTATCTCACACAGTCAATATTGTCGATAATAAATTGTATATTTTGTTATATTAATTTTTAATGGAAGATGCATTCAAGAATGGAGTAATAAAAGGGCACCCTTGATGTCATTGAGAAAACATAAGCTAACACTTTACAGACAAAATAGTTACATGTTACTGTTTAGTGTGTAAACAGTAACATGAACCAAAATTGCCAAAAAATATACAAAAAAGTGGCAAGAACATTCAATTAGATGAATAAAAATGAATGAAGACAATATTAAAGATAGTGACATGATGTAAAAATAAGTTTGACATTTTTAACTTACTATCAATAGCATGACACAATCAGTTACATTTGAGGTGCTGTCCCTTATAATGAAAATCATTAGTTACTGGTGTATGTGTTGGGACCACCCAAATTGTATTATGTCATCTACTTTCTCTACGTATTTGATATATGACTAATCCAGTGTGTGAGCCCTGTTTGGTACAAATAGGGTGACCAAAAGACTCAATGTTATAAAACGAGAGACATCCTAAACATCAGCCTCTGATGTTCCTCGCATTGCTCTTTTAAGTACATTGGATATTATTAGTTTTGTTATGTGTGATTGGCCACAGAAACATCTTGTGTTGAAGTCTGAATGTGGCCTCTTGTCAGATGCTATTTTGATGGGCTAATCTCTGATATTGGTGTTATACTCAAATATTCGCCCTTAATTAAGAAATGTTTATTCTTATCTGATAAGGTTGTAATTATGGATTGAATTTCTTAATCGCTCTTTTAATACATATTGCGATCAAGGTTTCTTGTTATTATTTCATTTATTAGAATCCAAAATGAATTTTTTTGCTGTACCATCTTCTGTTTGTCATGGAATTGAAGCTGATCAATTTGCCTTATACATGCCAGTAGATTAGACCTGTATTGCTAGAATTTTTGGGTTTCTTTTTTAGATTCTTCTACTTGTTTGGATGCTTTAATGCCTTTCTGTTCAAGTAAATTAACAAATCAAGTGTTATTAATAACAAAAATGGCAAATACAAATGTGTTACTGTTTTTAGAACAAATAATAACAAGTTATTTTCTTTTAGAGACATATTTTTATTCTTTTTTGAAATAACAGCACCAAGCAAATAAGATCATAAATAGACAAAATGAAGTGTGATTAATAATGAAACTTTGAGAAAATTATATGTTACTAACATCAACAAAAAATGAGATGCTCATATTTTATACTATTCTATCGTAGTGACATGATTATGTGTGATCTGGAACAGAAATACCAACCCAAAAGCCACATGAAATCGACAAAATGAAGTATAATTAAACATGAAACTTTGACAAAAACAATGTAAACAACAAATAAATTGCTTGTGTGGATAATTTAGTGCCTTTCTGTTCAAATAAATTGACAAACTAAGTATTATTAACAACAAAAATGGACAAATACAAATGTGTTACTATTTTTAGAACAAATAGTAATAGGTTATTTTCTTCTAGAGACATATTTCTGTTCTTTTTTGAAACAACAATATTAAACAAATAAGATCATAAATAGACAAAATGAAGTGCGATTAATAATGGAACTTCGAGAAAATTATGTGTTATGTAACATCAATAAAAAATGAGATATTACTGTCTTATACTATTCTATCGTGGTGACATGGTTGTATGTGGTCTAGAACAGAAATACCAACCTAAAAAATACAAGAAATCAACAAAAAGAAATATGATTAAACATGAAACTTTGACAAAAATAATGTAAACAACAAATAAATTCCTTATATGGATGATTTAATGTCTTTCTGTTCAAATAAATTGATAAACTAAGTGTTACTAATAACAAAAATGAATGAATAAAAATGTGTTACTGATGTTAGAACAAATAGTAACATATTATTTTCTTCTAAAGATATGTTTCTGTTCTTCTTTGAAACAGCAACACCAAGCAAAAAAGATCATAAATAGATAAAATGAAGTGCGATTAACAAATGAAACTTCCAAAAATTCATGTGTTACTGTTTCCTTATTGTTCATTGTGGTGACATGGTTGTATGTGGTCTGGAACAAAAACACCAACCTAAAAAATAAAAGAAATTAACAAAAAGAAATATGATTAAACATGAAATCTTGACAAAAATAAGATGTTACTGTTAAGAAACAATAACATCAAACAGGATGTTACTGTATCATGTAGAAATAGTAACACCAAACAAAATGTGGTAATAAACTTACAAATCAACCATGATTAATAGCAAAATCGATGGGAAAGCATGTTATTTTTTAGCATCGTAAGGTGTATTTTTTTTATGTGAACAGAATGCCAAAAAAGCAAAACAATATGTACAATGCCATTTTATCTATTTCTTATATAAGCAGTTATTTTGTGGGACTAGTGATAGTAACATGTAACAAAATATTTGATATACGTTGATTGTTCTAGCTTTTAGGGTTTCAATTAAAGTTATATATATAAACAGATCCAAAGAAACAGTAACATTTTCCGTCGAGTTAACTACAGTATAGTGCCTATACTCGAATCAATATTAAAAGGATGTGGGTCTATCTGTTGACGACCCATTCTGACTCTTCTCGTTTGTGCGAGGTTACTGTTTGAACTTGTTTAAACTTCCTATGTCAAGAAATGTTGATGTCTGGTTGTTAGTGTTGTTTGAGTTTGACTGGTGGTACTTTCCGATGATTTATACGGTGTCTTCCGGCGTTTTGAGTTCATTGGTACTGCTCTTTGATGGAATGCGATTTGTTGTTTCTATTTCATGCTTTTTGTTCTTCCCGAAACGCATTTTGGGTACGTCATTTCATCTTCTGGACATTGCGTTTTGTCATTTCGATCTCATGTCTTTTCATATTTCCTATTCGCACAACAGTTATGTCGTATTGTGTTCTGAGCGTTGTGGTAATTTGACATTTGGAGCAACACCTAAATGAATTGATAATCATTTTCAAAGAAAAGAAATTAAAATTAATTAATATCTATTAATATATATTAAATTATTATTGAGGGTATTGTAGTTATTTCATTATTATTTTTTAAGAAATTCAAAGTTGAATCAAATAAAACATGATTTATTTCCTAGAATATGTGACTTCCTTTATGTTAATTAAACAACACTGAGAATTTTTCAAGAAGTTCATATAGGAAATTAGAAATTACTTCCCAAAAAATTTAATTTCCTATGAGAACTATGAGAAATTATTTCCTATATGAACTAAACGATTCCTAAGACTTGACTCTAAAAAAAAATAAATTTAATATATGATCAAATTTAATAGTATTGATACATTATTATATCAATAAACTAAAGTTTCTACCTAACAAAATTGATACACATAACATTATCACGTCTTGGTGGATATCCAACTAGCTCTATAATTTTATTTATTTCATCAAAAAGTATTTTTTATAAAATTATATCATTTATATATGAACGTTAATGAATAAGTAATATTTATATTAATGGAGAGGTATGATAGTAAAAATAAATAAATTTATTTTTAAAATAGAAAGAATTACTTTTTCAATTTTTTATTTAATATTAAAATTAAATAAAATACTCTTCCCATCCTAATATTTTACAATTATATTTTATAAAAATTATTTTCCCCAAAAATAAAGGAGCCCATGCATGCTAATATTCTTCCACTCCAAAGTTTTACGTTCTACAAAATGCTTCCTTTCATATTATTTCGTCCTGTTGTCACTAATCACATTTGAAAAAGAAAGATGATAGAGTTCTTGTTAAAAAATTAGAAGAAACATAGCAAAAGCAGAACAAGAAATGAAGGGAAGCAACAGTAAAAAGGTTCACACATAAAATATCATAACATTGTATTTTTTTTATCAAGTATTGTTGTATTTGGAGAGTTTTCTCTTCTATGAGACTTCCATTTATAAAAAGTTAAAGGATATTTATTTATAAACATCCATTACTAACTACAATGGTTCTAGATCCATCATAACTCATAAGTAATACATGCTTCACAAAACAAGCAAAATCCCTTGATTCACAGTCAATATTCTTTTCACATAAACAAAATTAGCAATGCCATCATTTTTTCTGTTAGAAATACTAACTTCTTCTCACATAAGCTGTAAATCTATAGACTTAAAATATTACATCTCATATCTTACAAGTTAATTAAATTTAATACACATTTCACTTTTTTTTTACAGCAAACCTTCACCAATTATTATTTTTTGACAGAAAGTATATGACATTTTTCTAAATGTTTTTTTTCTTAAATTAGCTATTTCCGACAGTTCTAAATCCATCATAACTCAGGAGTAATACATGCTTCACAAAACAAGCAAAATCCTTCGATTCACAATTAATATTCTTTTCACATAAACAAAATTAGCAATGCTATCGTTTTTTTGCCGTTAGAAATACTAACCTCTTTCTTACATAAGCTGTTAGTCTGTAACCTTTCCCCCCGCCCCCAAGGAAATCGTGGTTTACAAATTTTTAAGTTAAACTGCCAATATTTAATGGTAATTATTATATCTTTTAAGAAAGTATCAACCGATCAATTTGTACAAAATTGCAGAATACTTGACATTTTCACTCACTAATACATTCATATCCATAAACTATAATTGCTATTAAAAATTAATATGATCTATAAGGCAGTACTAAATGATTGTCTTAGGACACGATGCTAGATTATTATTTAATCTTAGAAGATATGAACTTATATTAGAAAAGAGTGTCAATTGATAGTCAATAAAATAGTGAATTTTTTTTGAAATTAGCGCGGCAGGCTCTCACTCCTTCTGCGGCAAAATAATATGTATGCTGCATGGACATAGCAAGTGAATTTTGCATTAGAGGAAGATGGAGGCCATCGTGTAACCTAATATCATTTGAAGAAGAAAATGGGAACCTTAATTGTACAATTAGAACAGCATCATCCTTCAGCCTTAGGTGAAAAAATATAGAAATTATAGTAATTACTGCCAATCAATCTTTGATGGGTGTTGCATATTGACAGGCTGAGGGAGGTGGGCGCATGGCATATGGGTTGAATAATGGCATATAGAAATTATAGTAATTACTGCCAATCAATTTTTTTTTTCACGATGAGAAGTTGAAAATTGCAGAAAGTAGGCCATGTTGGTTGGTTAGGTCAGCCATTGTAGAAGGACCATCAATTCTCTGCTTCTGGTGGCCTTTTTTTCAACAAATATTCTCTTTATTTCAGAAAAGTTGCGGTTATGGAAAAGCTTCACTGCCCACAAGAAACAAACCCCCCACATAATTTAGATATAATTAAGGAAGATTTTCAATATCTCTCACGTTCTCTGTTCTTTATAGGAGCCAAAATGCACTATGTATGAATATGAATGCATGTTATTTACTCGAGCAATTGGTACAACACTGTCGATTATTAATTATTTGTTGTGTTAAATAAAACCTAAATTGTTAATATATATATATATATATATATATACGTACACATTTTAATTATATCAACAATAGAAGTTTGTATTTTCTAAAATTCTGACAAGAAATTTAAGGAAATCTTACTATATACTAGGACAAAAGACGCAAAAGTGCAGGGTTCGTAACTTTTATAATAATACACTCAATAAAGTTGCAGGAAATACAAGCCGATACATAAAGACAAAACCTTTTTACTGTTCCCTCGAAGCAAAAAAAGGTACCACACTCGTAATTTTTTGTTCACTGATCATGAAAAGGTATGTCACATAATAGAGCAAGCATGAGGATTGTCGTCACTAAAGAGGGAAGCAACGGCCTCATCGGAAGCCACGGCAACCGAATAAACGGAAGGCGTGTGGAAGAATGTGTGGACTCCGACGGCTGCTTCGCTTTTGTAGGCGTCGTAGTAATGGTTCACAATGTAAGTGGGGTACTTATAAAATGAAGCATAGTGAGAATGTCCCGGGAATGGCCATGGCTCCGCCGCCTTGCCGGCGCGTTTGATGGCCTTGAGCACCTTCTTCTCCTCCAATCCATACCCTCTTACTGTTATTTTTTGTGCCTCCATTTCTACCTCAACTTCATCCACTCCTGCAGATCATACGTACAATTAACATGAAGTGAAAGTTATACCACCTGGTACTAATAGATTTCCAAGCCCAAATGGCTCGACTAAATATTGGGTGCCCAGGTATTTGACAATATGTAGCACTTTTCAGTGAGGCCCAAAAAATGTTCAGCTCAGCCCAAAAAATGTACTAACCATTAACCAAATTCCAATGTTAGTTGCACATCACACCAAATTCCCAGTGTACTAACCATTTTTTTTTTAAAGTTATGCTCGCTTCTCTCTACTTATTTTTTATTCACCTTCTTTCTTTAGAGATCATCAGGTTTATAATTATGTAGATTTTACACTTTATAAGACGAAAGTAGACATTCATTTTCTCTTTATAGAGTGTAATAAATATTTTTCTTTTTCATACAAGTAAAATATCAATTTAAACTTTAGACATAAGAGAGGGAAAGCTTTAAGATTAACATGTGCCACTGCAACCAGTGGACCAATTCTAGACAGATTGAGCATTGTGTGCGAGAAATGAATGACTCAACCGTGTAAATGGCAATTTTGTTCTTAGAAAACACAAATTTAGAGTTGTTAGCGCAGAATGTTACCTTTGAGCTTGAAGAGAGTCTTCTTTAACTTGGAAGCACATCCCTCACAATCAAGGTTCGGAACCCTTACTTCTACCATCTGCAATATTCCATGCATGTTAATATATAACACAATCTCAATCACATTCTCTTGACAAAGTATATATATGCTTCATTGGTAGGCATAGAAAAGTTTATGTGGAGAAATAGAAAGAGAGAGAGGAACTTACAGACATGGTTTGTAAAGCTAAGAGGAAAATAGTGAAGACTAGCCCGAAGCCTCTTTGCAAGTATAGGAAGAGAGGAAGAGAAAGAAGGTGTAAATGAGCCTCTGGCTTGGACTTGGAGAAAAGCAAGGTGATGCTGCTTATGAAACCAAATGAAGTGTCATATTAAAAGCGGCAAGAGTGCAATGCAGGCTTCGGGTTTTGAAATGGGAAAGCATGGGCGTGGAGGGAACAATACTTAAGTCATTCTTTGGACAAAAAGAGACACAGACAAAACACCACTTATACAAGTGTGTGGGAGTGGAACCCCTTCCACTTTCGTTATCAAGTTACGCGATTCTGTCTCTCTTTCTATTGTCAAAAATTGAGCAGTGCCAACACAATTGGGCCAATACGAGGAATGATGGGATGCTCGACAACACTGTGCCCCGACTCCGAGAGAATTTTATTCATTAATAGGTAAAAATATAAAAATGATCTTTGAAAAAAATTCTTCCATACTCTAATTCTTATAGTGTTGGACTTGTTTGGTTCAACGATTAAAATAATTAATTATTAACTAATTTTATTGCATAATAATTGTAATTTTTCTCTTACTGATGATAAGACTTTTAATAATGATTACTTTTCTTAAAAAATAATTAATGTAAAAAATTTTAGTTTAATCATGACTTTTCTAATGCTAATTTTTTTACACCACTTATCTTTTAATAAAAGTAATCATTACTAAAAATTATGTTATTAATAAAAGGAAATTCACAATTATTATATATTAAAATTAATCAATAATCAATTATTTTAATTATTATATCAAACAAATCCCTTGACTCACTTGACCATCATTATGTAATTTAAAAATAATAATAATAGCACTGACCGTTCAATGTAATTTTTTAACAGATTTGTGTAATTAATCAGGTTTCCAAAATGCTAATCATATACTTCCAGATATTGCTGTCGGAGTTTGATAAAAATAAAAAATAAAAAGTAATTAAAGTGAACCGTTACTTTATTTTTGGAATTAGTACAAGACAATGACATTATTGTGTTTGGAGTGGGAGTTTGTGCTGCTCTAGGCATGTAATCCACAGTCCAATTAAACTCAGCAAAACTATCGAGACTATGGACTAATTATTTATCCGAGCTATAAATAAATAAATAAATAAATATTTCTATTATACAAAATATAGCATATCAGGAGTAAGAAACAAACCGACGACAGCTCTTCAAGTCGACTTGGTAGGAACAGTTTGATCGGGCTGAACCTTGTCTGCACAAGGAACTAAAGGATTAAATGTACACGGCGGAGAATGGTCTATCGGGCATGTTCTGATACTTAAATCAGTAGAAACTTTTTAAACAAAATATATTAAGAATTGTGTATTGATTTTGATGGTGTACCTGAAGCTCATTTTATGGAGTATAACCATTAATGAATAAGTTGGAGTCATCTCTTTTATCGCTAATTTTTTATCATCATGGCCGGCCTTCATTTTTCGTTTAAATTAATAGCTAATATTAAGATATAATCTTTATTGATTGAATTTAGCTAATGATGGTTTAAGTTAAGGGCTTGATGATTTTTATCTTTGATAGCAAGACATATACTTATGTAATTTGAATCAATTATATTTATGTATGACCAAACCATACCCGATTGACTATTTTGGCCATTGTCAATAAACATAAATAACAAATACAATACTATAAATAAAATAATTAAAAATTCCTCAAATTATACACTGATTGACTTTGATTTGTAAATTCCAATTGTAAGTTCAGTACACCGGTGGAGGATAGTATAAGAGAAGACATGACCAATTAAATCCATCTATTACAAGGACTTCTCTAACACAAAACTTGCTTAGTTATTTATTAGAATTCCTTATTATAAATTTTCAATAATTTTTAAAATTGTTTTTTATGATACTTTATTGGAGGCTGCAAAACATTAATAGCTATATATTTATTTTTAAAAATGTGTTTGACCAAAATTCTGAAGCACTTTGAAACATTGTTTTGCAAAACAATTAGAATTAATGTCAAGAGGTGTAAAGCTTTACAGTTGCAGAAGGCAGCACTAACTAGCTCTGCGTCTTACACATTAAGTTAAGCAATTGGACCTCAGCAGCCATCTTTACAAAAGGCACTCTGCCAGCAGCTGAGCTAAAGATGTAAATCAGAACAGCCACTAAAATAAAAGCGGATCGGATAGGCAAAAGTTGTTGAGATTATGTGCAGCAAATATCTGACTCAACCTTTGATTACTCAATCCTTTTACAGATTTGAAAAGTACTTGAGGTGGGTGGCAAATAATTTTCTCATTAATTTTTAGTTGATTAAAATTATTTTAACTGATTAATTTAATTAATTAGTTTATTTTTATACTTAGTAAACAGCTGGTGAAAAGAGTTGAATCGTATATATTTGTAATACTTATGGCCTAATCGTTATACTATTGTACATTTTTAATACTAATTTAACATATGTTAGAATAAAATAATTTCTATAAATAATAAATAATTATTTAATTTTTATTAATTAAATTTACATAATAAAATTATTATTTTACTAAAATAAGGTCTCATTTGACATATTATATAATATAATAAAAAATTATTAAATAGTATAGTATAGTATTATTTAGGATGAGGTAGTATACTATACAATGTTTAATCTATGATTATATATGATGAAAATTTATATAAAATTATTTTATTTTTTGCTTACTTTCATTTTATAAAAAATATATAGGTTAAAAATAATTAATTTAATTAAGATATTCTTACATATAAAAAATTAATAAAATTATTCTAAATTAATTTAAACACACAATTACATCAAAAAGCTCTTCGATAAAAATATTTTTTTAAAAAATAAGATCATATATATAAATTAATGAGCTTATTGTAGTAATAAAATAATATAAAATGCTTCACCAACGCACATACATAAACAAACATATATGTGTGTACACCTTGATATATTATATATAGGATGTATATATAATAAAATAGTGCAAAGTTATAATAAATCAATCCAAAAATATAAAATTTAATAAATATCATATATAAAATATTAAAAAATGTATTATTTAAAAATATCATAAATTATAATATTATCAAACTAAAAATTAAAAAAATACTAAATTAAAATATAAGTACTAACATAAAAGAATTTTTTAATTTTAATTTTATAAAATAAATATAGGAGGGAGATGTAAGGGAGAGAAACCTTAAAATGAATTTTTACTTTTAATAATATACAATTTATCTTAATACTATCCTATCAAACCATCTTCTCTTGTGGAGTGAAAAGTCCTATACAAAACTTGATTTATAAAATGAATCTTTGAATAAGCTATACAATCTATTTGAGATCTCCAAACATTATATAGATCTTGATTATATAATGTATCCTATATTATCAAGTCTTATATGATATGTCAAACCAAGCCTAATTGTTATAGTATGTTAAAGATATTGTCATATAATTAATTAATAAATTTTAACTCATTTCACATTAAATATAAATTAATAAAATTAATTTCTACACGTAAATAATGTATATACATACATCTGTATATTTAAATAAATTATAAAATATATTTATGTACTTATATATTATTTCATATATAAATAGTTAATAAAAATTAATTTTATCAAATATTTTTATTTAAATAGCTAATATTATTAGTTGATCAAATTAATAATTAGCTAATTGCTAAATAAAATCTTAGGAGTAGAATGACACTTATATTATTTTAGGATGTTTTTAATGTCCAAAATTTAAATTCAAAATATTATATATACATTAAGTAGTTTACTACTTTCACTATTAAAAGAAGGTGAATTCTAAGGCACCCCTGAGGGTTTGGTGCCGGGGTGGTGTGGTAAAATATAAGCCACTGGATGAGATTACTAAGTCAATGTTAAGATTTTTGTAATTTCATCCAGTGACTTATATTTTACCACACCACCCCGGGTACCAAATCCCTAGGAGCACCATAGCAAGCACCTTAAAAGAAAAATATGTGAATTAAAGAACGGAATCCCTTAGCAGCTTGGCCTCAATTAGCCAGATGATATAGATCAGTTATGTATGAAATATTGCTTGTCCATCTTCATTTATCTTTGAATTCCAAACTGACTTTTGTATACATATATATGATACTAGTGTAGAGACAGTAGAATTACTCTCTAATTTGAAGCTATTTTCAGTATCAATATGATAATATATTATTGTTCATCAGCGTTTTTCACGAATTTTTCAATAATATAATTCTAAATCCAGATTTAAAAGAATAATTGTACTTCCACTTTCTCTGTTAAGTATATATATATATATCTACATGCATCTAATAATTTAATAAGGGGTGTAGGGATGCACAGTAAAACTCATTTTCTTTATAAGATAATGGAAGGTAGAATGTGAAAATCGAAAAAGTTTGATAAATTTTATAAAATTTATCCTTACCTTTTGCATTCAATAACATTTTAAGATTTTTTTAATAATTTAATTTGACGGGTTACTTTTCTGATATTATTCAAACACGCAATCCTAAGTTCTCAAGAAATAAATTTTAGTGAAAATGTCAATAGTTAAAACATGATACACATTTTTACAAGAGTGATTCTTTTAAAATAAGCTTTTGCAATTATTAAAAAATAAAATTAAGAGAATTCATCCAAACATACATATGAAATTTGGAGGAACAATGATGTTTAAACAAGGAAGAGTTATTGGTCCTGTTTTGCACCAAGCTCTAAATTTGCACCTTTGCCACGTACTTGATGATTTAATACATTGATAGTTTCGTATTTACGAAGGCTTCACCCAACTTTGCATTAATTAATGGCTTTAAATTTCTAAATTATTAGCCATAAATATGAAGGCCGTTTGGCAACATAATGATGGTTTCTATGATGGCCTTTTCACGGGGGCGCTTGCACGCCTAAGGATGTCCTACCAATAAATAATATTTATTTTTTTCTGCCTTTTGCGGTTTTGCCTCCAAGCAGCACTTTAGGGCACAACTAAGCTTTCATATCGATTGACAGGGAAATGGAAAGAAAGAAAAAGAAATTAAAAAAATAATTGGAATAAAAAATATAGAGAATTTTTTTTTAAATATTGATGTATAAAAATAAGGAAATTATCAATAATAATTTTGGAACTATTATTAAGTATTAAATACATATTTTTTACAAATAAAATTAAATAATTTTTATTTTTAGTAATATAATATATAACAATATATTTAATCATAAAATTATATTCAATAATTTATTTTTATTTTAATGAAAATTTTTATATATTATCATTTATTATATTACTAAAAATAAAAAATAAAGCATTTAACATGATTAATTAAAAATATACATTTGCCTAAGAGTAACAGCAACCAACATTTCCTTTCTTTTATTTTTGGGAAAAACATTGTGCGATAAAAATAGTACATGAACTTTAAATGTTACGTTTTACTTCTAAGCTTTAATTGAGCAATAAAAATAATATATAAACTTTAAAACCTTACAGTTTGTTTGCTTAAATTTTTATAAAAAAATGAAAACATTAATTAGAAGTTAAATCTTAACATGTACTGACTTAACTATTTTAACAATATATAGGATAAGTCATCTACGAATTATGAAAGTATTATGACAATTGTTGAAATTTATAAAACACATGATATTGAAATTTGATCCACTTGTAATTAATGGACATTTCTTTACTAAAGGTCTAAAAAATTCATATTAGTGAAATCTTAATCAACTTTATTTAATACATAAATTTGAAAATTGAACTATTTGATCAGCATAGTTTAGAAATATTATAGAAGTTTTTGTTTAAATTATTCTTGAAAATTACTATTTGAAAAATTATTGTCATTCACTATTATGATTTGAAGGATAATTTTTTTAATGACAATGATATTTTTTATTTATATATATAAAAAAAAATTCATTTATATACATATAAAAATGCTAAGGAGAGTCTAATCTCCTATAAAAAAACAAAATTTTAAAAAAAAATACCTTCCAATAAATAAATAAAATTTATGTGATACTGCATCAATTTTTTAGTGTCATTTTAGTCTTCACCTATTAAAAAAAAAAAAAAGAGTCCACTCTTCACCGGCAAGCAAACCCCACATTGGGCTGGAGCAATTCCTGATCTACATATGCCGCCGCCCATGGTTTTGGACTGTTTGTGTTAGCGACTTAGGTGCCGGGAGATTTGCTCATACGTAACAAAATGATTGTGATGCTATACCAAAAATAAATTGGCTAAGATGCTGTACTAGTCGATGGCTCAATGCATCTGTTAGATATCGAGAGATCCGAAACAGGGGAAAAAAAATAGGGCATTACTTATTATTTTTCATAAAATCTACTTGTAATTAGTTATAGTTAGATTAGATTTAGAGCTTCTAGGAAGGAATTTTTAATGTTCTATTTTTTGGAGCTAAGAAAACTTATTATATTAGAATAAAAGTAATTAAATATCAAATATTAATGAATCACATAAATTGCGATAAATTTTTAATATAACAATTTATAAATAAAAAATAATTTCTTTTAGTTTTGAAAGTTGGAAGTTATGAAGCAGACAATCCAATCAGATGCGGAAGAAGGGTTAGAGCATAACATCATGGAAAGTGGAGGTAGATCGAATGGCAATAATGTTGCAATCCTACAACTGTTTTCGCTTTCACTTTTCCATTTGTAACACGACAACAACAGGACAGCACAAGAGAGCCACAACTTTCCCAGGAAGGCCAATTTAATTTCTTGTCAAACAAATCACGTGAACCTAAATCCTGCTCCTGAGGTCCCAACTGCACTCTCTAGTTTCTTTTATTTTAGTCCATATACTTTTTTTATGACGGGCGGCTAATTTCATTTATACAATTATTGAGCATACCTATAAATTACTTTACCGACACATATATCTCTGTTTTCAATTTTTTTCCAAACCATATTAAGAGAAGAGGTTTGAATTTATAACTTGTAATATATTACTTAAATTTCCTAACATTAACATGCAACTCATTGATTTTCTCTTTCTAATTTCTACCGTAAAGACAAAGAAAAAAGGAATTTGACTTCTTTAAAAAGTAAGATATATTTCAAATTATAAAATAAGACATCAAAACTTTCAATAAAAAAAATCAGAAGCTCAAATTCTAGTAAATAACAAATAATTAAAAAGCAGTGTTTTAATTTATTACTACCCATGTTCTTAATTTTTCATTAAAAATTGTAATATTTCATCTCATTCTTTAAAATAAATCAAATACTTTGAAGGATACATCGCAGAAAAGTCCTATCACCGTTGACCATGGAACTTCATTTTGCATAACAAAGAAAATTGTGTATTTGCAATTTGCAAAAGGAGCTTGAATTATATTTCAAGTTAGTGGATCAAAAAACTAAAATTTCTATGGCCAAAAAAAAAAAAAAAGCTAGAATTTCTAACGCACCGAATCTACACAAACCCATAATCTTAGGATACGTGCTTAATAGATTTCTTTGTCTTACTGTATGCTTTGTGAAAAAATTACGCTTACATTTACACCACCACCCTCCCCCCCCAAAAAAAAAAAAAAAAAAAAACCATGCTACCCTTTTCTTTTAGAATTAACTAAATTACCTTCGCATTTCTTATATTTTTAAAAATATAAAATTTCTTTCTTATTTTTGTTGAATAAAGAAAATGAGTCTATGTTTAAAACAGGGAATATAAAAAATAAATTAATGTATATTTATAAAAATAAAAAATATGATTATAATTATACTAAGGCTTTATTTAACATATCATATAGCATGGTATTGTACTATATTATATAAAATAAGATAATATATTATATTATGTTTGGTCTATTATCATAAAAAATAAAAGTTTGTACATAATTATTATGTTTTATTTATTGTCATGTTGTAGAAGAATGTGTAAGTTTAAGAAATAATAAATTTAACTAAAATACCTTTACATATAAAAAGAAAATAAAATTATTTTAAATGAATTTGAAGTATATAATTATACCAAAATGCCCTTTAACAATAGTATTTTTTTAAAATAATTATAATAATATAATAATATAATATATTTCACCAATACATAAATAAAAATGCATATGTGTGAATGTATGTATAACAAAATAATAAAAATTACAATAAATTAATTCAAGAATATATAATTTAATAATTACCTTGTAGAAAATTTTAAAATATATTTTACAAAATATATATACACCATCTAAAAATATCATAAATATAGCCAATACTTTAATGGTGTAGTGATACTCAATATTGTCTTAGGAATTTTATTTTTTGCTATGTTTAAAGTTTAAACTCAAAATTTTGCTTGTGTGCATTAAGTAGATTACCTCTTATCATTGCCAAAAAAATCATAAATAGTATAATATTATTAAAAAAATATTAAATAAAATATAAGTGCTATCATAAAAGATAAAAGACAATTTTAATTTTATAAGAGAGATATGCTAATTAGGTATAATAGAGAGAAAATATAAAAATGTAATAATTCAAAATTTATCCTAATATTATTTTATTGATCCTTATTTATTTATTTATTTTTTAGGAAGATAGTCATACAAACGTCAGGAAGTCCAAAGGAAGCAACACAACAACTTAGAAAACACCAGGGATATTCATTATAAAATCTTAAACCCCCTACAACATAAAAATACTCATAACATCATATATTAAAATAAAGTTTACTTTAATAGGGGATGTAATAACAATTTGTTCCCCAAATTAGGTTGCAAAGTCATCTTGCCTATCTTATCTGCTACTTGATTGGATTCTTTCTTACAGTGGGTTGATTTGATCTATGTAAGTAGGTGATCATATCCCAATAAACTAAAACAATACTAACTTAATCATTTGCTAAATTTGGGTTAATACTATTAAACATATTAATAGCAATAAGACAATTTCACTTTACCCCCTTAGTTCCTGACATTTGTAGACCTAGCCAATATAAAACTAACTAAAATTTTCCATAACTCCACCATCAAAGCAATTCTAAAGCCTAAATTTCTATAAAACCTAATTACCTAAGATCCTTTATCATCTCTAATGATACCTCTCGTAGCAAATCTACCTAAATTTCTTATGGTTGATCCATTAGTGTTCAATTTGAATCACAATTCAATAAACAGAATCCAAGAGATATCCTAATGGAGAGTTTGTTTTTTCCTTTTCCTTATCTATAAGGTGAAAAAAATTTATTATCTTTAGATATTATTACAAAAAAGGTAGCCTTCTAAAAGAAAGAAATTCATTTTAAAAGGCTAAAGAGTTTTGTTTTTGCCAAATGACTTAATCAACATAAACAAAGAAAATACAGGATTGCTTTAAAAAGCTTTCTCTGATAGCACTGAATTTAAGCAATTCCTTTAGAGAAGAAGAATTTAAAGAACAAAAGGTGACCTATTACCACAGACTCATGGTTTTAAGACATGATTTAAAGACATAATAGCTTGATTCCAAATGTTAGTTCCATAAAAGGTAGACAAGATTACTTTAAAGGTCTCTCTTAATTGAGTTAGATATTATGAGAAGGGCATTAAGAAAAAGTAATGTTACACCCTTTTTAAATTATAATAAATCAGAATTTTTTTTATGAAAAGGAATATTTGAGGTAATTGATAGATTCGATTGAGTTAGAAATTTTACATATAAAACATGAAATAAAATAAAGTTGATAAAATTAAGAATATAAAAATATGAATTTAGCAACATTTTCATGAGAAAAAATTATTAGAATCATGAAGCATAAACCTTTAAATTGATATAAGTGAGTATGTAAGTATGAAAAAGGTTTAAGAATATTTTTTCAACTCTCAGGGCTTTAATCTACAATTTCAACTCCTAAATCTCTAATCTCTAAGTGAGTGTGTGAGTATGGAAAAGGTTTAAGAATATTTTTTCGACCCTTAGGACTTTAATCTACAATTTCAACTCCCAAATCCCTAATCTCTTTCATTTCTTCTCATTTTTCAATTTCTTCCAATTCACTTTATAGTTTTTCCACCACTCTATCAATTAAATAAGAAGAGTTTTAATTTTTCTTGATTTCTTCATTCAATCAAGGTAAAAATATTACTTTTATAAAAAAAATCCTTCCTATTTCTTCTTGATTACAGATGAAATTTAAGGTTATTTAGTTTTGTTAGGAATTCTAAACTTTGACTCTAGAACCTATTCATTTTGATGTGATTAGAGTTGAAAAATCTTCAAACTAACTTTCTAATGTCATTTTCCATACAATATGAGTAGATAATCTAATTAAAATTTGCTAATTTATGAAGAAATGATAAAAATGATGGAACATTGGGATTTTTATGATTTTGTTTTGAATGTATTTGATTTAATATTGTGTGGGTGATAAATGATGAAAATTGGCATCAAGGTTTGATGTGTAATAAATATATTTGCAAGGCATTTATGGTAAGGTGAACAATAAAATTTTTCTAGAACAATATGATTTTCATGTATAAATCAAGTATAAAATAGATTTTCATGGTTTAAAGGTGAATCTAGGTATAAAAATTAAGTGTATAATCAATTCTCTTTATGTAGGCCTAAGTTTATAATAGTTGGATGAATTATGCAATCGATTCACCTTCTTTAAAATTTTATGTCGATTTTAATGGGTATAACTCTTTCATTTTATGTACATTTTAAGCAAATAACCTATTGTTAAAAAAGTAATTAAGTTTACTTTCAAATGAAATTAGTTCCAAATTAATATTTTATATATATTTTGAGATATCACTAAAAAAGTGAGCAAAAAATAAAAAACTAAAGATTTTGAAAAACAGAATCTTTGTGTCTATCTTCAAAAGAGCAGAACATTTTCAAATCTTAACCATTTTAGGTGATTGACCAGTCTATGAAAGTTAATTAAATTTAGTTTCATATGAAATAGGTTTATAAATAATAAATTCATAATTTTTAAATTAACCATAAAATATCATTCAAAGGTCATAATTATGATAACTATATAATATAACATATCCAACTTTTGTTACGTTTTCATGATTTATAATGCTCCAACATAAGGTGTTTGGTTTCCAAACATAAAAGATAGAGTAATTTATGATATTTAGAAAATAAGTACAAGATTGGGTAATCATAAAATGAGAAATTAGATATTTATGATATAATATGTGTTATAATAAACTTATTGCATTAATTATAGAATGGAATGTGTTATATAATCATGCATATAGACCTAATATAGTATGATAATTATAATGAATATAGCTTATGGCTAATTATGAGTTTGAACTACTTTGAATTACTATAATTTGTGAAGAATGAGAAAAAAAAAGAGTGAGTTGAAAATTGGATGCTTGATTCTCGATAACATACTTATAGAAGATATAAGACAAACCTAGAAGGAATAAAGATGGAAAGCTTATGAAGAATATGAAGTTAAGTTAGAAGTTAAAATGTGGATGAATGTATTTTATTTATTACTTATTAATTCAAATGAAATGTAATCTTAAATTCATGAGTATTCTTATACAATACATTGGAAATGAAATAGTTATGTTTTAATCTCAATGTAATTAACTATTAATTACTAATGTGTTTAAATGTGATATGAATTATTAAAGAAGGATAGTTTGATAAGTAAGCGATTATGAATTGCTATTATTTTTATAGATTATTTATTTATTGAACCCTAAACTTACTCTTTTGTGATATATTTTGTAAATTTTTAGGTTTTGCCTCTATTTTCACCTTCTCATAGTTCACCTTATAGTTAGATTCCACAATATCTCATTAATGGTTATATGGTAGTATAGGATCTTGCACATAGTATATTTCAAGCCTTATTTTGTTATAGACTTAGGAAGAGGAGATATTTAAATTAGTTCTTCATGAGTTAATTAGACTAGTTAACTAGTTTATCCTCATTTTAGGAGGATTATAAGCAAATTTAACTTTCTTATCTTTTATACAACCCCTAATGATTTTTAAGGAATGTTCTTTTTTCTAATTTATCATTTTCTTTTGTATATGCATTATACTTGTTAATCAGGAAAAAGAAAAATAATTAGGAATAGGTTGATAAAAATAAAAAAAATGAGTTCCACAATAATCATAATTAAGTTAGAGTCATGATAAGTAATCAATGAAAACTTTTAATTCTGGGATGAGCAAAAATATTCCAAATCTAATTAAAACTTCTAGCATAGAACAGTTTTTAGAGGAAGCATTTTGTTTCCTTTTAACAAAACAATAAGCTTCCTTTAAATTAAAAGAATTCATATTTCCTTACCCAAAAATTTCCTATCCCTAATGAGAGATTGAATATTTATTAAAAAAATTAATCTTAAGTAAGAGATAAGTGAGAAGGTTAAAATAAAGATGATAAAAAACCTAATTACTTGAAGCATTAATTAAATGTATGATCTTCAAAGCTTCCTCCTTTTGCTTATAAGCCTTACTAGTTGACTTCACACAATTTTGGAATAGAGGCCCCAATCATTGAAGAACCAATCATGGCCCTATTGAACACTTGCCATTAAACCTACTATTGAGTGAATCTTCCTTAACACCTAAAGCCTTCCTATACAAAAATCCTCTTTTAGTAATTCTATTGATATAGTTTTTGTATTTCCCCTTAACATACTTATCCCAAAGCCTGTTAGGTTCTTTATCTAATCTTTATCTAAGCTTTATAAGAAAGGTAAGATTCTTTGTCTTAACTTTCCTAATCTTAAGACTTCCCTTACTTTTTCCTCTGTACACTTTATCTTAACTAATCAAACTAATTTTCTTTCCCTCATGACAATCCCCTTATAGAAAGTACTTATTAAGTTTAACTATATGCTTATGTATGCTCTCTTGGAGAGTAATGCCTTGCATATAGTAATTTGGAATAACTGTTGTAGTAGCTTTAATGAGGGTCACTTGCCTTACTAGAGATAACATATTAGATTTCTAGTTGCTAAGTTTCTTTTTGAATCTTTTCAATAATAAGCATCAAATCATGATTTTTTGGAAGAAGAGTGATCAAGGGAAAATCCAAGTATTTACCTAAGGGAGTTGTTGGTTTAAAACCTAATTCTCTTTGAAAAAGATCTTTATTGGCTTGAGAAACATTTGGAGAAAATCATGCTTTTGATTTCACAAGATTAACTTTCAAACTAGAGAAATCTTTAAACTAATTGACAATACAAGATATGGCTTTATAACTTTTTAAATTAACTTTGAAGAATAACAAAATATCATCTGCGAATGTGACATGTGAAATAAAGATTTTGCCTTTTTCTAAAAGTGTTAGGTTTCCAAGATTTTCCTTTAATAGCTTTTTAATAAGAAGAGATAGAATTTTCACACAAAAAATGAAGATAGATAGATAGAGAGAGAGAGAGAGAGGATTCTCTTCTCTAATTCCTTTCTCGAGTTTAAAAAACTTAGTTTTCTCCCATTTATGAGTAAAAATAATTTTGAATTTGTGACACAACTTAGAATGAACTGAATTCATTGTTCAAGGAAATTAAAAGTTTTCAAAGTAATCTTAATAAATTTCCACCTTAGATTATTATAAGCTTTTTCTAAATCTAACTTAAGAACACACCATTCTTTTAAAGCTTTACTCTTTTGCGTTGAATGAATAACTTCTTGAACAACAATGGCTTGATTAGATCTAATCTTACCCTTAATAAAGGCACCTTGGTAATGAAGAAGTATATGAGAAAGAAAATTATTAATCCTTATCGTTTCTTCTATAAAGTGGATAACTTTATATAAAATTTAACATATAATACGAAATTTGAAAATTTCAAATATAGTATAAATCATAATTATATAATTTATTTCATTCTCTCAAATGTTATATAGTATGTCAAATACAGATGGAATGAGTGAAAATTATTTTAGTTTTTTTTAAAATTTTTAAAGGAGAAATTGAAAATGCTAAAGAAGAATAATCGATACACTTTTGTAAACGAAAAGAAAAATATAAAAGAAAAGAGGGTAAGAAAATGAAGCTTGAAGTTGTTTGGTTTTAGAATGGAAAGAGAGCAAGCTAAAAAAAGAGCACATGAGCCTATTTTTTTTTCTTTTTAGATTTAGCTAAAACAAAGCCCTTGTTTGACAAATAACTTTTGGCCGTTTGACAAGAACTTAATTGATTGATTTATTAAATAAACTATTTTTTGCATTTAGCAAACAACTGATTTAAGTAACTGATTGCTTTTTAAATAGCTAAAACTAAAATGTTGAAGAGCTTAGCATTTCTTATCAGTAATTTTATAAATAATGCATAATAATACTAAATTATCCCTAATTAATTTATGTATTTCTAGCTTTATCCTTCATTCTCAGGGTACTCAAATTTCTCTCTTCTTTGCCTCCGCTTATTGATGCCTTCTTGCCTTTGTCTCTCAATCGCATACGTATCAACTACATAATCTCCTTTCCATTTTTCGTCTCACTTTTAGGTTTGAATCTGCCTTATTTTTTATTGTATTATACTTTCCTTATTTCCAATATCACAATACGATAGGCATGGTAGTAACTTAAGTTCTTGACAAAACCGCCAGCCCAACTATCACTTTCATCTCTTAAAATCCCACCACACCTAGCCTTATAAATGAGTTTGGAAATTGCTAGCAAACATTAATAATAAAAGAACATTTTTGTAATCTCCACAATTGAAGAACCTAATTTGCCATTTTTATCTCTTAGACATCAGAATAGTAGCTTTTGGATTAGAAGAAAACTAAAGGTAATATCAATTTCTTACTAGTAAATTTAGTAATTATAAAAATTATATTAGTTTAATTTTAAAAATATTTAATATATAATAAATTATAATGATATATTATTTATAAGAAAATTTAATCTATTAAATAATATATAAAATTAAAATTATTAAAATATTACTAAAATAAAAAATATTTAAATAATTCATAAAATATATTCATATTTTTATCTATTATTTTATATATAAACAGTTAATCACATGAAACTTATTTTATCAAATATTCTTATTTAAACAATTAAGGTAATTAATTAATTAAATCAATTAATATAATCAACTATTAGTTACACAATTAATTGAATTAGATAACTGCTAATATAATCAATTAATTATCAAGGTGAAAAAGTGAAAGAAAACTCATTTATTATCAAACTACCTTTCATACCAAATCATAGCTGTATATATTAGCGCTATATATTTAGAGGTTAAAATTACTTTTATTAATGATTTTTTCCCTTTTTCTCATTTTTCTACACAATGGAATTAAAGCAAGTAATTTTTTTTTACCTTCTTTCAGTTTCTTTTCTTTTTATTTTCTATTCTTCTTCTTTTTTCCACTTCATTTTCTTTCCTTATGTTTTTTTTTCCATTGCAATTGACACGTCCACGCACAAGAGGTGGTTTCAACATTGTTGATCTTAAAATGTTGATTTGGAAAACAACGGTGAAATCTTTTATTAGTTACTAAAGCGACCCAGATTCTGACATCAATTGCGCATACGAATTTTGACATTTAAAAGAAGATATGAGCCGACATACGCGCAAGATTTATTTTATTCCCAGGTAAAAAAAATTAATGTTATAAGAATACTACTTCTTAAAATATCGAATATTTTATAATTAAATTATTTTTTAAATTTTAAAATAAATAAAATAAAAATAAAAATTTTACTATAAAAAATATAATTTAATGATAGAAGCACCTATCATTCTTAAAAAGTGAAACTCTCCGTTCCATTAAAATAAAAATGGTGACTGTTAAAGTTTAATGTCCATCGGTAGGTTTACTATTATTAAGGATGCCTGTATGGGTCCAATCCTAGCTAAATTCAGAGAAGCCGCAGAGGCAGCAGATCTGCTACATTTGTACGTTTACCAAACCTTGGACTCTCTTGTTTCTGCTCCAATCAGACCTCAACAATTCACCTAGACTCCTTATCTTATCTTCCTCAACAATAAAATCAACTTTCCCTATACTATTGCTCCTATTCTAGTTTATTATTATTATTTTTTTTTGTGAAATATCCTAGTTTACCATTATTATATCATTAGGCTCCATTTTGACATTACCTCTCTCCTCTCCGTATTTCCTCTCTCTTTCTCACCCCCTCCATCCTCTGTTTATCTCTATTGTCCTTTTGATCTTCCATCTTGCTGCCTCCTCCTTCTTTCCTGGAAAGTTAAAAAGTTGATACACTTACTTCCTTCTTTACGGAGCCTACCATAAAATATAAAGCTGGCTATTTCTTGACAACTCTCTGCTGTTTCTTCATCGCAACAGCTTAATTCTCACACAATTATCTCATCAAAGGTACCGTCTTCTGGATTTGCTAGCGATTATTAATTTACATATCTCTCAATTAATGAATCTTGATTGCGTATTAGTTATGGCAAATTCTTTACATCCTTCAGTCATATTCGCAGACCGAACACAAGAAACAGAGAGCGAACATAAGGAGCTCTCATATTTTGCGGCAGAAGGGTGCAATCAGCTGAAATTCACTGTCCCAGTTGAATAAACTTGACAAAGTTGGTAACTTTGATTTTCACTGCTTTCAGAGGATTGCCAGATCACCGCACAGATCGTGCAGCGCAGAAGATGAGAGAGAATAGCATACTGCAGAGGTTGCAGAGTTACGAGTACTATGGATCGGGGCTATTCCGTCATTTTCCTGATAAGATCTCGCGGCCGTTTGTTGCGTCGCCGGCGAGATCCGCTGTGATTGTGTTCTTGACGGTCGTCCTCATCGTCGGCGCGTTGGCCTGCGCGAACTTGCTCGACCCCACTGTAAGTATCCCCCGACACTAATTGTTGAATAAAATCGGTGCAAATCATTTTTTTCTCACGTTACTGTCGTGTCAGACGGGGAGTTGAGAAGTTTTCTTCCTCATGTTCGAAACATTCATGTTTAAAACGACGATGTCGTTTAGGTACTTGGCCACAAATCAAATCAGCTTCAATCAATGAAATATGCACTTTTTTTTTTGTCCAGGATGTAGGTTTGTCGTTGGAAGGATTATACCGCCAAATATTTGAAGAAAATGGCGTTAATGGAGAATTAATTAATATTGTGTTTCCATTTGAAAATTGAAGTTGTTAATTTAATTATTAAGAAATTTAAATTTTATAGGTTAAAATATTTTGTATGGTAATAATTAAATAAAATTTATGAATTATTTAAATATTTGAAATGAAGAATTTAAATTATCAAATTTGATATTCTAAATTTAATTACAAATTTCATATTTATTTTTAAAATATTATATTAATTATTATTTTTTAAGTGTAAAATTTTAAAATTTCTAATATTTTCTAAATACTTTATTCAAATAAAACATAGAGGAATGTGTATGGAAATATACATACTAGCTATTTGGTTCCGTGCTAGTGAGAGGAATTGAAATTTGAAGACTAGGAGGATCTTTATAGTTATCGGTGAAAATAGATAAATAGATCTTTTCTTACACAAATAATATTACGCCTTCAACTTAATTTTGAAATTCAAGATAAAAAGATCAACTTTAAAGTCTTATAGATGGGAAGATAAGTGAAATAATTGATTAAAATTTTTGTTTGATATTATTTTGAATAAATCTAATTCTTATTTGTAAGTTTAAAATAATTTTAAAAAACTTATTTTATTGTTAGAGATAATATCACTATTTTGTCGACCATCATTTATTATGGGATGAAGTAGGGAAGGAAATGAATCAACAATTTATTTGATAGAAATTAAGGAACTATTCTATTATAGGATCGAATTTTCATGTCATAATAAGGGAGATAGAATGGCAATTCATTATTCCTAAAAATAACTTTTTATACTTTGATCATTGCAGTTTTTATATTTTTTTTATTAATAAATAATAAAATAACATTAATATTTAATATTTTTATTAAAATATTTTGGTAGAATAATTTTATATTCTTATAAAAAGGTTTTAATATAAACAATTTGATAAATTAATTTTTTTGTTTTTATTTCAATTTTTTATTAATTACAATTTTAATTATAAAATTTAAAATAAGTTAATTATTATTACTTATATCATATGTTTTATTATATCAAATTATTTAATAATATATTTCTTATTTTTGTCATAAGAATATCATTATCATTAATTGTTCATTCTCCAATCTATTTAATGAAATAAATTAAAGTTTCTAATCTCACTAAATAAATAAAATTATAAAATAATTATTCTATTTCATTTATCATTCCTATTCTATTCCGTTTCATTTCATTGTACAAAACAGATCATAAATTTAGTTTCAGCCTAGTATGTACTTTTCGAGTAAGATTGATGAATATCAGTAAATTTATCTTGATTCGTCTAATTTTGAGTTTATCTAAACTAGGCCATGATATTTTAAAGATTAAACAGATAGATAGAATGTTACTTCATTAAGAAAAGGGCGATTAAGTATTGGTTTATCTCATCTACTATCCACTGATCTTAATTTTTTGTTAAAAAAAAAAAATACTGACTTTCGATAATTACACAAATATTCCCTTAACTTTCAAAATGTACTTAAATTTCTTTTCAAACTTAGAACAATATTAGAGATAAATTTAAATTTGAACTTTTCTTAGATAAAATATGAGGAAAAATGATTATATATTCAAATTGAATAACATAACACAAGTATTTTTTTTATTAAGGATATATATGCTTTGATTAAATTTAAATAATTAAGAAATTATTATACTTGCATTAAAATTTAACTTTTTCATCAATCACATTTTAGTTATTTGACTTTAATTAAAGTAATTTTTTAATAAAAAATATTTAGCATATATCAAGGATTTAAATTTGTTCTATTGTCATTATTATTCATTTATGTATTATTATGTCAGTAAAAATTATTAAAATATTTTAATACTAATAAAAATTATTAATTTTTTAATAATATTTTATCTTCTTGTTTATTATAAAAAGTAATATACTAACAATAAATTAAATTTAAAATTATATATCATATTGATAAATTTGAGCTATATAATTATTTCTTCTCATTATTTTTCAATAAAAAATTTAAATTTAAATTTAAGTATAACATTATTTTTGTTGAGATTTTCTAACTTTTTTTACATTAACTATTTGAATACTAATAAATTGATTAAATAATAGTTGGTTATTAAACAACAAAAATAGCCGATCAGTTTCGTCAATCAACTAAAATCGTTATAAACACACTTTTTATGTTATAGGGAAGGTATGAGTATTATTTCATTAAAACTCGTTTTTTAAAATTAAAACTCATAATATATTTTTCTATAATTCTTAAAAATTAAAATAAATATTTTAAAAACTAAATATCTACCATGAAACTATTATTCACATTTAAATTGAATTTCATATATTTATACTTTTTGAAATTTTATATAAATTAATTCAAATCATTATTGACAGACTGTGATAATGATAAAAATATATAACAAAATTATTTTAATAAATAAATAAATGAATTGAATCTCTTCCTTTTCACACACAGGATATTCGATTAATGAAAATGATTTTATCTTATTTGTCCATCCTCATTGGAGGGAATTAGAAAAATTAATATTTAATAAAAATAAAATTGATAAAATAATACTTCATAAAATTGAAAAAAAAATAAAGTGCACAAAAAAATACTCCTATATAATTCAAATATGTGGCTCCAGGAAGCATTGTGATCCTCGTGCGGTGCCCCGTGCCCTCGTGCCCGGACTTTTTGAATTTTCTTTTAGTTGGCAGGGATTTTTGTGAATTTATGTGCCATTAGTCGTGACAAAAAATTCAGTCATATCCGTTAGGTCATCTGCCTCTGCTTCTTTCTGCTTGTGATTCCCTAACGGCATAACATGCGGCGCTTATGTCGGTTTACCTAACTTTACGCTACATGCGTTGAAATCTGAAAACGCAGATCGTAGGTTTTTCTGAGCCACCTTTCCATACAAATGTGAAATGTCAATGCCACACCAACGAGGAACGCACACTTGCCTTCCTACCCAACCTGTTTACATTGAGAGAGAAATTAGAGATGCGAATTAATAAATATAGAGAATGAATTAAATATTTATAAATTTTAATTAAGAATGGATATAATCTGTCTATCCCTTCTCTCAATTTGTTAAAACAGTATTTCTCTTCAAATTTTTATTTGCCAGGCTCGGCATGCTTAAGAGGAAGGGAAGGAAAAAATTTTAATTTTAAAATTTTCTTTCTCTTTATTTTCTTCCCAACGAAAATAACATTACTGACTTGCTGGCTGTTACAGGTGTTTTCTGCGACCAGGACAATGGACCCGTATACCCACAAAGTGGCTCAAATACCCAAAAAGCCCCACACCAAAATCGAAATCCCATTAGACTGCACTGCATACAACCTCACTAGAACATGTCCCTCAAACTATCCAACGTCGTTCCAACCGGAAGAAGATCCTGACCGTTCATCTCCTGCCACGTGTCCGGAGTACTTCCGTTGGATCCACGAAGATCTTCGTCCGTGGGCCCGAACAGGAATAACGAAGGAAATGGTGGAACGAGCGAGACGAACGGCGAATTTCAAATTGGTGATATTGGGAGGGAAGGCGTATTTGGAGACTTATGTGAAGGGGTTTCAGACGAGAGATGTTTTTACGCTGTGGGGGATCCTACAGTTGTTAAGGAGGTACCCCGGGAAAGTGCCTGATCTGGAGATGATGTTTGATTGTGTGGATTGGCCAGTGGTCTCATCAGCAGATTATAGTGGGCCCAATGCCCGGGAACCACCTCCACTTTTTAGATATTGCGGGAATACTGCCACCTTGGATATTGTCTTCCCTGATTGGTCCTTCTGGGGATGGTAGGTGGATTCCATCACACACAAACACAATTCTGCCTTTCTTTTCCCCCCCCTTTTCCTTATTAATACAAAGAGGCTAATGGTCCACTGTTGAAACAGTAACAACAGTTCATAATATATCATGAGTGTTAATATATTATTATATAATATATTAATATATTATATAAAATATATATAAAAAAAGATTATAAGTTTAATATATAATTAAATTTAATTAGGTATTGATAAATCACTTATTAATTGCACATCATATACTCATCCTTAATAACATCATATGACCTCAAATTTCACAAATAGAATATGTTTACTTGAGTGATATAGCACACCTATGCAGAGGCGAGACAGAGCATAGATTTTTTTTCTTTTATTGAAAGAATGAAATACAATCTGATAAATTATTTAAGAAAAACATTAATTTTCGGAGAAATTTTATATGAATTTTTATTTTATTAAAAAGTTATCAAAATGTTGTGTGGTTTCATTCTAAATAATAATAGGCCAGAGGTGAACATAAAGCCATGGGACAATCTGTTGAGTGAGTTGAGAGAAGGAAACATGAGAACAAGATGGATGAATAGAGAGCCGTATGCTTACTGGAAAGGAAATCCAGCAGTTGCTGAAACAAGACAAGACCTTCTCAAATGTAATGTCACTGACCAACAAGATTGGAATGCTCGTTTATATGCCCAGGTACTATTAATATTCCTTATTTCTCTCTCACTCTAAAAGTTCAGTATTATTGCTCGTTGTGTTTTGACAGGGAAGAAAACCAATACCAAAATTTTAGCAGCAACTTAATTATGATATCAAAACATCTTATTTATCAAAATACAAGTAGAAGTAGTACTATAATTAATATTCAAGTTGGCTCATCCCAATATATTATCAATGCATCAATACTCAGTAATAAAGAAAACTTGGTTGCAGGATTGGATAAGAGAATCACGAGAAGGGTACAAGAAATCTGACTTGGCAAGCCAATGCACTCATAGGTAATTAAGACATTCATAATCTGATGCAGCACAGGTCTTGAATTCTTGTTTTGCATTACCCTTTCTGTAAATTACTGCTTATCATTAAAGATGTTCTCGTTCACTTATGATGCAGATATAAAATCTATATAGAAGGGTCTGCTTGGTCTGTGAGTGAGAAATATATTTTGGCCTGTGATTCTGTCACCTTAATAGTAAAACCCCATTACTACGACTTCTTCACAAGAGGCTTGATTCCAGTGAACCATTATTGGCCTATTAAGGAAGATGACAAGTGCAGATCCATTAAGTTTGCCGTTGACTGGGGCAACACTCACAAGGGAAAGGTATATATCCATTAAAGCTCTGCTTTTTCAATAAAAGCTGTAGCAGCACTTGAATTCTAATGCTTCTTTATTATTTGCATGCTTCTTTATTATTTGATTAATTGAACAGGCACAAGATATTGGAAAGGCTGCAAGTGAATTTATTCAACAAGAGCTAACAATGGATTATGTGTATGATTATATGTTTCATCTTTTGAATTCGTACGCGAAGCTTTTGAGATATAAGCCTTCTAAGAGTGAGAGAGCAATAGAACTGTGTGCAGAGTCCATGGCTTGTAGCGCACAAGGATTAGAGAAGAAATTTATGATGGATTCTATGGTGAAGGGTCCAGCAAACACCGATCCGTGCACGCTGCCTCCTCCGTACGACCCTCCATCTTTACATGCACATTTGAGGAGAAAGGAAAGTTCAATTCAACAAGTGGACTTTTGGGAGAGAAATTTCTGGGAGAAACATAATACACAGCATTAAGATGGTTTTGTTTTCACATTTTTTATGTATACTAGTTAATGTATTCATTCTTGGATCAGGATTTTCATAAATATTTAGTTCTTCAACTATGGATATATAAATAGAATACACAATTTTATGCTGTTTATTTATTTTTTCAGTTGTGTACATATGGATCTTCACTTCTGAAAGGTCAACTAGTTCAATGAATTTTTTAATCAATTAATTTATAAGAAATACAGTCTATAAAAATTATGACAGATTTTGATGATTTCGAAGTGATATAAAATTTCCTTTAAACTCTTGGTTTCGCTCTCGTTCGTTTGCTTTTCATGAAATTGGAAAAATCTGATTTCTATTTTCCAGTCTCCGCAAGGAGGGAGAAAGTTGGAATAGTGGTGTAGAGATATGCGTGAATAAGTCTCTTTGAAACAAAATTGGAGAAAGTGTAGCAAAATAATGCAAATTTTGAAAGATGAAAGAAATGGATTGATAACTAAAGAAGTTGAATGCCCAGACAGACGGGTAATCAATAGTCTTTGCAGAAAAATAATGTAGGTATTTGGCTGTTTAGACGACCAGAGACTTGCAAAACTGGAAGACTTGGTAACTAAAATTGCCAATTGCGATGAAGCAATGCTGCATTATCTTCAGGCCTGGCCTTTCGGAATGTCAATAGAGGAATAGCAAGAGAGAAGAAAAGGATGATATGATATTGATGACGAGTGGAATGATGGCATCTGCATGGACTTGACATTAGTCACTCCTTATATGGAAATTCAATGTCTATCAACAATGTGTACCAGAAGTGTTCGAGCTATATCTTCACAAGAATCAGAAAATAAAAATATTTTTTTATTTTGATGGTTCACGCTATGAATTGTTCCATTAATGCTGCCGTCTTCGTTTATATTTGGTGTCTTCTGTTACTAATTACTGATTTGGATTTCTGCAGAGGATACTCTTGTGAGATTCTATGCATTGCAGTGAGAAGGAAGCACTTCTTAAATTTAAGCATTATCTTAAAGATCCTTTAGATAGACTTATATCTTGGATTCCCCACAGCGACTTTTTCAAAGTGGGCTGGAGTCGTTTGCAGTAATGTAACCGGGCACATTCTTGAGCTTCCCCTCAAAAGTTCAAGGCTTACTATCATCATTACCTAATATCATTAATTACTATCCACTACAATTCCCATTAAGGCGGAACGGAAAATTCCAATAGAGAACCCAGTCTAAATTTGCAAAAAAACAGTCCAATCTAGAACTTGGAGATATTTTTTCAAAATTCTCTAATCTAGGGTAGAAAGTTGGATATTTCTACAAAAACCTGTAAAATATCTCACTCCACTTATGTTTGGAACTCTAAATTAGGGGAGATATTTGTAGTTTTTAAGATGAATTTATCCATGTACACAGTTATAAAGAAGTAAATAGAATTTCATTATTTAATTAAAGAGTTTTCTCTCTTCTTATTTTCTAATTAGTTTTTGAGTCATTTTGGTATTAGAGCAAGTTTTTTAGCATCCCGTGTGAGTGTTTGAGTTTAGAGTGGTCGAAGTTCATCTAGATTTTTGCAATTTTTGCAAATTCTGGTGTTCATCTTTATCTACCAATGATGAAACACCCATTTCCAATTACATATTTTAGCAAAACAACACCACAAACGTGCTCATTGAGCTTTAAAATGCCGGTCTACAAAATAGACCTCGCATGCACCTCCCCATGCCATTGTTGGAAAGCTATGCGTGGGGCACGTGCCACACACACTTAACTAAGATTGAAGATGATTACGTCAGCACCACGTTACCACGTTAGCAACAAATAATCCACTTTATAGGTGTCATGTGCCACGCGTCAAAGTATGCCATGCTAGCACATCCAGGCGACCATCTGATGTTAACTGCAAAGTTAGTGTTTTGATACATATTATGCCAGTTGTCAAGTGAGCCACATTAGCAAATATTTTAAAATTTAAAAATTACCCCTCAACTTCCTTGAATTTTCATTTCAACTCCTAATATTACCTAAAATTATAAGACATACCTAAACCTTCCATTAATTATGTTTCAACCTCAAAATTTCTCATGTTACTATAAAACATCCCCCAAACCTTGTCAAAATTCAATTTTATTTGATTGTTACAAATAGCCCCCTAAACTCTTCAAAAAATTTACTTTGACTTCATAACCCACCATAAATTACTAAAATACCACCAAAAAGACAAAATGAAAAAAAAATCCAAGAGATTAAGATGGAAAAAATGTAAAGACAGATTTAACAACTACAGGAAATTATCAATGCTGAATAAGTCTTATTGAATCACAAAAAGAATTCAGAACATGACTTCCACAACAGCTCCTTTTCATAACAAGTAGTCATCACCCTCAAAAGCAATCAACCCGAAGGAACAACATTAAAGTAGGCATTTTGAATTTAGAGGGAAGGTTTCAACCAGATGAATTTGTAAGTGGCTTGAAATAGTTGAAAGGGAGTTTGAATTATAAGACATATTAGATTAGCAAAAGGTTAAAATTGTTGCTATCAAGATGAAGAAACATGCCTCCATCTAGTGGAAAAATTTAAAGAAGAAACAAGAATGTGAAGGACAAAGCAAGATTAGGACTTAAAAGAAAATGCAACGAGAACTTACACATAAATTTCTACCTAATCACTATTATCAAGATACCTTTATTTTGTTACAAAACCTTCACCAAAAATCCTTGTTTTAGAAGAATACACTAGGGAATTTGATAAATTAATAATGAAATGCAATATTCAAGAGAAAAATGAACATACTATTGCCTATTACCTTGGAGTGTTAAACTTCAAGATTGCCTAATTAGTCCAGCTTCAACAATACTGAACCCTAGGTGATGTTATCTAGTTCACCATTCAGATTGAGAAAAAACTTCTTAAAGAGTCCATATTCCAACCTTTTTCCTTATGAAACTCTATAAATACCTGTAAAACTTAAATCACACAACTTAATACCTTAAATAAGACCCCACCTAAACCTATCAAAGAAGCAACCCCTAAAACATCTATTCAACCTAAACCACCTAACTACTTTAAATGCTAGGGATATAGTCACATTGCATTAGATTGCTTAACTAAAAAGTGTTGGGAATTCGGATTATCACATGCAGCGGAATTTTAAATTTTGATCCGAATTCTACCTAGGATCCATGCAAAAAGCATAAGTCAATAATTAGGGTTTTACCTATTGGGCACTCGTGTTTCTACTGATCAAAACTTGAGAGCGGATGAATCAAACGCCGGTCGGAAGGTACAACGTCTCTACGGTATCCACATGGAGTGAACAACGACCTCTCACCCTCCACGCATCTGCTAGGATGCGTTTTTCTCTCCAAGAATTAGGATTGGATGTTTTCTGAGTGATTTAGGATTTATATGAAAGCTTAAAATGTGATTATTAAGTGCTGCCCTCAAGTCCCCTTTTATAGAACTTAGGCAAGCCATAATCCTAGTCCTACTAGGATAATGCTTTCAAAATTCTAATCACACTTAACAACTCATCTTATCCTTATCCTAGAGATAATGGGAAGAGATAGGACTTATCTATTAATTATCTAATATTAGATAATAATATTATCTCATAATATAAATATCTTAATATTAGATAATTGTATATAGTTATCAAATATTAAAATAATATTATCTCATAATATATTTATCTAATATCTGATAAGATAATTACTTGATATTACTTTAATATCAAATAATATCACATAATATATATATATATATATAAAACGTGAATTATTATTCTTAATAATATATATATGCACGAAAATAAGTTCAATTAATTGGATATTAATATAATTAAAATCTAATTAATTATTGTCTTATTCCTACTTCTTTTGTGTGACCCTGTAGGTTCTTACTACATTGACAATGACTCATTTATTGAGTCATAGACAGTAAGCGGTATCTAGCAATACATCACTGCCACTCAAGTAGTAAGAATGTCTGTGATTCGACATCCACCTAACATATGATCAACGTTTCGCATCATAATCCTTTTGTAATAATATCCAAATTGAACTGGAGGTATGGAATGTGTCATCCTCGTCAATGTTCAATTTATATTTCTTGATACTGAGTAGACTTAAAATAAATAATTAATATCACATATTAATTTAACTGAGCATGGCCATACATTTCTAAGTCTCACTCAATCAAGGGGCCCAAGGATATTTCTCTTTTATACAAGAGTAACAAAATCCCATTTACATCACTCACTTCCCTCTGCATGATTTATGACACACCCAATCAATGACCTACTTGTCATCCTGATTAAAGGTGACATAGGACAATATTAAAGTGAGTAATTCCTCATGTAGGGAACCATAATGACTTCAGGTCAAAGGTTTATGTGTAGTTGTGATCATATGAGAATAACTTATGACACGTTTATCCATGCAATATTCTCATAGTGGGTCAGTCCAGTACATTGTTCACTAGCAATGTACTCATGTATTGACTTGATATCACATATCCATGATTCGTAATCATCAGTCACTATACATACTAGTCTCGATGTATTATTACTATCCTTTTCGTAATAATACTTGACTAGGGGCATTTTAGGAATAGCAAAGCTATTCCAAGGATAATTATTATATTAAGTTATAAATTGCGCATAATAATAATAAAAATAAAATATAATAATTAAATTGCCTAAAACATAATACATTGTATATCACTTCAATCATCTATATGATTAGCTCTAGGACATACACCAACAAAAAGTCATCATTATCATTGAAGGAGAAATTCAAGAAGTATCAGAAGTAAAAGAGCTCAAGCAAACACAAGATGAATCCAATGAACCACTAATATTTGATAAATAACTCATTCCTACTAATCATGGAGAATTACTGGTGATTAGATGAAGCTTATACACCACAGCCAAAAAGGAAGAACCTTGCCTAAAGCACAATATTTTCCATACTTGATGCACAGCCCAAGACAAAGTCAGTGAAGTCATCATAGATAATGGAAGTTACAAGAATGCTATATTAAAATACGTGATGCAAAAACTCAAACTACCAAGTTATGATAGCTTAACAAAGATTGCGAGGTAAAAGTTACAAAATGCTACCTTGTTAATTTTTCAATCAGTAAAAAGTACCAAGATAAAGTATGGTGTAATGTCATCTTTATGAAAGCTTGTCACCTCATTTTAGGAAGATCTTAGTAGTACAACTATTATGCTATATACAATGGTTATACGAACATTTATTCTTTTATAAAAGATAGAGTAAATATCCAGTTGGCCTGATTACCACTTGAAGAATTCAATAGGGTTAAAAGTGAAGCTAAGCCATTGGTATTTTTAGTATCCAAAGCTCAATTGAAGGTGACATCAATAGAAGCTTAAGCCATATGCCTCATATTATTACTTGAATAAAACAATGGAGCCATCCATCCACTAGAAGTTAAGCAACTACACACTAAATTTTTAGATGTTACATTAGAAGAGATTCCCCTTCGCTTGCTACCAATGCGAGACATCTAACATGCTATTAACTTTATCCTTAGAGCTATCATGCTGAGATCCAACGCTAGGTTAAAAAGCTACTAAAGAAAGAATTAATCCAGGAAAGTGTCAAACCCTGTGCTATGCTAGCACTTTCAGTGCTGAAGAAATATAAAAGTTAAAGAATGTGCATTGATAGTTAAGTTGTAAATAAGATCACTATTAAGTATCGATTCCTAATACCTAAACTTGATGACATGCTTAGCTAACTACATGGTGCTGCTATCTTTTCTAAAATTGAACTTTGTAATGGATATCACCAAATTAGAGTATAGCTTAAGATAAATGGAAAACCATATTCAAAACTAGGGAAGGCTTGTACGAGTGGATGATAATGCTTTTTGGATTGTCAAATGCTCCTAGTACCTTTTTGCACTTGATGAACTAGATACTTTGACCCTATATGGAAAACTTGTAGTCGTGTACTTTGACGACATCTTGATTTACAGCAAGAATAAAGAAAGACACCTAGGGCACATTTAATAAGTATTGGAGATCCTTAAAGAGCAAAACTTTATGTTAACATCAAGAAGTGCTCGTTCTTAACAAATGAAGTTATCTTTCTTGGATATATCATAATTGTAAAAGGCATTTGAGTTGACCCAAGCAAGATAAAAGCTAGTAATAATTGGCTAACTTTTAAGTCCATCCATAATGTTAGGAACTTCTATAGACTAGCCTCTTTTTACTGAAAATTCATTAAAAACTTCAATTCTATTACTGCTTTACTCATAAACTACATTAAAAGAGACAAATTCTAATGGAAAAAAAAAACCTAGAAAAGTTTTAAAGAGTTAAAGAGATGGTTGACTGAAGCCTCAGTACTAACCTTTTCAAATTTTGACTAGGTTTTCGAAGTTAATTATGATGCTTCTAACACTAGAATTAGCACCATTATAAGTCAGGAAGGATGTCCAATCACTTTTTTTAGTAAATAACTTAACAATGCTAAACTTAAATACTCCATTTATGAGAAGGATTTCTATATTGTCATTTATGCTCTACAATGTTAGAGTCATTACTTGTTACTCAAGGAGTTTATCCTTTACTTGATCATAAAGCTTTTAAGTATTTAAACTTCAATAAAAGATTATCATATTATAGGCATGTTGCTTGGAGTGAATTTTTATAGGATTACTAGATTTTACTAAAGCACAAAGATGAAAGTTAAAATATTGTAGCAGATGCTCTCAGTAGAAGACATTCTTTACTTTCTACTCTCCAAACAAAGATTATCGAATTTAAAATTATCAAAGAACTATACTAAGATGACTTGAATTTCAAATAATTCTAGAATATGACTGAAACACAACTATTCTAGCAATACTATAAGCATCAAGGATTCCTATTCAAAGGTAAGGCTTTATGGATTCCCCAATATTTACTATGAGAAGCCATTATTTAATAAGCCTATAATGAAGGATTAACCAATCACTTCAAGCATGACAAAATTATTGTTTGGTCAAAGAGAATTTTTACTGGCCTAAGCTTAAAAGAAATATTAACAAACACATCCAAAGATGTAGAATTTATCAAATGGCTAAGACTAAAAGTCAAAATATAGGGCTATACATGCCTTTATTAGTTCCAGAAGCACCATAAGAAGATATTAATATAGATTTCATCCTTAGACTACCTTAAACTCAAGAATAGGAAGATTCCATAATGATAGTTATAGACAAATTCTCGAAGATGGCATATTTCATCCTATGTTAAAGGATAAGTAATGTCATCTACATTGTAAACTTATACTTTAAAGAGATTGTTTGACTTTATGGCATTTTAAAAACCATCACTTTTGACCGAGATGTCAAATTCCTGAGTCATTTTTAAAGGACTTTGTAGAAGAAAATAGTTACCAAGCTTCAATTCAGTAGTACCAGTCACATTAAATAGAGGCAATCAATAGACTTCTAGACAACTTATTTTATAGCTTTGTTGGAAAGAATCTAAAGCAATAAGACCTTATACTTGCCCAGATCAAATTTGCTTATAATAACTCTACCAATGACCAACAAAGCCACTTGAAGATGCCCATTCAAGATAGTGTATGGTACTTATCCTCTTAGCCTACTTGATTTAGCATCATCTTCGACTAACCATCAGTATAGTGGGATGTAGAGCAAAAAGCAAAGCAGATTAAGAAGTTTTATAAATAAGTCTATGCAAAAATTCAAAAATAGAATTCAAAATATAAAGCCTAACTTAACAAATATTGATGACAATATACTTTTCAAGAAGAAGACTTAGTATGAATACATTACGAAAAAAGAGATTCCCTAATCAACCTAGTGTTAAGTTATCTTCAAAGGTAGATGGATCATTTCGAGTTATGCAGAAGGTCAATAATAATGCCTATAAGATAGAACTAGCAGATTCCTATGGTGTTTTTGCTATCTTTAATGTTGCATCTTTGACTATACTACGAAATGACAACTAGACTCGAAAGTGAGTTTTATCTAAGCTGGGGAGGATGGAATGAAGAACCTAATAGAGAACCTAGTCCAAGTCTACAAAAAATAATCTAACCCAGAAGTAGAAAATATTTTCCTGGAACTTTCTAGTCTAGGATAGAAAGTTAGATATTTCTAGAGAAACCTTAGGATTCTAAAATATTTCACTCTATTTATATTAATACTCTAAAATGGTAGATATTTTTGTAGTTTTTAAGATGAATTTATCCATGAAAAGAGTTATAAATATCCCTTAAAAGTTATAATTTTGCATGAAAAAGTGAATAGAAATCCATTGTTCAATTGAAGAGTTTTCTCTCTTCTTCTTTCCAAATTGGCTTCTAAGCCATAAGGTTAATTAAAAATTTTTAAATAATGGGAGAAAGATATAAATAAAATACATAATTTTTATTAAATTTTATTTTAATTATGTATGCCATAATTAATAATTATTTTTATATTAAAAATTATGCATTAGAAAAAATTAAACTGAATTTTATTTTTTATTAATTGAATTCTCCTTGTACTATAGTATGGAGATTTCAATTTAATTCTCTAAATTTTTATCTAAAGATAATAATAACACTTTTATAACTTTATTGAGAGAAGGAAGAGTTTTAAGAAAATTTTCTATCAAAAATTAACTACAAATGTACGTAATAATAAATCTCAAATAAGGTCATACCTAAGATTAGTGTCACATACAACTTAGCAAAGTCAACCAATGCCACTAAATTATGAAAAATTTCTACCATGTGTCTATCAATATTATATATATTATGACTCCATAAATAAAAATATTTTAACATCATTAATTTTTGTCTATTCGTGAAAGTTACCTTTTTTTAACAGAAATCAATTTATTTAAGTTTTCTATTTGCATCTTATATTTTTTAAAAAAATTAAATAAATAATTAGTTTAATATTATATTTTCAAATGAGTATACATATGTGTGTGTGTGTTAAAAGAAATAAGTGGCTTTGCAATAAAAAAATTAACGAAAACTAATAAGAAATGCATCAAAATTGTGTGCCTATTAATGTATTTACTTTTTAAGTTTGGATTGTTTTTATCAATTGTAAACACTTGTATATCAATATTTAAAATTTATGAATTATGTTTACATTTTGCAAATCTTATAAATTGCTTGCAAAAGTTACAATTTTAAATGGACTTTACTTGTAATAAACAATGAAATAGTTACAATTCTATTGATAATCACTGCTATAGAATTCTACTTCTATTTTGGTGGATAAATGTCGGTGAAAGGAAAAATTAGAATTAATATTAACATGATAACATTGCTAATAAGGCCACTATTATTTAAACAATTGATATTTATTTTGATGCGGTGGCATTTTTGTAATTAACAGATGATTAAAGATAATTATTAACTTAATAATTAACATTGTTTGATCTTTGTCATAATGTTTGAATTTACAAGAGATTTAGGCATTGATTTTTCATTTAATCAACATAAAAATGAATACAAACCATTAACTTTGAAAGGATAAAATAACTCAGGACATTGATTTATTTTAACTAATGTTGAAATTAATGATACAGTAATATTTTTATAAATATGTTTTTAACTATATACATTTATTGCTTACTAATCTAACACCATTTATTTAAGATGTTAATTGTCAAATAGAAAATTAATATGTAAATATATTATCTATTTAACTTTCATTTTATCCTCTATTTTATTTTACTCTTATTTTTTGAAACTCATTTCCTTGGCAATTACATTTGCCATCAAAGTTTCTTTGACAAGTTCTAAGCTTCCTTTGAAAAGTTACTTAGTTGCTTATAAATACCATAGCCTATCTCTCATTTCTTTACAGCAAAATTGAAAAGCTTCCATCTTCTTTCCTCTTCTTCTCCTTAAACACTTCCACTTTGTTGAATTTTACACTTTTCTACTACATGCTCCTATTTGGATTGTGCAATTAAAACAGGAGAATTTGTTGAATCTTTGGTAATTATTGTAGAAAACTTTACACGAAGACATGGAATAATTCTTAATGGCAATAAATTTATACATTTTAAAACTCCAATTTTACAATAGCTTTATCATCAAAAGTTATCTTACCTTAAAAGTAAAATAAGATACCATAGAATTTGCTTTAAAGGGAATTAATATTAATATTTTCTAATAAAATAAATCAAATATAATTAAAAAAATTAAAGGACTAAATTGATATTAAAATTATTTAAAAAAATTAATTTGATACAACTTTATCGAGTAATATTCTTGTAAATGCTTTCAAGCAAAAGCATGATAAATAGGAAAGTGATATATATTACGATTGGATAAAGCAACTGTTATATTCTCTTTAATTATTAATAAATTAAAATTTATTTTGTAAGAAAGAATGGTTAAAGTAATTGATAAATTTAATTGAATTAGGAATCTTATATATGAAAGATGGAATGCAATAAAGTTAATTAAATTAAAAATATGAGAATATAAATTTGGTGAGAATTTGATGGGGAAAACTTATTAAAATCATAAAGTATAGAGTTTTTACTAATATATATGAGTATATAAGTATGAAAAAGGTTAGGAATAATTTTTTTAAAATGCCCTTAAAGCCTTATTTTTCTCTTATCAGCCCTTAAACCTTAATTTTCCCTCATCTATCTGCATTTTTCTAATTCTCTCACCTCTCTATAAGAATTTCTTCCACCACTTTATCAATCAAGTAAGGTAAACTTTCATTCTTAATTTCTTCATCTAATCAATGTAGGAACATTGCTTTTATCAAGAATCTCTCATATTTCTTCTTAGTTGATGAAGAAATTTATGACTTATTAGGTTTTGTTAGGTATTCTAAGCCCTAAATCTAGCACCCATGAATTTTGATGTGATTAGGATTGAGAGATATTCAAACTAGCTTTCTAACACCCTTTTCCATATGAGGTGAGTGAATAATTTAATTAAATTTATAAACTTTATAGCTATATGATGGTATTAATGAAATATGGGTTATTTTATAATTTTTCTTGAAGGGTGTTTAATTTGATATGGTGAGAGTAATAAATGATAAAGAAAGGTGATATGAGATATTAAATAGGTATATTGATGATTGTATCAAGATTTAATATGTAAAATATATGTTTATAGGGCATTGATGATCGAATGAACAGTAAAATTTTTCTAAAAAACTATGATTTTTATGTGTGAATTGAATGATCAATTGATTTTGAGCATCCAAAGGCAATTTTAGAAAAGATGAATTAATTGATCAATTGATTTATCAAGCCTAGAATTTTATGCCAATTTTGAAATGGCATAACTCATTCATCTTATATCTATTTTAAATGAATTACCTATTGTTTTAAAGATAATTAAGTTAACTTTTAAATGAAATTAATGTCAAATTAATATCTTTTATATATTTTAAAATATCATTAAAATAGTTGATAGGGGTCAAAAACTTAGGATTTCAAAAAATTAACTTTCTATGTCTATCTTAAAAAAGGTATAACTCTTTCAAAATTTAGCTGATTTAAGTAAACGACCAGTTTATGAAAAGTTAAATAAATTTATTTTCATATGAAATAAGTTTCACAATAATATATTTATAATTTTTGAATTATTCATAAAATATTACTTAAAGGTCATAATTATGGTAACTATATAGTAACCTATACCTAATTTAGTTTATGCTTTCATGATTTATAATGGCCCAACATGAGTGTTTGATTTCTATGCATTAAAGATAGAGTAATTTATAATCATTATAGCATGAGTGCATGACTTGAGTAATCATGAAATGAGAAAGTAGAAGTTGCATGATATAATATGTATTGTAATAAACTTATTACATTACTCATAAGATGAAATATATTAAAAAATATTTTATGAATTGATTACTATAATATGTGGGAATGCTTATAATCATACAAGTGGGCATAATGACATTAATATATATTATAATGTAGATTGAAATTGAATTATGACTATATTGGATAGAACTTGAGTTTTAATGTTTAAAATTGCATTATGAATCATGCCATGAGTGACAATGAAGATAAGAAATATGATAGGGGTAATGTTATGAATACTTAATAGAATTTTTAGTGACATACTTGTGGAAGGTATAAAATAAGTCTTAAAAGAATAAGGATGGAAAGCTTGTGGAAGTTATAAGATTAACTTAAGAGATAAAAGGTGAACAAATGTATTTTATTTATTGCTTATTGTTCTAAATGAGATATGATTTTGAGTGTAGTTATTCATAAATATTATTATAAGATACACTAAAAATAAAATAATTATGTGCTAATCTCATTATTATTGGCTCTTAGTTACTAATATGCTTGAATGCAATATGAATTATTAACGAAGGATAGTTTGATGGGTAAGCTATCATAAATTATTATTTTTTTTATAAATTATTTATTTACTAAACCCTAGACTCGCTCCTTTATAATTTATTTTACAGATTCTCAAGTTAAGCATCTACTTTTACCTCATCAGAATTAGATTTCATGAGAATTCATTAATGGTAATATGATAGCCTCTACCTTTACCTCATTCTTGAATCTTATTTTTTTCATAAATTTGGGTAGAGGAAATATTGAACTAATTTCTTGTGAATTAATAATATTTGTTTATTCTTATTTTGGAAGAATTACAAGCATATCTAACTTTCTCATTTTTTTTGTAGAAACTTCAATAATTTTTTTTCTAAAATATGATTTTCTTTTATATATGTATAATATTTATTAATTAGGATCAAATTAGAAAGTTAGAAATAAGTTGGTAGAAATTAGAAATGGATTCTACGTTAGTCACAATCGATTTAGGTTCATGATAGCAACTTGTTGATAAATATAAGACAGTGCGTTGTCACTTCCACGCTTCATAGAGTACTAGTTAGGTTTACTTACACTACACCAAATAGAAAGCAAGCAAATGGATGATAAATGTTAAAGGTGTGGAAAGGGTATACACTACGGAAAAGGTAAAGGTTTTTTTACGTGTTTATTGTAAAATATTTTATTCAAATTATAATATATATTAATTATTAATAATTTTAATTTAAAAATTATCATAAAATAATTAATATACATAATATAATTTGAATGAAAATTTTTATGATGAATACCTACAAAATTTTACTTAAATTTTACCTATTTAAAAAACACTTTTTGTTCATCAATTATGGCTTTTGCAAAATCAGTCCTCCACCATTATTTCACATCTCTAATATCCATAAAAATAATAAGAACGATAAAAAAAATGAGGATCGGTAATCTTAACTTTTATTTCCACTCTCTTTATTCTCAAGTGAAAAACCGAGAATCGTAAATATTTGATGGTAGATAGTAAATATAAGGCAGAAATTGAAAGTCTTCGCAAAATATGATGATAAATTTTAACTTCTAAACAACACCATAGACACTTGTTATTCATATATGCAAACTTTAGATGTTGACATGTGGCGTTTTGAGGTGTTCATTTTTTTTTTTTTAAATACGATGATATAGGAATAAGAAGATCCAACGGGAGCTGTGGCAGGCACAAAAGTGTTTTAATTTTTTTAAAATTACATGATTGATAAAAACTATAAATAACGTATTTGAAAAAATCAATTAATAACACATAAAAAGTCATAAATTTTGTAAAAATAAAATATTTAACATACATGATGTTTAATAAAAATTAAAATATGTTATAATACAGTACATAATTTTTTAATGTAATAATGTGAATTATTATTTAAGGATCCTAGTTCCTAAGTTTTTTTTTTTATTAGAAGGAGTTGGAAGTCTGCAATATTCAAGTTCAAATCCCAAAACACTAAAGAAAGAAAAAAATTTAAAATAATATCAAATATCATTAAAAAAAATGTCAACAATAGTCCTAGACTTTGAAAGTGAGATAATGATATATTATTAACTCTCATTGTCCCTCCCATATATTCCCAAATATTTGCTTAATTAAGTAATATATTTTTTGCTTTAAATATAATTTTGCTTATCAAAAGATATAAATTATGTGATTTTAGTCTCTAATTTAAAATAACTTTTTTTATTTTTTGAATATTTAATTTGTACAGACATTTCATTTGATTTTTTTTGAATTTCTTGATTTTACAAGACCATTTCCAACCCATATTTTTTCAATATTAATCCAAAATAACTCTTATGTAAATATGAAAGAAAATTTTTGTTTGGATTTTGAAAACTTTGAATAAAATCAAAGAATTACATTTGAAAATTTGAATCTTAGTTTGAGTTGATTGCAACGTAATTCCTAAAAAAACATGATTTTTTTTAGAATCGGTGCTTAGAGATTAATTAAGAATTGATGGAAATCAAATAGAATGATCAATATTATACTAATTGAATATGTAAAAAATTAAAATAAATTATTTTAAATTAAAAATTCCAAAATCACATAATTTATATTCTTGGGGAACAAAACTAATTTTTATTTTATTTGATTGACTCTAATTTTCATAAATCAATATTTCTACATTTATTGTGTTTTGAACTCTTAATTTTATAGCATATAATTTTTCATTGGAAAACGAATTTTATAAATAAAGGCTATTGTGGAAAGGGCCTATGATTTTGATCTTTTGTCATATCAAAATATGAAATATATATATAATTTATATTTTATTATCTAATATGAATTTATTAAATGATTTAAATTCAGCGGTCAGGGGAAAGCAACGGGCCGATCGGTATAGACATAGTACCCTTGATGCTAACTCAGTTAAGGCAAATACAATAATTAATCACTTCCAAAAGCGCAAGCCATTGTGTCTCTTAAATTTTATAAATACCACAAGTAATCATTTTATTTTATTATAATATAATTATTTATTTATCCCTTTATTAGTAATTATAAAATAAATGGGAAAGAAAATATTATAACAAAAAACTAGCATATATTTGATATGTTAGGGTGGAGTTTAGCAACTTATTTATATTTTAGTTATTATTTATTTTAATATTTTAAGTGAAAATTTAACCTATAATTTTGACAAAATCATAAATAAAAAACTACTAATACAAATTATAAATACTAATTCTAATTATAAAATTTAGGAGATGTACGTGACTTTTTAAATAAGACATTAAATGTTCTGCTTACTTATTAATTATAATCCTTCACATATGTATAAAAAATGATCAAATATTAGGAAATATATAGGTGGTAATGATTTTTTTTAATAGTGTAAGTGATTAATCCACTAAAATGAACACATAAAAAATTTAAAATTGTACTCAAGATAGAAAATAGAAAATATCCCATTTAATTTTGGATAGTAGAATTTTACTCTTTTGAATTTTAAAAGGCTAGTTAAAAAATCAGTCCTTCAAACTACATAAAACTTGAAATTAACACTCAACATGACCTTACTTTATTATTAAATCAAATTACATTATTTTTATACTTTTTTATATAAGAATCATAATATTATTGTGTATTAATTTTTCTTATTATTTTTTATAAATAATTTTTATGTTAGATAATTAGTAGGAATTAAATTAGATATATAAAATTTTAAGTAAATAATAAAAATATGAGTAGCAAAATTATGTGAAAAATTATAAAATAAATTAATATTTTAATTTTTATTTAAAAATTTTATAAAAAGTCATGTAATTTGATAAAATAATTAATTAAGTTAACAATATGTATTAATTTTAAATTTTATGAAATTTTAAGTTTTTAAAATAAATAAGGGCAAAACCTAATTGTCGTAAAAATTGGGTGAGGTATTTTACATTTTTCACTTAAAAGGATATTATCATTTTGACCACGACGGTGACAATGACGTCAAAGAAGCGTGAAAGAGGCGCACATACATTGCGGGAAGACTTGCGTTAATCACTCATCACATTCGTAAAGTCAGTTCATTTCATAAGCTATATATTCAATTATGCATGACCAGCTATTTAATTGCTATTTCTGTCCATGATTCCATGAAAAAGAAAAAACAAAGAAACGCAATTGGGGCATCTCAACGTTTATTTTCTTTTGTTTTTTTGTTTTTCATCTCGAATAATTAGTATGTAACTATTTAATGGCAAATAGTAGATCTAATCACTAGTCTCCCAAGCCCTCAACTATTAAGATTATGCCATGTTATTTGTGTATGCACATAAATAGTAGATTAAATAAATATGCATTCAACTCTTCATATAATAATTTTTCATCCTTAATTTATAAAAATTAACAATATAAATTCAGTAGTTTGCTGAATTGACATTTAAGTGGGAATGACAATTTTTAATATGATATAATAACTCAATATATTTACAAAGATTTGAGTTGATATGTCAATCTATTTAAAAATTTATATTAAATTTTTAATAATATTATTAAGAAATAATTAATAATTAAATTATAAATAAGTATATATAATAAAAATATAAAATTCTTAATTTAATAAAATACTAATAAAAAATAAAATATTATTTTATTAATAATTAAAAATATTTTTTATAAAAAATAATATTATTTAAATTTTATAAATAATTTTAGAATATAAATTTTATTAATTAAAATTAGTAAAGGAGTTAAACAAATAGCTTTATTTTAACATATTTGATAAAAGAATTGATCCAAAACAATACAAATTATCACCGTTATATTAAAGTACTGATTTTAAAGTAAAATAAAATTTCTTTAAAAACTGTTGCCTTTATTTATCACTGGAGTGGAAAAAATCGATTTCTTGGCGTGTGGGAACAAGTTTGAACGATTGTAAGGAGAAATGGAAAAATCTACGTGAAAACAAAATTGGAAAAATTGTAGCAAAAGAATGCAAAACTTGAAAGATGAGAGAAATGGATTGATAACTAAAAGGTGAATGCCTCGACGAACTGGCAATCAATGTTTTTGGTAAAAAAACTAATGTCGGTATTTGGCTGTTTAGACGACTAGAGACTTGCATAAGTGGAAGACTTCGTAAATCAACATCAAGTCATCAACTCAAATTGCCAATTCTGCCCATACCGTAATAGGGAGATTTCGATTTAATCTTCTAAATTTTTACCAAAAGATGATAATTACACTTTTATACCTTTATCAAGGGAGGGAACAAATCTAAAGAAACCTGTTTATCAAAAACTAGCTACAAAACAAAGTCAATCCTTGGGGCGGAGGCACATCCAACTTAGTGAGGTCAATTAACCGCACTGAGTTGTAAAAATTCTTTATCATTTGTCTATTAATATTATATATTATGACTCCATAAATAAGAATATTTTGACACCAGTAGTTTTGTTCTATTTGTGAAAGTTACCTTCTTTTAACACAATTAATCTATCTAAATTTTAAATCTGCACCTTCCAATTTTTTTTAAAATTAAATAAATAATTAGATCAATATTATGTTATTAAATGAGTGTGTGTGTGTGTATTGAAAGAAAGAAGTAGCTTTGCCAAAAAAAAGTGAGACCAATAAGAAATACATCAAAATTGTGTACCCGTTAATGCATTTTACTTTTTATGTTTGGATTGTTTTTACCAATTATAAATACTTGTATTTAAAATTTTAAATTTTATGAATTATGTGTACATTTTGTAAATCTTGTGATTTTCTCATAAAAGTTACAATTTTAAACAAACTTTAGCAATGAAAAGTTACAATTCTATTGATAATTATTGTTACAGAATTGCAATTTTACGTCAGTGGATAGATATCAATCAAAGGATAAACCAACATTGATATTAATGCAATGATATTTTTAAAATTATTGAAACTAATAAAATAATGGTTATTTAAATAACCAATATTTATTCTAATGCAATGGTAATTTTGTAATTTATGGGAAACTTAAGATGATAATTAATTTAATAATTAATGTCATTTGATCTCTATCATAATGATTGAATTTAGAAGAGACTTCAGGACATTGATTTTATCGAAGTGAATGCAAACTATAAACTTTGAAATGATAAAATAACTTAGGTTATTTGTTTATTTAAAAGATGATGTTAAAATTGACAACCCAGTAATATTTTTGTTAAATATGTTTTTAGCTTCATACATCTATTATGTACTAATTTAACGCAGTGCTAATTGTCAAATAGAAAATTAAATTATAAATGTTTTCTTTACTTTATTTTTATTTTGTCCTCTGTTTTACTTCACTATTACTTTTTGAAATCTATTTTTCTAGTAATCATCTTTATCATCGAAATTTCTCCGACAAGTATTAAACTTTCTTTAAAATATTCCTTGATTGCTTATAAATATTACAGCTTATCTCTTATTTCTTTATCAGAAAATTGAGAAAATCTCGTCTCCTTTCCTCTTCTCCTCCTTATAGATTTTTATTTTGCTGGGTTTTACATTGTTTTGTTGCATGCCCCTATTTTGATTGCGCAATAAAGAAAGAAGGATTTGTTGAATCCTGAAGGATTGCAGCAAAAAACTTTGCACAAAAAGATGGAAAAATTCTTGAGGATGATAAATTTACATGCCTCAAACTCTAGTGTTACAATATACATATCATCAAGGGTTATATTACCTCAAAAAATTAAAATAAGGTATCATAGAATTTGTCTTAAAGGGAATCGATATTAAATTAAAATAAGGTATCATAGAATTTGTCTTAAAGGGAATCGATATTAAATTAAATTAAAGGATTAAATTAATATTAAAATTATTTTAAAAAAAATAATTTGACACAATTTTACCAAGTGAGAATATTTTCCTTACCTTTAAACAAAGCATTTAGAGGTAAATACTTTCAAGCGAAGGCATGATAAGTGGGAAAGTGATATATATTGGGATTGGATAAAGCAAGCTGTTAGTCAATATAGACAATGCACGGCCCTTTCCACCCTTCACATAAAGTTCTAGTTAGGTTTACTTACACTACACCAAATAGAAAGTAAGCAAATGGATGATAAATGATGATAATATAAAATTTCTTTACAAACTGTTGCCCTTATTCATCATTGGGAGGGAAAAAAAATCTATTTCACGGCGTGTGGAAGCAAGTTTGAACGATTGTAAAAAGAAATGGAAAAATCTACATGAAAACAAAATTGGAAAAAGTTTAGCAAGGAATAGAAAATTGAAAATATAAGAAAGGGGTTCAAAACAAACAAAGAAGTGAGAGTCCTGCCATCAACAGTGTTTGAAGAATTGGCGGATCTATTTGTTTCCATATAACTATTATCAAATATTATAATGAAATTACTTTCAAAATATCTCTAGTATCATTCAAAAAGGGTGTCACTGTTTGTTTGTTTGGACAAGGAAAAACTTGCAAAAGAGGAAGATTTTTTTTGCTGAACAGCGATAACGATGAACGATGGTCCATTGATGAGAAACTTGTATTCAGATTAAACTGTTCCAGACAACATCGGCGGCCAGTATTGGCCAATGATAAAGCAATGTGGTAGTCATTATACGCGTTGTCCGTTCCATTCTTTATATTATGATGAAGTCCTCTGCGCGTTGCCAATATATGTGAGGAAATAGCTGATGCTGATGATGTTAAAGAAAGACGTGTGGAAGCTGGATCGTCATCTGGAAGATACATGTAAGCAACATTGAATTGTATACGCACACCGGACCTGACATTATAAATACTAAGAGTATTCGAGCTATATCTTCACAAGAATCTGTGACATCAGAGCATAGAAAATATAAATACAAAAATTGTCGCCATGAATTGTTCCGCTAATTCTGCTTCCATACTTTACATTTGGTGTCTCACATTACTCATTATCGTTTTTTGTTTCTGTAGAGGATTCTCGGATGAGGCTCCATGCATTGCAGGTGAACGAGAAGCATTTCTCAAATTCAAGCATCATCTTAATGATCCTGCAAATAGACTCGTATCCTGGGCTCCCCAGACTGATTGCTGCCAGTGGGCTGGAGTCGTTTGCAACAATGTGACCGGTCACGTTCTTGAGCTTCGCCTCAGAAGTTCACCTCCTCTATTTGATGATTGGTATACATATGACCAATACGAAACTTACGAGAGATCAAGGTTTAATGGTGATATAAACCCTTCTCTGCTTGATTTGAAGCATTTGAATTATTTGGACTTAAGTGGCAATGATTTTGGCGGTATGCATATTCCTACTTTTATTGGATCTTTGACTAGCTTAACTTATCTTAATTTCTCTGGAGCAAGATTTAGTGGAAACATTCCTCATCAAATCGGGAATCTCTCCAATTTACTTTATCTTGACCTTCAAACCAATTTCTTTTCTGGTCCAGAATTCAATGGAAAAGTTCCTCATGAAATTAAAAATCTCACAAATTTGATCCATCTTAACCTTGGAAGTTTTGATTATTTCACAAATGGATTGTCAATTGGAAATCTTCAATGGCTTTCAAGTCTTTCTTCTCTCCAATATATTGATATGACTTCTGTAAACCTTTCCAAAGCAATTAATTGGTTAAAAATAATGCACAAAATTTTCAATTTAAAGGAGTTGCATTTATCGCATTGTCCTCTTCAATATCACAATCAAGTAGCCAATATCAATTTTTCATCTCTAACCGTCCTTGATCTCTCTTACACTATGGGTTATTCCTCCATACCAAATTGGGTATTTGGTCTTCATAATTTAGTATCTCTTGTGCTAAGGGATAATGACTTTGAAGGTCTACTCCCCGAAAATATTCAAAATCTTACCCTTCTTGAAAATCTTGATTTATCTTCAAACTCATTCAACTCTTCCATACCCAATTGGTTATACAGTTGTCATCATCTCAAGCTTCTCAACTTAGCTTATAACAACTTCCATGGAACAATTTCTAGTGCCATTGAAAATTTGACTTCGCTTGTCAAGCTTTATTTGCAAGATAATCAACTTGAAGGAAGTTTTCCAATATCACTGGAAAATCTATGTAGCTTACAAGTGCTTGCATTCTCAATTGACAAGTGCAATCAACAAATTTATGAAATTCTTGATATATTATCTGGTTGTATTTCCCAAAAACTAGAGATTTTATCAATTTTTAAATCTAAACTCTCCGGTCATTTGACTGATCAAATTGGAGGCTTCAAAAACCTTATTAAGCTTTCCCTTTGGAACAACAATATCCAAGGTCCACTTCCTAAATCACCAGGAAAACTTCCATCATTGAAATATCTTCGTCTTGAGCATAATCAATTCACAGGAAATCCATTTGAAATTATTGGACAACTTTCAAAATTAGTATTTCTTAGTTTTGGTGACAATCAATTCCAAGGTGTCGTCAACGAGGTTCACCTTGCAAATCTAACAAGTATGAAAGCATTGTCCGCATCAAATAACTAACTCACTCTAGAATTGGATCCCAAGTGGAGTCCTTCTTTTCAGCTTAGATCGCTGTGGATGGATTCGTGGAAGCTGGGTCCTAGTTTTCCAACATGGATTCGGTCACAAAAGAATCTATCATCTTTAAGCATATCCAACACAAGAATTTCTGTTTCAATTCCTACTTGGTTGTGGAGCTCATTTTCCAATGGTTTGCTCATCAATTTATCTCACAATTATATCCATGGAGAGCTTCCTTATATATCAATGAATCCAATCACTGGTGCAATTGTTGATCTAAGCTCAAACAACTTGAGCGGCCGCTTACCATACTTATCGCAAAATGTCGATCATTTAGATCTTTCAAGGAATTCATTCTCTGGATCCATAATTAGCTTCCTGTGTCGATCACAAGATGGTCAGAAGAGCTTAGAATTTCTCAATCTTGCATCCAATAATTTATCTGGTAGAATTCCAGATTGTTGGATGATGTGGTCAAATTTGGCGACGGTGAAATTAGAGAACAATTTTTTCATCGGCCAGATTCCAAAATCCATGGGATCCTTACCTTCGCTCAAGTATTTGCAACTTCATAACAATAAACTTCCGGGAAAATTCCCTCAGTTTCTGAAAAATAGCAGCCAGCTGATTTGCTTGGACTTCGGAGAAAATGAAATTTCAGGAAGCATTCCATCATGGATTGGAGAGAGACTCGTGAATCTGAAGATCCTTCGCCTTCGTTCAAACAAATTTTCTGGTCGAATTCCTGATCAAATTTGCATTCTAAAATTTCTTCAAGTCTTGGACCTTGCCCAGAACAATTTGTCTGGCCATATACCACAATGCATGAACCAAATGAGTGCTATGATGATAAAGAATGATAGTTCAGATTCATATATCGGATGTGATGGGAAAAATTACACAGGATATTGCGTGGTTGCAGTATTAGTATGGCTGAAAGGAAGTGGATTTGAATACAGCAACGCTCTCGGACTCATAGCAGGCATTGACCTTTCAGGCAACAAATTATCAGGGGAAATACCATTTGAAATCACAAGTTTGTCACAATTGCTATCACTGAATTTGTCAGCAAATATTTTGTGTGGTCGAATTCCTGAAGCCATTGGCAATATGGGATCATTAGAGTCCATTGATTTTTCAAAGAATCAACTCCTGGTGAAATCCCTGAAAGCATTTCGAAGTTGAACTTTCTAAGCAGATTGGACTTGTCATATAATAAATTGAAGGGAAGGATTCCGACGGGCACTCAATTGCAGACTTTTGATGCTGCTAGCTTTGTTGGTAACGATCTATGTGGTCCGCCACGGCTCCTCAACTGCAGTTCCCCTGGGATAATTCTAAATGCAGAAGACAGAGACAAAGATGGAAATGGGCATGAAATGAATTGGTTTATGGTGAGTATGGCATTTGGATTTGTTGTTGGATTTTGGGGTTTCGTTGGTCCTCTGCTCTTCATTAGATCGTGGAGGCTTGCTTACTATGGGTGGCTCGACAGCGTGTGGTGCAAAGTCCGATACTGTTGGTGGTGATTGAACAATCTGTAATAATATTCTGTCTGTGATAAGCATGTATGTCTACAATATATTTTTCTATCAAAATAAACAGGAATTATTCCTTTACAATATATTTTTTCTTTTCTATTGCCATCACATCTGACAATTTGTCAAGCTTATTAAACAATTAAACCACAGGTCTCATGGTAGTGATAGTGAAAAACAATTGCGTTTATAAAGCAGAAGAGCAATACTTATGAACGAAGGCAGGTCGTCAAACAAGTCTGAAAATGCATAATCAAAACAGTGTCTCATAGTGATGCATTAAAATACAGATTTAGCACGAAGCCATTCAATAAAAGGAACAAAACCACGTCAAAAATTAAAAATCCAGAATGCTGGCAAAAATGACAGTAATTAGGCTTAAATGTAAAGTTGTGATTTTGATCCTCCTTTTTTGAAATAATCTATTTTGTTCTTCAAATATCCAATTTAGATTAATTGTCTTCGCATTGTGAAGTTTTCAACTAAAAGCTAACAGAATTGCTGACGTGGTATTATAATTTCCACCGTGACATTTTGTTACTGGGTAATGATTTGCAAATTTCCACTGGGGCTTCTCCTTTATATTTCCCTTTCTTCTTTCCGGAGATTTCAAGAACCCCTGCCTGTCTCCGCAAACTAGCGCATAGTTAACCTGTCTCCACCTTCCTCTCTTTCTATCTTCCACCATGCATGCCACCTATCACCTCTCCCAGAACATGCACATGCAGGGCCAATTTATGAAGCGCCAATTGGATTTTCCTCCACGATGTATCTCTGTACAACAGCAGAGATAAAGAAAAAACACACCAACAAAGACGAAGGCAAAAAATAAGGGCTGCAACATCATGGCAGTTGAGGGATCTAAACGACGTTGTGCTGCGAAAGATGGATTAATTGTATGGCCAATTGTGCTTGAGCTTTATGGTAGATTGAGAGTGGCTGGATTCCTTTGTTTGAATTTGACAGTTGTGATTTTGAAATGAGGAGCTTGATGAGATGAGTCATGGACCTTGTGCAAGTTAGTGAGAGAAACGGAGCGCGATTACATTGCAAGAGAAGAAGGGATTGCAGGGTGTGAAGAAATCAAACAGCCACAAATTTTTGCAGTGTGCTGTCCATGGTGACCGAAAAGAAAGGGGAAAAAAATTTTAAAAAATGCCGCATCAGCATATTTATTAATTTTTTTATGATGATAGGAGCAAATAAATCACAATACATACAAATGCAAAATATAAGAATCCAATTATAAATATAATGCAAAGTATAAGAATCGAATTATAAATATAATGGAAGGTATAATATCTTTAAAAATAATAAATGTTACTTGAATAAAAATTTCCAACAATATATTCATTAACTTTTAGGTGGAAGCCAGTAGGTTGAAATTAAAATTATATTGATTAAATATTTTAAAGGATGAAATTGAATTATTTTAAATAAAAAAATTAAATTTATATAATTTATATTTTTGAAGATGGAATTTGTATTTAAATTCAATTGGCAAAAAGTGATAACCGGAGAACATGTGATCCCACAGAACGTCTTTTATGATATCAAGGGTCATCCCATTGGCGTCTGTGAGCAGCGTACTTTAGTCTACGTAGCAAGTAATTTTTTTATAAAAAATTAAATTTATATGAAAATAATTTTTTTATATAAATTTTTTTTGTTAAGTATATAAAATTATTTGATTGATATATAAAAAGTAATATTTCCTAAAAAATATTTTCGTATATTTTATTTTATTTTATTTTAAATATTTTAAAAAAATATTAATAAAATAATTATCATATTATTAATATTATTATAATATAAATTAATAAATTTTAATTATTATTAATTAAATTTAATAAAATTAATTTATTATTATATTTATAAATAATATAAAAATTAAAACTTACTTAGAAGTGGATGAATAATTTTTTATATTTTATAAATAGTTGGTCCTTCAAAAAGCCTTATTTTTTATAATTTATTTGACAATGACCACTCAAACAAAATACTTCTTTTCTATATTTTAAAAAATAAAATTTTTTATGTCATTGAAACAAATTAAACCACCTCTTAAAACCAATCAAGCTCCCGCTTGGCTTGCATAAACCATATTTTCTCTCGCCTTTCACGTATCAGGAGCACTACATCCAAGAAATAAGAAATTGATGTTAAATCCATGAGAATAAACCGGCATCTTTATACTTCTCTAACTTTAATTACTAAAACCATTAGAATACTGTTATTTGTGCGATTCATTTATCTTACCATCATTTCATACTTTATGCGCATAACACAATAATAATAATATAAAAATAATTAATAATATTAATCATATAATAATAAATATTTATAATAACAAAATGCTAACAAATAATAAATAAAATTAATAATTAATATTAAATAATTATAAAAATAATAATATTAGTAAATGAAATAAATAATAAAATATCAATAGTACTACTAATATTAGTAAAATAATAGCAATAAATAATAAAATAGTAATTATAATAATAGAATAATAATTATTTAATAGTAATTAAAAAAATTATCTTTTAGTGTAATAATTATTAACAAAGCAAATTAGGAGAATCTAATTTCCTTTTTTATTTAAATTAAATAAAATGGGTAATCATGGGATATTTATTTTCTTTTCCTTATTTTTCTTTATGATTCCCTTCCCTTTTTTTTTAGATTATCCAAACTGCCCTAAGTTTTATCAAAGATAATCAAGATTTACAAAAAAAATTACCTGTTAAAAGTTTTTTTTTGTTGATGATTTTCCTGTAGTTAGTTGAGATATTAGTTGATTGGGGCGTTAAAAAAGGATGCTTGCATTGTATGCAATAGAAACATAGTGAATAAATTTTTCCTTCTCTTCATTATACATCTTTCTTGTTTTTACTTCTCTAACATATTGGTATCTAGGGCTAAGTTTCTTCAATGGCTAATAGTGCTGGGTCGCTCCACACCACGTTTCCGATCTTTGATGGAATGAACTATGATCAATGGTGTATTGAGATGAAACCATTGTTTGAATTTCAAGAGGTTTTTAAAGTTGTCACAAATGGAATCGAAGATTTAGCAAAGAATATAACAAAATCTCAATGGAAGAATTATATGAAGAACAAGAAAAAGAACTGCAAAGTTTTGTATTTCATACATCAAAGTGTAAATGCATTTGTCTTTGAAAAATTCCCAAGCACGAATCCAATACAAACAAAGCTTGGGACATCCTTGAAACATGCCATAAATAGCCTAATAAAGTAAAAAAGTTCAAATTGTGACTACTATGAAAACAATATGAGTTAATGCAAATGAAGAATAATGAAACAATAGGTGAATATATCTCCAGAACGGTTTCTTTAACCAATTAGTTGAAATAAAATGATGATAAGCTTACGGATCTGTCAATTATCGAGAAAATACTTCGCACATTGACAATAAAGTTTGATCACACAGTAGTCGCCATTGAAGAATCAAAGGATCTTGGGAAAATCTCTATTGCTAAACTACAGGCATCATTAAAGATACATGAGCAGACTAAATAGGAGAATTTTTAACAAACCTGTTAAGCAGGCATTTCAAACTCTGTTTTCCCATAAAGGAGATCGTACAAATGATGCAGCAAAAGAAGAATGGAAGGGATGGAGTCATGAATGTGGCAGAGGCAGAAATAACATGTTCGGATGTTGTAATTCAAAGAAAAATGAGCCACAAGTTGATGAGAGGAGTATTCTGCTAAAGAACATCAACCCAGTAATAGAACACAGCCAAAATTGCATATGGAAGGAAAGAACAGGGTAAGAGATTCGATAAATAAAAAACACAGTGCTTTGAATGTCAGAAGCTTGGACATTTTGCAAATGAATAGAGAACAAGAAAACCAGTCTAGCGGAATGAGGAATGAGGAATGAGCTAAATTTGCTCAAGAAGAAGAATATGATAAAGGCCATGTTCTGTTTATAGTTACAAATAATTCAGAAGAAGCAAAGACAAATTACTGGTATCTGAAGTCTAGCTATTCAAATCATATGATGGGGAATAAAAAACTATTTACTGAAATTGACAACTCTGTAAAGGCAAAAGTTAAATTCGCAAAGGAAAGCATGGCAGCAGTGGAAGGTAAAGGAAAAGTTTTAATTCACTAAAGGAATAGAAACCAAGCCTATATAGCTGATGTTCTCTATATACCTGCAATGAAGAACAACCTATTGAGTGTTGGCCAATTTCTAGAAAGGGGCTATACTATAAAGATGGAAAAAGGAAGCTTAATTGTTTCAGATATAAAAGAAAGAACAATTTTAAAGGCTTCTCTCTCAAAAATAGGACCTTTAAGTTTGAAATTGATAATGTTGAATGCAAATGCCTAACTACAGCAGTAAAAGATGATAGTTACGTTTGACATCTTAGGGTCTGATTAGTTTAAAGGAAAATGGAATTTCTGAAAAATGCTTTCTTAATAAAATATATTTCTAGAAAATAAATTGATTTTTCATTGTTTAGTGCATAAAAAAAATTTTTTTTTAGTATTTGGTATACAAAGAAAAATTAATTTCTTCTAAAAATTTTTTAAATATATTTAATTTTACGAGCAAGAAGCATATATTTTATATCAATTCAACTCTAAAATATCAACCCTTTATCGTAAGGATTTAAAATTTTCTTTTATTAATTATTTATATATTATTATATTAATAAAATTTATTAATTTTTTAATAATATATCATCTTCTTATTTATTAAAAATAATTATAATAAATTAAATTTAAATTTTTAATCATAATTCATAAAATATAGAAATGGACAATTGATGGGTGATAACATATATTAATTGTCAATTAAAAAATTTAAGTGTAGGATTAGGGAAGAAAATAAACTAATTAATTAAAAGATAATTTTATAGAAAATTCAATTTTTGAAGCAATTGAATATTTTCATCATTTAAGTTATTTTTCAAATTCTTAATAAGTTAAATAAAACAATATTAATCTAAATATAAAAATATTTTATATAAATTGGAGTCTCAGTAGAATTATCTCAATAAAATTCTAATGAAGTGCTTCCTTTAAAATGAAAAAATCACTTTTGTCAAATAAGCAGCATGTAAACATATCATGTGATTGCCAACTAATCGTTTGTTTATGAAAAGATATCCCAATTAGTCAATTGATAATAGAATACATATCGTAGTCTATAATAAGTGAGACGGCAAAGCCAGAAGGTAAAGAGAGAAGGTTCCAGACACGGGAGACACTAAGTAATGAGCATGTGAAAAATGAATTCTATGTTTTAAATTGAGAAGTTGCTTTTCGAAAGATTAAAATAAATTTAGTTGATTGAATTTTAATTTTTTGTTGACCAACTTTTTTGAATGTTTAAACATAGAAAAATTGAAAAATAAATTCCAAAAAAACTGTCCCCCCCCCCCCCAAACAAACAGACCTTTAGATTTGGGCACTTGAATTTCAAAAGCTTAAAATCAACTAAGCAAAAAGGGAATGGTCATGGGATTGCCTTTTGTTGATCAGCCAAATAGACTTTGTGAAGCCTAGAAAAACAACACAAGAAGCCTTTCTCAAGACAGTGAGGTTAGAGCTTCTTAAATGCTTGAAGTAGTCCATTTCAATGTTTATGGTCCAATTAGTAGTGTATCACTCGTAGGGAACAACTGCTTTATTACTTTTTTGGATGACATCGGTAGAAAATTTTGGGTGTTTACATTAAGATACAAATTTGAGGCATTTGAAACATTCAAAATCCTTAAGCAAATGGTAGAGAAGCAAAGTGGAATCTGATGAAAGTTTTGAAAACTGATGGTAGAAGTGAATAAAACTCAACAAAATTCCTTGAGACGTGCAATCAAGAAGCAATAATACATGAAGTACTTGTCCTCTATACCCTACAGCAAAATGCTATAGCTGAGAGAAGAAACAGAACAATTTTGAACATGGTTAGGAACATGATGAAAACCCAAAACATGCCAAACTACTTCTGGGCAGAGGCAGCGCCTTTTGCTATGTATATACTAAACAGCTGTCCAACTAAAGCTCTCAAAAATAAAACCCCTAAAGAAGTGTGGACTAGAAAGAAAGCAAAAGTAGGCCATCTAAGGATATTTGGCTCATTGCGTTATATACATGTACCGAAAGAGAGGAGAAAAAAGCTTGATGATAAGAGCAAAAAAGCTATGCTAATTGGCTATCATCAACTGAAGTTCCCCTGGGATAATTCCAAATGTGGACGACGGAGATAAAAGAGGAAACGAGCATGAAATAAATTGGTTTTTTGTGAGTATGACATTTGGATTTATTGTGGGATTTTGGGGCTTCGTTGGTCCTCTGTTCTTCATTAGATAGCGGAGGTTTGCTTACTATGGTTGGCTCGACAACATGTGGTGCAAAATCAGATACTGTTGGTGGTGATTGAAGAATTTGTAACAATATTCTGTCTATGATAAGCATGTATGTTTACAATATATTTTTCTATTAAAATAAACAGAAATTATTCCTTTCCATGAAAGTATGGAATTTTCCTTTACAATATATTTTTTCTTTTATATTTTCATCACATCTAACAATTTATCGACATTATTAGACAATTAAACTTAGACTGCTAGTCTCATGATAGTCATAGTGAAATCCCTTGTTTCTGTTTCTAAAGCAAAAGAACAATATTTATAAGTGAAGCCAAGTCATCAAACAAGTCCGGAAATGCATAATCAAAAAGTGTGTGAAGTGTTGAATTAAAATACAGGTTCAGTACGAGGCCATTCAATAAAGGGGAAAAAACCGCATCAAAAATTCAAAATCAAAAGTGCTGACAAAAATGAAAGTAATTATTGGGAAAAAAAGTATCACAATAATTGGGGAATATGTGACCATCAAACTGCGCGTGCTTTTATGATATCAATGCTCATCTCACTGGGGTCTGTGGCCTGCAACTCAACTTGAATCCCATCAAGCTCCCTCTTGAATCTGTCCTTGGAGCTTGCATAAACCATTTTTTCTCTCACCTTTGATGTATCTGGAGCCCTACATCCATGAAACAAGAAATTCATGCTAAATGTATGAGAATAGACTCATATCTATGCTTCTCTGACTTTAACTGCTAAAACTATTAAAGAACTATTTTTTGCACAATTCACTGCCTCACGATTAACACAATAAATTTAAAACTAATATTAGTAGGGAGCCTAATTTTAAATAGATTGGGACACATACACAAGATATGCAGGAAATTGAATCGAGCAATCGGCGTTTTTTAAAACTAAAATGTATGGATATCATAACTTCTATGCGGTGTTGTCCAATGCAGCGTAGATGCAAAAGTCTCACAGATTACATTCTGAGTTGCAAAATGTCAATGGGAGCCTCACTCCGCTAAAGCAAAGTCAGGTGTTAGCATCATGTATGTAAGAAAAAAAGTGTAGAGTTACCATGCAATGAAGAAAATCTTGCTTTTCTGGCAGTTCTCAACAGTAGTGAAGTCAAAATCATAGACAGCATAGCGGCATTCGTTGGGAGGAAGGGCAGCACAGAAATCCTCATAGGTTTCGTCGGGATTCCCAAGTTTGGCCACAACCACCGATTGATTCTCAATCTTGAACAAAATGAAACGATAGTTCCTTTTTGTTTTTAGCTCCAAGAACTTGAGTTTGCATTCATCATGAACAGCCATTCCAGAAGCCGCGTTCGCCTGATCCCAAATTTGGGAGAACCAAAAACCAATTTCATTATAAAATCAAACATAATGGCAGATACAACATACTCCAAGTTACTAAATGACGCAATTTGTAGCCATGAACAATTTGAGAAACCTAATGCTCTGTTCTAATGAAAATAACAGATGATGACATGATCGTGCTGAGTACGAGGAAAAAATAGATATCATTGATTTATGCACAAATTAAGTCCCAAAATATAATTAATGGTAGATTTGTTACCTGTGATAGTGACATAATTTAACATAGGAATTATAGGAAACCGCAAATACTATTTATTAGAGATTGTTTCTGCTGACATTACACCAAAAATATCTAAATTATGCATATCGGCTGTATATAAAAGTAAATGACATTACCTGTAAGTTTCCTACATTAGTTCCATTATTTTTCCAATTTCTTCATACTCAATAGAAAGATTACAGAGAGGAAAGAAACAATTGATAATTTAACGTACATGAAGTTACAGAAGGATGGAGAACGTACCATGTTGTTGCCAAACGATAGGGAAAACCTAACTGAGGAATGAGAAAGAAACAGAGAACTGGATGAGAAACAGAAGAAGAGATCCTTATTTTTGGGAGAGGATGAGAGCTGAGATAAAAACGGGGAGCTAAGAGAATTTTGAGGGCCAAAACAAAGGTGGAAAATTTTCCGAACTTCAATGGATGATCATGTCCACAACTAACGCCTTATGATATAGATTGTAATTTTACCATAAGAATTTAATTAATTCTGTAGATCTATTATTTGGGTTAACACAATAAGAGCAGACAAATTTAGTACATTATGAACGTTGAATAAATATTATATCATGAATCCATTTTATTTCTTTTTATTTTTGGTTTTATTATGACGTAATTTTGATCTGTTATAAATAAAATTGAGTCCGATTTTTTTTAAAGATATTTTTATAAGAAAATTTCATATTTTCATATAAACTAAGAAATGACATCTTATTTCTACACTTTATTATTAAAAAAGGATGAAGTTAATTTCAACCAAACTTTTTTATATTTAGCATAGAATATATAGAATATTTTTTTACTATTCTATTAATTTATAACTATCTTCTACCAAAATAAACGGAACCCAATTATTTTAATTAATTTCATCCTAAAAGACCCATATAATATTATCAGCAAGGTAAAGCAAGTCATTTTGGTTAAGCGCATTCTTCTAGTAAAAAATTTTAGCCCTTTAAGCACCTAGCGTGATGTGCTTGGTACAGAATTGTGGATGTCTCGGAATGGGCTTCGAGTAAATGCTCTATTAAACACTCCATAACTATTAATAAAGCCCGCAACAATAGTATCGGTAAAGAATAGCCCTTGCATGGCTCGTTGATTTCTTCTACTGAATAAACAAAAATCCCTCACTCTTCCATAGTACAAGTCAAAGTGTTTTGGACTATTGCCCTCTAATATTATTCTACAAATCTTTAGGCCTCTGTGAAGTTCAAAGTTTTTGGTTCCCACTGCTCTGTGGTTTTACTTTTAATCTCCAGACTCTGAAGCTTGTCCTCCTCACCACCATCAACGTCATTTGTCATTCCACTTTTAAATGCATATCAAGCTTTTTCGCACCTCTTCAGAAATTTGCAACCACAAATTTCTTCACTTCCAACTGCTGCAAGTAATAGTTGTTAGCCACAACAAATTACAAGCACTCTTCAGTCGCATAATTAGGATGCTTAACTATATAACTGAATTAGTATGCACACAGCACGTAACTGCAGCTCAACAGCCACTCGACAGGGACTGCATCCATGAATTGCTACGACCAACGGGAAGCAAATAAACATGGATGATATCAAAACCAAAAGTGTAGAAGGAAAAATCAAATTCTATTTCTAGTAAAAGAACTTACATTTGTATCATCCTTTGGCAGCTGCCACCTTAAAGAAAAAAATTTTAAGATTAGACCAGGCTATCAAGAGTTATATCAAGATGATGCAAAACCAAAAATATCTATAATTCACAAATGTAAGCAACTAAGCCCTCTCCACATCTCAGAAAATAGAATGTCATCCATATTCTAAAAATGCCTATCATTAATAATAGTCACAATATACCTTCCGATCAATCCCATGAGCATTTAGAGGGCAATTCCAGCCGAAGTGCCCGGGTTGATTACAAATAAAGCAATTAGCAAATTTTGCACGCCCTGCATCACCAATAAAACAATTGTCAATAGAAAAAAAAAATAAGACACATCACCTTACGATGTACCAATGGGCCTAAATCATTGAATTTCATTCAACGTAAGGAAAACTGCACAAATCCAAAAATCTGAACCATTAGATCCAGCGATACACACCATTGGTGCATGTTGGGTGCTCCATTGTCAATAGCAAGAAAAACAAATGAAAGTATGTAAAGTGAAGTGTACCACTACATTAACAAAACAAGACACTCTAACTGAAAAAGAAAGTAGCCTATAGGTTAAAAGCAACAGCGGAGTGCCCTGTAATTGCTCAGATTTGTGTTCTAATAAACCACTTCAGGAGCAATAGACAGTCTGTAGTGAAGTTCCAAGCAATAAATTCAAAATCATAATCACAGAAGAAAGAGTTAAAAGCAATAGAAGAGTACCCTATTATTGTTCCAATTTGTGTTCTAAACCTCTTCAAGAGCCATACAGGGTCAATGCAATGAAAAAAGTCCAGAAATTCGTTGTGTCAACTTATTATCAGTGGGATCATAAAAGAGCAGGAAAAACTTATCTTCCTAGAATAGTATACAAGCCCATAAACAAAGTCTATAATTGAAGAAGAAAATACACTCCAAGGGTATCAGTTTATAAATTAATACAAGGTATTAAGGTCACTTTAAAAACCCTCTAACTTTACAAGTCATCTCCCCAAGACAGGTTCCACAAAAGCAGATTCAAAGTCCAAGGGCAAAACGTATTTTGCAACTGTAGCATATTGCAGAATTTGAACATATCAGGTTATTTATAAAAGGACTATTTTAAAAACGATGCTAATCAAGGGAAGCAAACAAATTTATCACTCAGATTAGATAACAAAGTCAATCTGTGATTGTGAACAACTATCACACAAGCAGATGTACTGATCGCTAGGATTATAAGCTCTTCATATTGCAGCCAATCTAAATTTGAATCGAAAACTGTCGATTGAACCATTTTCATCCCGTAAGAAACAAGTTTACTAAGGTTTGCAAAGGCATGTTAAAAGGCATCAAAATTTAGCGTACCTCTTTGCGGTTTTGGACATTTTCCAAGAGAATGCCCAATTTCTCCACAATAGAAACAAATTTCGTCATTCGCAGAGAGATTTTTCAATTTTGGGCAGTCCTTAGCACTGTGACGAGCCTGTTTACAGGCAAAACACATCTGAAAGACCAAGTTCACGTTTAGACACAACAGCTAGTTCAAATTCTGTCAATTGAACAATACATTCGTAGTTCTCCAAAGGAAAGGTTCAATTTTCAGGCAATCCTCCTGATTATTATTCAACAGACAGAGCAACATAGAGCACACAATAATTACCGAAATTAAGTCCATCTTCCAATAAGATATCATTATAATCCCATTGATACTTAGTACATACCTGACGTCTTTCACCTTGTTTTTTAAAGGGCATTTTATTGACATTGCATCGCGTATCGCTTAATCCTTGGACAGCGGTTTCGGTGGCATTTATTTTATTTGATTCTGCCTCTTCTCCCTTGAGCCCATTACTTTTGTTTTTGTTCTTCTTCTTCCTTTTCCTTGTTTTCTGCTGAGGGTCTGCTGAGGGTGATGGCACTAGTTTAGGGCATGGTTGAGGTGGCTCCAAATTGGGCTCGTTTAATTTTGCCTCTTCTTGATCCAACGCAACCTTCTTTTTCTTCTTCTTCTTCTTCCTTTTTTTCGGTAGTAGGTCTGTTTGAGGTGTTGGTACTGATTTAAGGCATAGTTGAGGCGGTTCCACATTGGGTTCGTTTGATTTTGCCTCTTCCTGATCGAACACAACCTTCCTTCTCTTCCTCTTCTTATTTTTCTCTGGTGGGTCTGCCGGAGGTGTTAGTTCTGGTTCAAGAAATGGTACAGAGACCTCTGTATTAGATTCCTTTGATTCAACGTCTTCAGACTTCAGCTCATTCTTCTTTCTTTTGTTGTTCGTCTCCTTCTGATCTAAATGTTGATCAGGGATCTCTTCTCCGCATATTTGCCGCGCTCTCTTTCTGCCCATTTTGCTGGATTACTGAGGACGTTCAGAACCAGGAGGCGTGTAGAAGCTTTGATTAGGAAGCCGAATGCTAGCTCGTTAATCAGTTAGGCAAGCTGGTCAACTACTGCAGTCCGGCGGCCACCCTTGCGGCAAAATAGGGTTCGGGGAATTGTGGTTTTCAGGTTTTGCTTAAACCACCAGATAATAACGACTTTAGTCACCAAAAGTAAGCCTAGTTTTGTGTAAACTGCGAAATTAAAACTTAAAAGATGAGGAATTGAGGATTACATGAGATCTTTTAAAATTTTTTACATTAATTAATCACAATTTCAAGGAATTTTTTATGCAATGTCCAACTGTCAATGCTTTTTTTTTTTTTTTGTTGCGTAACGTCTCAATGATTTATTTGACAAAAATTCAAGATTTATATACTTATTTGAAATAAAACAAACTTTTTTAAAAAATTTGATATAATATTTATCTTTAAGAAATCAATTTCAATTTTTCAACAAATTACTTTGTAATAAGTTCATAGGTTGAACTAATAAAAATAAGGGCAAAATAATTTATACAAGTTAGACAAAAAATTTTGTTTACATTTTTGTGAGAAAAATTATTTGCATAATTGTTAAGATTTAAACAAAAACACATGTAGAAATTAGAAATTAAAGATTTATGAACTTACTTGAAGTGAAACAAAATTATTCATATAAGTTAAAAGGTTGAACTAATCATTCAATGACTTGGTTGGTATAAAAATTAGAAGTTTATGCACCAACTTGAGGGTAAAATACCGAAATACGGTAATTTTGTAAACCTTTTTTCGTTTTATCATCGGTTCGAAACTTATTACTAAAATACGCAAGGCGCCATTTGGAATGGCGACAGTGGGCTTAGAGGCGCCACACTGTCTGGTGCCATTGTAAAGCATGCAGTGCTAAAGGTGCCTTTCAACATGGTGCCATTAGGTATCAATTGGCTTGAAAGACGCCATGTTGAAAGGCGTCTCCGCATTTTAGGTTTCTGGGAGGCGCCTTTCAACATGGCGCCATTGTGTTTAAATAGCCTTGAAGGCGCCATGTTGAAAGGCGCCATCTCATTTGAATTTTCTGGGAGGCGCCAACTCAAATGGCGCCTCTTTCCCTTTAAACACCCCTCTCCTTTCTCTCCGCAGCAACCAAAAAGAACCCTATTTCGGAGCCTCTTTGCAGCAGCCATTCTTCCCTTCTCTCTTTATAGCCGTTTGTAACATTTTTCATATTTTTATTCATAAATCTTCATCCTTTCTTACTTCTGTGCATTTCATCCGGCAACATTTTCTTCTTTGGAGCAGATCTGGTCTTCTTTCCTTGCTCTTCCTTAGTTAATATTTTTATAATTTTTATATTTATAGTGGTAGGAAAATTTTTATTCTATGTTGATTATTATGATTTATGATATGAAAAAATGATATAAGATTTAGGAAAAGTTGTAAAAATTTATATGATCTGTGATAGTTTGTGATTTTTACTGGTTAGTTTTTTTATAATTTCTGTATGTATATTATAATTTTTATTAGTTATTATAAGAATATATTTTACTGTAGGAGAGAATTTTTTATTTTATGTTAATTATTATGATTTATGATTTAAATTATGATTTAGGATTTAGGAGAAATTTGTACAAATTTATATGATCTGTGATAGTTTGTGATTTTTACTGGTTAGTCTTTCTATAATTTGTGTATTTATATTATAATTTTTATTAATTATTATAAGAATATATTTTACATTGGGGGAAAAAATTTTATTTTATGTTGATTATTATGATTAATGCTGTGAAATTATAATATAGGATTTAGGAAAAAAATTGAACAAATTTATATGATCTGTAATAGTTTAGGGTTTTAAAAGAAGAACAAAGGGGATAAAAAAAGTGTCTTAGAATAAAATTTACAATCTAGGTAAAAATTATGTTTAGATATTTTTAAAATATAAAATTTTTTAGGATATAGGATATGATAAAAATAAGCTTGTTTTTATTATATGTTGATTATTACGAGGATATATTATCCTATTGATCAATATTTTTATATTAATTTTAGAGTAATATATGTCAAAATAAGTAAATATCAATTGAGGGTATTTTGTAAAGACTTGATATTTTATGCATTATTTCTATTTGTTTTATCTTTTTTATTGTACATTTTTGTTATTCTTTTTTGTTAACTCATGGTATTTAAACCATATACACCAATATTTTTTAACAGTAAGATATATCAATTTTTTTATTATAAATGTATTGTATATAAATTATATAATTTATTTAATTAATTAATCTATTGTATAGTCAATTTTTTATTACCTTATACTGTATGTATTATTTATTTCTTATTTACTCTATTGTATTCTTTTTATATCTACTCGTATTGTTTATGGTTTAAAACATTAACGTATTGTTTATGGTTTAAAACATTAACATCATTAATTAACATAAATATAATAAGTTATGATTTTTTAGCTTATTATAATATTTTATATAAATTAAAGCTTTAATATACATTTTATTATTAAAAATAATTAATTTTATATTATATTTAAAAAAATATTTAGTAATTAAACTAAATTTTATTTATATAGATTTTTTGAAATTTTTTGTGATAATAATTTTTGAATGTTATGTCTTAAATCTAAAATACATCAACTAAGACTTCTCCAATGGTTTATAGTTCGTACATTAATTTTTCTTGATTTCAGCTACTTTGCTTAATTTTTTTTCCTTTCTTTTTTCAATCATTCTATTAGAAGTTCAAATGCAATATATTGAATAATATAAATATAATACAATTTATTTTTTTTGACATAAAATTATTTTTAATAATCAAATAAATTATTTATTAAAATTAATTGATTATATATTTAATTTTTAACACTTATTACTTTACCTTTCACATAGCATTTCTCCTTTTTTAATTCATTTTGCTATAATTTTTTTATTTTGACTTATATTATTTACGATTTAAATAATAAGATAATTACATAATATTGACATAATGTAACATATTTTATTTTTATCTTAAAATAATTTAAAAAAATTAATGTTATGGGAAGCGTTAATTGAAATAATTAATTATATATTCCAGTTCTAATAAAAGTATTTAAGAATAAAAATTAATTCTCTTTTAAAATTTATTAATATTTTCTTGATAAAAAAATTTAAACACTATATTTAAAATTAAATATACATCAATAAAATTTTATCTATGTTATTATTTTTGTTCCTTTTATATATTGTCTTGTGAAGTATATTTAATTTAGCATGATTTTTGCATAATTTTTTTAATGATACAATAATATGTAATAATTTTTACTTAGAGATTAAAGTTATTAAAATATCTAACAAATTTTTCTTTCATGCAGAGATTTTTTTCTGTTTGCTTTTCCTAATACTTACCGGTTAGTATTTTATAAATTTTATGCTTATATTATAATTTTTATTAATCATTATAAAAATATCTTTTATAGTGGTAGAGAAATTTGTTTGAAATATTATGATATAAATAATATGAGTTTTTTATTTTATATTGATTATTATGATTTAATATGTGAAATTATGATTCGTGAAAAATTTGTAGAAATCTATATGTACTGTGATAGGTTATGCTATTAAAAGAAAAACAAACGAGATAAAGAAAGGTATCCTAAAATAGGGTTTAGGGTTTAGGTGAAAGTTATATTTAGAGAAAATTTTTATGTGAAATTTTAATATACCATAAGAGAGGTAATAAAAATAAAATTTTAGGATATGTGGATGTAACCAGAAGCTTTAAAAAATAGGTTATTATTATTGAAAATATGAATATTTTTCTATTTAAATGGTAGATATTATGAATGCAAGAATAATAAACGTAGTCGAAAAAATTATACTATACATAGGTTTATTCAAAAAGTATTAAAATATACATGGAGGTACTATAATATATGTATTACACGAAGTCAGCGTATGTAAAAAAGAATTCATGGTTGTAATCATAAGAATATACAAACAATAAATACATTACAAAAATAATAATATATTCTATTCATTTTTACTTGTAATATTAAATACTGGTTCATTCGTTTGTAAGAACAAAAATTGTATATGATAATATGTGTCAGCTGTGAGGGTGCAGTGAATATTTTGCAACTAAAAGTAACGAGATGAAGAAAAGTTTAATTGCTTTTATATATTCAAATGGTACAATGATTGAGGGATCGATGGGAGTAATGTACGATGGACCTCCCCCAAAGGCATTGAAATTGAGAGGATGTAGCAGTATGGATGTTTTGCGCGAGAGAATTCATGCTCGTCTGAAGCTTCACCAATATCAAGCTGTGGGAAAAATAATTTACAGGTTTCCACTACATCAAACAGAGGCTCAATATATGGCATACGAATTGGACGACGATGAAGATTTGGCATATGCCATAGCAAGCTGCGAACAACATCCGACGATAACAACAATGGAGTTATACGTGGAGATGATCACACTCGAACTACACGCTGCCAACCTAGGTTCATAAGAAAGAGTTTCAACAACTAGATCACATGTGGATCCAATGGCTAATGTCAGTACTAGTTGTTCAATGGTGCGGGAAGGCCTTCCTTACATGGGTGTAATCTAGTTCCACATTTCTAATAGTTATACTCCTGCATTGGACTCATCTGTTGCAGGCGTTTTCCCAAGAAATATATCACATACCATGATGGGATCAACAAGTGCCTTACCGGTCGTAGAGGAAAAATCCACTGATCCTATATTCATGGATGCCCACCTTGAGTCTGGTTTTGAAGACAATGAGATGTCTTGCAGTAGCGATGATGATCGTGACACTGATGATGAAGAACGTGCAACTACACATGGAGACAGTGTTGCAATGCAGCGAGTGAGGAGTGACAATGCTGCACAGACATCATGTGGTGTCCCTCAAGCTGTTGTCTTCTCTCACATTGATTAGGATGCTATAAGGAATCCTAATGAATTTCCGAAAATAATGAAACCAAGCTATGATTACGGCATGGAGGACTTACAGGTTGGACAAGAGTTTGATTGCAAGGACGCATTAATTGCTGCAACCAAGCATTACCACATCAGAAGGCACCACAGTTATTACGTGGAGAAGTCGGATACCAGAAGATTGAGTGTAAAGTGTGATAATTACGGGGATGAATGCAAATTTCGCCTCATAGCAACCAATCTGAAGAATTCTAACACTTGGACAATAACTAGATTTTCAAGGCCTTACACATGTGTTAATGCCAGTTTGACACAGAATCACAAGTCTCTTGACTCCGAGTATATCAGTTCCTTAATACTGGAGATGATTAAAGTGAAGCAAGATGTTCCAATCTCGCTTATACAAGAAAGGGTGGAAGGCATGTACAGGTATAAGATTTCGTATAGAAAAGCATGGAAGGCAAAACAAAAGGCAATTGTCAAGGTGTACGGTGATTGGGATAAATCATATGAAGTGCTCCCCAAATGGTTGGACATTTTAGGCTACTGTGACCAAGCTCTATTCAAGTTGGAGTCAGGAGAATTCGTCACAGTTGACAACCGTGTTGATCCACAAAAACATGTTTTCAACCTAGTTTTCTAGGCTTTCAAACCATGCATTGCCGCATTTCCCTACTGCAAGCAATTCATACAAGTTAATGGAATACATCTGTATGGCAAGTACAGAGGCATGCTACTGATTGCTGCGACCCAGGATGGTAACAAATGTCACGTTCCTCTTGCCTTTGCCATTATTGACAAGGAGAACTATGAAAACTGGAGTTAGTTTTTGGCATTACTACGGGTAAATGTTACGAACCAGCAAGGAATATGCCTAATATCAAATTGACATCGAGCTATAAAAGATGCTGTAGCCACCAAAGGTCTAGGATGGCAGCCTCCTTATGCTTTTCACTGGTACTGTATCAAACATATTGCCAGCAACGTTCGCAAGAAATACAGGGATGACAATGTCAAGAAAGCTGTCCTTAAGATTGGTACGCCTTATAGCACAATTTCTTTGTTGAACCTTTCATCTATAAATTTGTGTATCTGGTAATTCAACCCGGTTAACCTATTTGTCTCCTTCTGTTCAACATATGAGCCCAGTTAGGAAAAGGCCATGGAGAGATTGGACAACCTTAGCAAAGTCAATGAGGAGATCCACAAGAAGTTGACCGCTATTTCGATGGAGAAGTGGATGCTTGCTTATGACGAAGGCAGAAGATATGGTTATATGACGACTAACATAGTAGAGTGCATCAATGGCCTCTTCAAAGGATTAAGGAAGCTATCAATCACAGGCCTTGTTCAATAAACATACTATAGATGTGTCAAGTACTTTGTGGAAAGGGCAAAAGAAGCACATGCTGAACTACAACAAGGTCACATATACACCAGCAAATTCAGACAGGAGCTTGCAACTATCCAGTCACGTGCTTCTTCTTACCACGTTCGTGCTTATAATAGACAAGGAACTAGGTTTGAGGTGGTAGAGGGCCCTGATATGGCTAGGGGATCATGTGGAAAGGTCGTTCAAGTGTTATTAGATAAAAGGCAATGTGAATATGGATAATTCCAAGCATATAGGTATCCTTGCGCTCATATTATTGCTACTTGTGCCTCAATCAACATATCATGGGAACCATATGTCGATCCTGTATACAGGCTTGACACACTACTCAATTGCTATAAATCTGAGTGGTGGCCGATCGAGGAGTGGTCGCAATGGAATAACCTACCACTATTTCCTGTCTTGGTTCCAAATTATGGAAGATTGCGTGCAAAGGGACGACCAAAGTTGACCCGGATCAGAAATGAAATGGATTAGCCTCAAGAGAGTGGTGTCAAGTAAAAATGCGATCTTTGTAAGACAGAAGGTTATAATCGTAAGCGCTGCCCACTGCTACATGGAGAGGAAGGCCCTTTTTCACGTTGATTGTATTTTTTACTTTTGCAGACGTATGTTATGAAGTATGTTAACCAATGTCATAAGTGTAACGGTCGGATGATGTGATTTCTTTGATTGTTGTAAAACTGCAGACCATTATGTATATATATGTGACCCCATTACCAGTAATGTTAACAAATTACTTCAATCGTCCAAGTGCTATAAATTCTTGTGTGTATCTTTATAATTAATTTGCACATGTATGTTATATTAGTATATGTTTAGATTCCACCCTAATGCAATTCTTGTCGTGGCAGATGGTATCCACATCCCAACGCGTTGATCCTGGACCACGGGATCCTTCACTGCTGACGACTCAGGCCTCATACATATCTCAATCGATTTAGGCAGGCCATGTATGGAAATATTTAGATCTTAATAAAGTTGGTTGAACAATTTTTAAATTGTCAGACGCAATAATTAGTAATTTCTTTTTTGCAGCCTGACTGTGTATTGAGGATTCGACGAGCTCATCATTACCATCACCAGCAGCTGCTGGAGTTGATTGTCCCCTTGTTACGAGAGGTAGGTTTTTATGGCCTGGCGATGTGCGAGTTTGTGCTGATCGACCATCAGTCGATCAGTGCTTTTGTAGAGAGGTGGAGGCCGGAGACACACACCTTTCACATGCCGCAGGGGGAGACGACTATTACATTACAGGATGTTGCTTTCCAGCTCGGCCTACCCATTGATGATCGAGCAGTGACGAGGCCCACTATGTGGGGATGGGGAGCCCTGATAGAGGAGTATCTGGGACTGCAGTTACCGGTGGACGAGAATGTCATCAGAGGGGGGCGACTGAGGATGAGTTAGTTGGAAAGGCATTTCACTCATCTTCCAGATGATGCGGATGAGGTGACAGTGCATAGATTCACCCGGGCCTACATTTTGCATCTCATTGGTGGGACGTTATTTTCAGACCACTCCGGCACATATGTCCACCTCATGCACTTACCCTTGCTCAGAGACTTACATGAGGCTGGGACGTACAGTTGGGGATCTGCTTGCCTGGCCTATCTGTACAGAGAGCTCTGCAAGGCCACTGCTCCGGATTACAGGGAGATAGGAAGGTGTTGCCTACTACTGCAGCTCTGGGCATGGGATAGATTTCTCACTATCGCCCCTGTGATTACTGTTTCAGACATACCAGAGGGGGATGCAAGGATTGGCCCCTTAGCCCGCAGATTAGAAAATTTTTCAACTTGTACTTATAATTAAGTTGACTTTGAAGTTGTTTAACTTAATTATTATACTTGGTAGGTGGCACTATCAAAAGATGTTCTAGGATAGTCCGGCACACAGCCTACCCTATTACAGATATGTGCTGGACCGTCTTCGACTCGACCAGGTACGTAGGGGATAATGCATATTTTTATTTCAGGGCTTTATCCATTTCATTGTCACATTTAAATGATAAAATAAATTTATAATTTCAGATCACCTGGATCCCGTACACTGAGGTGGTCACCGTATCACTACCTCAATACTGTTTTGACGGGAGTGACATGTGGACAGCAGTGGTGCCGCTCATTCACTTTCAGATTGTCGAGTGGCACCAGCCGGATAGGGTTTTACGGCAGTTTGGACTACGCCAGGCTATTCCTGAGCCACCGAAGCAGGTGGCGGAGGTCCATTGCCTTCACTTGTCCGGTCGGCATGATGAGAAGTGGCACATCCGCCATCAGTCGTACATTGCACTATGGGATATTCAGCGAGACTTGTGCGCTATCACCGAGCCGACCACACGACTAGTTCTAGGCCCACGATCCGATTACATGGCATGGTACAGACGGGTTACCAGACGATGTATTACACCCGTTGGGGGAGCGCTAAACCTTGTGGTAATACTTCGTGCTAGTTTTCTGTGTCTGATTTTCTTCCCGTGCATTAGTATTGTAACTAGCTTTAATGTCAAAAATTTGCACAGGTAGATGAGGTGTCCACACTACAGGACTTCACTACACCTGAGGGGCAAGCTAGGTTCACCTTCGATGCGCTTAGATCAGCGACGGACTCCATCCTTCATGCCATTCAGGAGGTTGATCATGTGATTATTGACTCACATGCGGAACCAGCTCCTCATGCCTATCATATCCCAGATCCTGCGGAGGGTGACCATGATCAGCCTCGTTCTCGTCGATGACATCGCACTACTCCACGACATACGTCGCAGGCTGATGTTCCATCCGCTTCGACAGTGCAACAGACTCCACCATCGACTGCGTAGGACACCATGATGATGATGCCAGATATTACTGCCTCATCTCATATGTACCCTACTGCACCTGATGATCCTTCATCCTCCATTATGTTCCCGGCTGCACTATATGGTCCGTCATCATCCCAGATGTACCAGTTTACTTCTGGAGTTCCATCCTCATTCTAGGCATTTCCACATATATCAAGAGTTTCATCTTCATTCCATGCCTTTCCTTCCAGTGATGCTGGTCTATCACAGCCATATCGTCCTGTATTTGATCTACATACTCAGGATCAGGGATTAGCACTTGATGGCATGATGACAGATGACTCAGAGCTTGTAGATAGAGGTGGAGGTGGAGGCAGAGCGGGAGCTGGAGGTAGAAAAGACACAGACACCGGAGATATGACTCCCGAGCCTGTACAGAGGGTTAATAGATATGACCGCCACATTACCGATCCTGGATGTGGGACTGGACATCACTTACGTAGACATTAGCTTTCTTTTTCATGTTTATTGTATATTTATGTACATCTATCTTACTACTTTACTACCAAACATCAACATTTAGGATGATTTTGATTATTACAATATTTTTATCTTCTTGCGTAGGTACTTATATCAATTTTAATTATCAGTTCTTCTAATAAATACACAATCAATTCAATTCTCATATAACGCATCAAATATATGCAATTTTTTCTAATAATATCCTTCTAACTAGAATTTTATTATCTCCTCTAGTATTTTATTTTCATAATTTTAATTATTATAAATTATTAACAAATATAAATTAATTATAATTTTTTTAAAATAATGTGTATTTATTTCTTTCTAATGATAAGGATTATTCCATGTTCCACATCTCATTGGGCAAAAGTATCGATTTACTATTTTTTTAAAAAATTATTTTTCGTTTTACCGTTCTTTCGAAATATTTTACCAAAATACGCACAGCGGCGACGAGACGCTAAACCAAATGGCGACTCTGAGAGCGGTCGAGGCACATCTCCCAAATTTTAAGTTAATATATAAATAATAGAAAATAATAAACTTTAAAATAATTAGAATATTTAATTTTTTTTTTAAATAATGATAATGACATCTCTCAAATTTAATAACTAACATTATTAATTTTTTATTTTCATAATTGTTATAATTATCTATTCTTTTATTTATTTACCATGTTAAAATACATAAACAATATTAAAATAAATTAATAAATTTTCTCTTCATAATTTGAAATATATAATTATTTTTTAATTAAATTTTTTGTCATTATTTATTTTAATATTATTAGTGAAGAAAGGAATAAATAGTTATAATAAATATAAAAAAATTAATAATATTAATTATAATATTTAAAGGATAAATAACCATCATCCTTGTAAATGACATTAAATGCTATGTTCAATATGTTATGAGTTAAGTCCACCAAATATTGAGGTCAAAACACGTAGCACAATTGTCAACGTAGATAGGGATGCTGGCCATGTACAATACCAAAATTCAAGTCTTTTGGATTCACAGTAGACACGGCCACTAGTTAATTAACTTAGGGTTTATTCAATATGTTATGAGTTGAGTCCACCAAATATTGAGGTCAAAACATGTAGCACAATTATCAACGGTCACTGACATTAAATGCTATGTTTATTCAATACATTATGAGTTGAGTCCACCAGATATTGAGGTCAAAACATGTAGCACAATTGTCAACGTAGATGGGGATGCTAGCCATGTACAATACCAAAATTCACGTCTTTTGGATTCACAATAGACACGGTCACTGGTTAATTAACTTAGAAATGAGGAGCGAGGGTGCCGTAGGCTAAAGGCGTCATATCGTCTGTCGTCCCTTCCCTTGAGCGCCAACGACGCCATTTCGTCTGGCGTCCCTCAACACGCCATTTGGCGTCTCTTCGCCACTGTGCGTATCTTCTGTACGTATTTTGATAAAATGTTTCGAAGGAATGGTAAAACGAATAATGGTTTCTAAAAAAATAGTAAATCGGTACTTTTGCCTCTCATTGCCAAAATATTTTATCATTGTGACGAAATAAAAAAGAATTAATTCATGTTATAATTTTAATTTCATTACAAAATGAAAAGATTATTGCAACGAAATAACCACATTTTTTTTAATTTTTAACTATCTTCAACTTCGTCATTTCATATTTATTTTGTTATAAAATAAAAATAATTTTATTAAAATAAATACAAAGTAGCAAGAATATTATTGGAATAAATATAAAATAAAAAGAAACATATCTATTTCATTATATTTCTTTTCATTTTTAACAATCTTCAACTTCATATATAAAGAATATTATTAAATAATTCAATAAATTTGCTTATGTGTAATAACGTATTAAATAATTACTTGTAATAATATAATTCCGAACGTTGGAAGTTTATAATTCCGAAAAATGATAAATATTAAGTGTCATTAGATCAAATTTTGAGAGACATTAATATAAAGTACGTAATTTTTTTTATTGATCCTATATTTTATTTTAATAATATTCAATTATTTACTAAATATTTATTATTTTTATTAAATATATTATTATCATTAACTACTTTCTTATTTAATTCCTATAATAAATTTATGTATTAAATATCAAAGTGGAGTTAATATATTTTTTTATGACATCAAATATAATTATGAAATGAGTAATTTATTTTTAAAAATTTATTTTGAGTCACAATCATATATTATTTATTTTTAAAATTTTTATTTTGAAATGACATCAAAATTAATTATTTTTGAAGGAAAAATTGCAGTTAAAAGGCATCAAAATTAATAAAAATTGCAGAGCAAAATGGCGCCCTCAAGGTTGCCCAAGGGCGCCACCGAGAATGGCGCCTCCCCCCACGGCGCGTATTTCGGTAATATATTTTCAAACAACGGTAAAACAAAAATAAGTTTTCGAAAAAACAGTAATACGGTACTTTAACCCCAACTTGAAGTAAAACAAACTTTCAAACATATATATAAATATATATAGGTAATATTTATTTTTTAGGAATTAATTTTAATTTTTCAACCAATTGTTTTGGTAATAAGTTAAAGAGTTTATATTTGATTCAAAACGAAATGAAGATATATCATTAAAAAATTATTAATAATTAAGAGTTTTTAATTATAGTTAAAAAATTTATAATTTCTTATTGATATTATAATATATGAGTGAGTAAAAATATAAATTTAATTTAGAATAATAGTGAATCAAATTTGAATATTAAGTTAAAATCGTTGAACAAACCAAAATAATAATAATAATAATAATAATAATAATAATAATAATAATAATAATAAGTGCATAATAATTTATAAACCTTGGACGAAAAAAATTTGTTTTCCTTTTGGTGAGAAAAAATTGTTTAAATAATTGTTAAGATTTAAACAAAATTACATGTCATATAACTTCTGAAATGGTAATTATGAATTGGTCCCAAAACACTGGCCATTCTGTGTTCGACCTATAAATTTAATGAAATTAATTTTATTAAATATTTCGTCTAATTTTAACCATAACCGTGATGGGAAAAGCAAATTCTCTTGTTACTTAAGCCAACAACAATATTTCGAAAGACATTTTTCAGAAAGCAAACAATCACCATAATTCTTAATACTTTGTAGTTGCCAATATTGGAGATAAAAATTAATTAATTCATAAAGAAAATTCATTCTATACCTTTAAAATTTCTTGGGGTGATAGATTAACCTCTTAATTTTTTTTAATCACCAAATGAGGTAAACAATCACATTGGGATTAAAGTATTTAATTTTAAACACTTATAAACCATTCTGTTATACATAGGAAATCCTATTTTTCAAAAAATAAAAAAAATAATTATTTGATTGATTATTATCTAATAAGTTAGGAAAAGTCCTACTTCCTATAAAATATAAAAAATTATTTATCTATCTTTTTTAGGTAAGTTCTACTTTTTATGTTCTTTATAAATATAAAAATAAAATTATTATTATTAAATTTAATTAATGACAATTTTACCATTTTATTTGGTTACTGGAGTTTTTTTTTTCCAACTCAATTCTCAAAATTCCAATGTTGTTAAAGAACTCAACTAATAGTTGTATACTAATCTTATTTTTACATATACTATTTAGGTAACGTTTGGTTTGCAGAATGTTTTAAGGGAATATCGCATTCACATATTTGATTCAAGATCTAAAAAAAAATATCTGAGAATGTCACATTCTTGAAAATCTTTTTGGCCACATTCTCTTAAAATATTCCTATAGGCAGAGGTGGGTATCTTAGATTCCTATAGAATAAGAATGTAATATTAAAATATTTCTAAAAAAAATTATAATAAGCCAAACATAGGAATGTTACATTCCCATTAATTAAATTCCCTGGAATCACATTCCAGGGAATATACATTTTCTTGAAAATATAAGATCTCCTGAATTAAACGCTACCTTAATTACATTCGCTATTATAGCTTGTTCCTAAAGGGATATCTACTGTATTTTCACCTCTAGGTATATCATAATCCATTCTTTGGATGACATTAGCTATCCAAAGTACACAACGGTAGTTTCCAACCAATCTCATCCTAAAAACAAGTTTATAAAAGAATAATAATAGAAAAAATGTTTACAAAAAACAATTATATTAAAGAAAATCATTTTAGTAAATAATTTCAATTAACATAACTATAGTTAGAATATGCTTTTGAATCCACTTAAGTTCCAATCATTTATAATTCATATAAATTTCATTCATGAACAATCTATTACAATTTTCAACCTTATCATCATCATTTTCATTTTCACACATATGACTTATATCGCATTCATAAATCCAAAACCATTTCATCATTAACAAAACCTAGCCTTTTAACATTTTCAAAGAAATATGTTTCATAAACATTTCATTTCCAATAACACAATTCACATAAACCACTTAAATAATCATATACTATTTAATTATATCAAATTTTGTTTATAGTAAAAAAGTGTTTTTCATTAAATTTATATCCAGTATTTCAATAAGTAAACATTTTTAATGGAATAATTGATAAATTTTTTTCTAAAAATATGACTGATATCAAATTATATAACAGATATAATGTTATAGGTAAATGAATGAAAAGATCAAAAAAATGAGTAATGTATGTATTTTCAAAGTAATATATTTTTGGGGGCCAAAAAATATAAAATTATAAGTTATGAGTTAATTTAATTTTTTTTATAAAGATGTAAATTTATAAGTTAATAAAAATTATGATGTAAAAGATACTAGATACATGAATTTAAAGAAAATGAATTAAAAATAATTGAAATTTGTTAATATGTATTTTAATGATATCAAGAGTATGGTAATCATTTTGTTAATATTTCTTAAAATATTTAAAGTTGAATCAAACAAAATATAAAAAGTTATTTTTTAAAACATGTCATTACCTCAATATTAACTAAATAACTTTGAACATTTATTAAGAAGTTCACACAAAAAATTATTTTAAAAAAAATTAAATTTCTACAAGAATTTACATTTCATGTAAATTATACGATTTTTAAGGAAACTACAAATTACACCCATATTTTAGATAAATGGAGCAACCCCCGTTGGCTATTAGCTTTCACCTCAAACTTCATGTAAGTTGTAGGTATATCGTTGAAAGACTTAATTTTCTCTCCTATAAGACACAAAATGTGGGTTGGTCTTCTTGTTAGTTCCAAATTTCAAATTTAAATAATTAAAAAAATAAATAAGATGTTCAATGTATATACAAGACACCTTAAACTGTGAAAGAAAGCCACAAAACATAAAGATAGAAAAAGTTACTGGAAAAGAATTAACAATATTAATAGGATATTTAATATAATGAGTGGAATGGAAAAAAAAATTGTTTGATAGATATTATAAAATGAGAATGTTCATTTTTCAGGAAATAATCATTTCATCAAATGATAAAATTTCTACTCAATAGCAAAAGCAATATAACGATCATTTCATCATTTATAAATTAAATTTTTATATTTTTATTCTTTACATCTTTTTTATATATTAGTATTATCCTTTATTAATAAATAATAAAATAACATTTATTTTCTAATAATTATATTTTGATAATAAAAATTAAAATAAAACATTTTTATATCTTCATTGAAGAAAATTATTTTTTAATTATAATATTAATAATTATGATTTTTTATGTTAATTTATAAAAAATTATAATAAAAAATGATAATATCATTTTTTATATAAATATAATTGTAATTCTGTACTTTTTAATTTTTAAAGGAATTATTGTTATTAGCACTATTTTTTCACTCTATTTTTACAATATTTTTATTTTATCAAATATAATTACAGAAATGATTATCTATTTCATTCATAAACATATCAATGATTATTCCATTCCATTCCACCTTACCAAACTAATATAACAATATATGTTTAACGAGTGCCGGCTTGAAGTTAAGGTTAATAGCCAATGAATGTGTTTCACTTTTGCTTGACTCAGGCTAAAATGAAACTTCAGAAAAAAAATTTTAAGACTGTAATTTTTAAGCTTTTAAAACATAAAGTAATTCTTAATTTTTTTTTCATAACTAAACTCATCAAAGGCTTGCATAAATTAAATTTTCATTCCCAGCTACAACCCTTAACCAGACTAGCAGTTTAGCGAAGAATATTACCCCTTCTATTTTCTTTTCGCTAATTACTTTCGGGTTAACAGATAGTGAGACCCGGACCATTTCTGGAGATTACAGCAATCAATAAAGGGGGCATTCTACCCTTGGTAAGAAAGCAGATGTAATCAACACTTGCACGCATAGAAGACAGAAAAAAGAAGACTAACAATATGGAAGCCCACAATACATTAAGAAACAATAGTGATGACTAGTTAAAAGTTCACAACTTTAGGAGCTTGTTGTTTCCTCTTTGTTTTTGCATTACTACTATCTTTTGACTTCGAGGAATTGCCCTTCTCCCCACTATATTTGTCTTCCGTCATGAAGTCATCCGCAAGATCGTCTCCACCCACTAATTTGATAACCTGACCTCTTGGTCTTTCTTCACTGCCAAGTGCTGCAAGAAATGATAGAACATTAGTTACAGGCCATCGCTGATGATCAATATCAGAAAACCTTTCTCTAAATGACCGGAATGCTTAGTAGTATGTTCGAAGAAATTATAACTGAAAGCAATTAGACATGAGAAAGAAATACAGCAAGAGCTCCTGCTAATGCTGGGAGACTAAAGGGGCATGGTTCATCTCAGAAACAAGATCCATTATTCGCAGTGTATTCCAATTTTGACTTTACTTTCCAGTTCTAAGAGAGGTACTTGATCTTAAGAAAACAACTTCAATCCCGCATTGAGACATGCATCCAAGCATTTGATAATCAGCACTGTCTCTTAATGGACTAAATTTCAAACAAGGATCGCAAGAAAGATGGATATCACTCTCAACAAGAACACTTGAACTGATTGACGGAACAGATAAAATAGTTAGAATAACAAAAATAGGGCTAGATTACCCATTTCACCTAACATCCTACATTTGAACTTTTGAAGCACAGAAAGATATGCAATCTACATCCCAAGTGGAATGCTTAAGCATAATTCTGTCCTACTACTGCATTCTACGTGCAATCCGGTCAAGTAATTTTCCAGATACGAATAGCCACTAACTCATCTTGCACAACCATCCACTTTAAGATAATACAGGACTTGAAAAGATAGCATTTCTTTCAGAACAGGCCAACTAGGATACTAGACTTCAGAGTTCACACATGCAACTCTCCTTATTTGTCCTAGTTTACAAGGGGAACAATCTAGCGCATTTCTGTTGTCTAAAGTCAAACATTATACTATAGAGAGATAAATTTGTAATTGGACATGTAATTTAAATTCAATTGCAGCTCAACAACTAAAACACAAGGACAGGCAGTCTGGCATTAGTCAGTTAACAACAAGAAAATGAAGCGTTATAATATCAAAACTAGGAAGTAGAAGAAAATCAAGTTAGCTTTTCATAGAAAAATCTTACATGTGCTGACAGGCCCATTAGCAGCAGCAGACCCTTTTTTCCCTTTGTCAGGACAATCTTTTGCCAAATGTGTCAACCCACCACATATTTTACAACAACCACCCTAAAGAACACAAAATGTGGGAAAAAAGATCAGATTCAGCTAACAGGTATTACATGCAGGCAAATCAACAACCTTAAAAAATGTCATATCTTCCAACAATGTCTAATATACAAATTAGAAAATAATACCTTGGGATAAATGCCATGAGCATTTTGAGGGCAATTTTTGCTCAAGTGTCCACATTCATTACAGACGAAGCATTGAGCAAATTTTGTTCCTCCTGCATTACCAATAAAATAATTCTTAATATCGATAACAAGAAAAAATCACACATAACCATACCACCGATATCAGACAGTAAAAAGAAGAGATTTTTATCAGAGGTACAACTTACCAGCACAACTTTAGAGCACTATGTTTACTATGTCATATACAGAACAAAATGTTATCACCACATAAGTAAGAGCTGCTAGAACTATAGTCCAACTCTGGTATTGACCGTGATTCAGTGAAACAATTCTGTGGAAAAAAACTCATTCCAAAGTGACATATCATATACCTTCTCAAAAAACATTTAAATTTTAATAAGACAAGTTCAGCAGTTTTATAGAAGTTTCACAAGAGCAGATTCAAAGTCCAAGTATTGAAAGCAATTTGTAATATCTATTGTCTAAACTCTAATATACAGAAAATTGAGACTTTCAGTAAGTTACAACATTGAAGAAGATATATCAAACGTTGGTGAGTTTGGCTAATTGAGCAAGGCGTATATATTTATTGCTCGCATATCCACACCTACGTCTGTTGTCATGATAAATTTCTGCTAAAAACTGTAAAATGAAAATTTTTCATATGAAGAGGCAAAGAAAACACATTGTAGAAAACACAAGTATCTCAACACACCTTCTTGAAGAGGCTGTGGACAATTGGCTAGTGAATGCCCAGATTCCCCACAATTATAACAAAGTTTGACATCCTTGGCGCCATCTTTCACCTGAGGGCAATTCTTGGCTCTATGGCCACGCTGTCTGCACCGCAAACATATCTGCAGGAATTAAACAAGTCAAGTCACATCAAGTTAACAATTCTATTATTCAAAAAGAATCTCCTCTATCTAGACACAGTTTCTGACTATTCCAGGAACTAAGCAACGTGAAAGTGATCAAAGCAAATTAGAAGCAACATTTGATTCCAGTATCAGCGGTTGTCTCACCACCAAACTACCATATACAACGTTACCAGAATCTTGGATATTCTTTATCAAATAAAAGGCTTGAAAGCTCAAGTAAATACAATGAAAGCATTCCCGGCACCACCTAGGCAAACAAAGCAAGTATAAGAATAAAGGAAATAAGAGAGAGAAATCAAACCTTATTTTTTTCCCATTCGGCTTTCTCAGGACATAACTTAGCAATGTGCTCTTTGGATTTGCATATGAAACAACTTTCACCAGGCTTCATGCCAGGAACTCTAAGGGGGTGTTTTTTGGAGAATTTTTTGAAAGGTTTTTTAGTGGCATTAAGTTCACTTGATTCAGCCTTTTTGCGCTTGAACACATTCTTCTTTTTCTTCTTCTTCTTACTAGGGTCTTTTGGGGCAGTTGGCCCTGGTTCTGGGAATAGTTCAGGGTGTTCTGCTTTGAGTCTTTTACGAGCTAATCGCTGCCTCTGACTCACCATCCTGCTTAATCTTTTAACTCTCAAGAGGGAAGGTGAGCCTGCCTGCTGCTAATCGACGTTTTGAAAGCTTTCGATGGAGGCGAAGCTATACGGGAGGCTTGCGGCGACCGACGAGGCAAAGGGTTGCGTTGGCCCTCGCCTCTTGCAAAATTGTATTTGGATATTTTCACTCTAAATTAGGAAATTCTCTCTTGCTTGAGCACTTATCGGTTAAAAATGGAGAAAGTACTTCTACAAATTAAAAAAATTACTAGCTGATATTTCGATAAAAAGAACTTCTTACATAAAATTATGAAATTATTTCTATTTAATTCAAGTAAAAATAATTTTAACTTTTGATATTTACAGTTTGAAAATTATAAAAAAATATAATTTTTTATTATAAAATATAATATAATTATTAAGAATATAAAAATTATTTTAATAATTATATATTAAATAGAATGAGTATTGTAATAATTTATATTAAATATATATTAAATATTATATAAAAATAAAAATTATAAATATAATTGTATATATTATTATATATTACTATATCTATTATCTATTATATTATATTATTTACTATTTTAATATAAAAAATTTTAAAAATAAAAAATATGTTTTTTATCAATTTAATGTAAATTTAATAGAATTTATTATTTAAATAATATTTTCTTAATTTAAATTATATCTTAAATTAATTATATTAAGATAATTTATTATATATATTTATGTATATTCGTGCATAAAAGACATCTTAATTTTTTTATATAAACTTATTTTACCATTTTTAGTAAATTAAAAATATTATATTATCAGTTTAGAAAAATTATAATGAAAAAATAAATAAAAAATATAATAAATAAAATTAAAGATAATAAATTTTTTTAATATTTCTTATTTTTTATATTATAATTTTGAAAGGTATAACAGTTATTTTGATAGTATTTCTTGTGAAGCTTAAAATTAAATCTAACAAAATACAAAAAGATAAGGTTTTTTTTATTTTTAAAAATAAAAAAAATTATTTGACAATTTATTTTTAGAATTTATTTTTAAAAATAAGTTTATGAATATGTAAGTTTAAAAAGAATAACTTTTGATTGTTTTTAAATTTTTTTTCTTATTTTAGATGTTGATTTTGTAATTAGATAAAGTATTTCCTTATTTACAATATTAATTACCCTTTATTCTTTATTTTAATCTAAAAATAATTTTTGAAAATAATATATTTTAAGAATAATTTTTAAAAATAAAAAACATATCAAAACACACCTTTAATTTTTGAGAAGTGTCAATTCCTTAATATTATCTAAATAGTTATGAGCATTTCCCATGTAATTCACAAAGAAATTTACATCTTATAAAGTTTAATTTCATATAGGAACATACTTTCTATATAATTAAATGACTCATTAAAATATGTATGTATTTTTGTAATTTTTTGTTAAATGTATCATTTTTTTGGAAATTCAAAAAGTTTTGAATTTTTTTCAACTTTGAATAATAAAAGTATAAAATTTTATATATTTATTACACACTTATAATTTTTATAAAAAAAATTAAAATTATAAAAACTTACAAAGTTTATTGACTCAATAAAAGTTGATAAAAACTCCTAACTATTTTTCAAAGAGATGATGTAATAAAATTCCTTTTATTTTGATTATTTTCTTTTTGGACATTTAGCATGTCGTAGTGATTGTATTTACTTCCAAAAAGCAAAAGAATTCCAACCACTTATTTAAATTTTATCTAATGGCTACAGCTAATTTAAGAATATAAATTTATGAAAAAATTACAAATTTTTATAAATTTTATATCATACTATATAATTGATTGATTGAAATATGCAAATTCAATTTATATTTGGCATGATTTTTACTAATAATTGATTTTATAAAAAAAAGCATTAGTCTAAATAATTTTAATGCGAGGAAAATTATAATTAAAATTCATTTCAATACTACGTAGTCTAAATTGTGAATGGGGAAGTAATGACACTTGATTTTTAATTTTTATCTTCTAAAAATTAATTTTAATACTACATAAATAAATTAAAATTATGTATGAGAAAAATTATAATTTTATTGATTAATTGAAGAGCATAAATTGATAACGACAATTATAATTATATTTTTTAGTATCATGCTCATGCTCTATATATAGTACCCTTCACCATTCTATTTATAAATTTAATATTTTTATTTTTCTCTTAGGCATTGAAATGCCTTTTCTTTTCTTTGTTTTACAAGTCTCACATTCAAAACCAGATCTATAAGATTTTTTTATTGGTGCCATTTGTGACTTTTTTAATCACACTTTTTAATTGAAGAGAGTCTTTTTTCATTTCCAACCATTGTGATAAAGAAAAAAGGCATCGCTAGCTTCAAAAGTTTACGTCAATTTTTCCAATTCTTAGAGGATTATTACAATGAGGAAAAAAGACCTCCTAAGTCAAGAAAATTTAATTTTTTAGTGATTGATTATTAATGATTGTTTTTTCACATATTTGCATAGGAACACTATCATTATCTAATTTAATTAATGAGCACGCTCTTTATTTAGAATTTTGATTTTATTTTTGCAATCAAATGCAAGGTTCTCTCTCAATTTCTTTTTTAATCAATATTTTCATCAACAATTGATATATGATTATAGAATTTTCTATATTTGTTTGTTTTCTTCATTGCCTCCAGTGAAATCAAGAAAAAAAAATAGTGGAATCATGTTTTACATAGAGATCATTTTATTTATTATATAAATTTATAATTATAATTTCATTTTGAGTAAAAAAAATTATTATACTTATAAATTTCTCCTAACACCGACTTTTTGGTTCTACCCCTAATTTTTAGGCTCATCATTTTCAATTCTTCCTCCAACTCCTCATTTCTCTTGAAACCTTTTAGAGCATAGTATCTCCATAGCCTTAAACTATAAATCGAAAGAGGATTTTGACTTAACAATTAGTATTAATAAAGATCCTCAATTCAAAATGAAATGAGAGAAGAATTCGTCCAAATTAGAAGAAGAAGAAATATCGCCACCATGTAAAGAAGTGTTGCTAGACAGATCAATAACTCGAGGATGAGCATTAAACATGAAAAAGAAAACTAGCACGCCTTCAAAAGAAAATAAGGAAGTCAGAACAAATGGAAAAGGGGTAGGCGGTCGACAAAACAAAATAAAGATGGGTGAAAATAGAACAAAGAGAGAGAGTTACAAGAAACCCAAAAGCTTCAATAATGAAAGACAACCAGTAACCATAACAATGATTGTAGAAAATCCAAAAACATTCAATTAAAAACCTTAACGTTAAATAAAATCATTGGCAAACAAAAGCAAGAAAAGGAAAAAATAAGGGAAATTATGCAAGAACCGCAAAAAGCAAAATAATGAATAAAAGCATAAGGCAAAAAATCAAGGACAATAGCTTTTCCCAGAAGGAAAAAGAGAAGAATGCATCAGAAAACAACGAGTTTCCAAAGAGCAAAAAATGTTGAAGCGGTGGATGGCAATAAGGGTTGAAGCAGTCAACAGGGGAGAGGAGTGCAATAAAGAAACCGAGGAAGGACAAAGAGGAACTCTAAAATTGAGTAATTGAACAGTTCGAAAATAAGACTTTCGAGAGGGAAATGTGCAATCCAGATCAACGGACAACAATAGGCAAAATGGATAACCTTGGTTAACATGGAAATGGAAAATAGGACCATTATAACAGGCAAAAATAATAATGGTCTCAATTCGTGAAACAAGGCGATGAAAGACGAAAAATGAGCAAGTCACAATTATATTCTGAATGGACTATAGTCCACCGATCAAACAGTGTAGCTGCACAAATTAGATTGTCTCAGCATAAGAAGACCCTGACCACACACACAAAGCGTAGTTTGCATAGCTTGCAGAAACTCCACTTTGACCTTGAGGACTTGTTTGTAGGGCCATTGAAATAGGTTGAAATTTGTGCGTTAACCCGTTAGTTAGTTTATAGACTTCAAAGGACTCGGGAGTTGCAAGTCACAATCGGTCTAACTTATGAAAGTCCGTGGATGGGGTGAATAGCCCATAAAGTTTTTTTTTTTAATTAATTTTATATAAGCATATATTTTCAATTTATATAAAATTATTTTTTTATTTTTATTTTTAATTATGTAGAGTTATATTATGAATAATTTATAGATAATATTTTTATTTTATAAGTATTTTATGACTTACATTTTATATATATATAATATTTTTTATAATTATATATAAATTTAAAATATATTAAAACTAATTTATGAATGGATATGTAGTAATTTTAAATGATTTTAATTTTTTTATTATTTAAAAATTAAAAATTAAAAAAATCCAGAGGCGCAAGAATTGAATTGAAACTTCTATATTAAAAGTTCGTGAAAAAATAAACAGATCTAACTCGGTTCATTTAATGGCCAGTCTATCTCGTCTGTATCCTAACTCTACCTTTGAGGCAGTTTAATAACTTGGACGCGTAGCACCTTTCTATTGGTTAGGAATCATGAAAATTTTGAATCTCTCAAAGGGGTCTGCCATCGCACTTTTTTGGCACTTGTTATTTTGGAGGCTTTTGTCTGATTTATCTAAATTAACTAATAGAATTATCCCAATAAATTATTTTTAATGTTTGATAACCACTTGATTGAATTATTTAATTATTTTTAAATAATTTAATTTTAAAATATTGTTTCAAAATATTATTGGGAGGAACAATATTTTGAAATAGCTATTTCATAAAATAACCATATTACTTCCAATTGTTTCATAAAATAATGATATTACCTTTAATTAATTTTTATATTTTCAATTTTATCATTTCTATCAAATATTATAATATTATTTTTATATAAAAATTAAATAATTATAATGATTAATTTCTTTAAAAATTAATAATTATAAAAATTATATTAGTTTAATTTTAAAGAATTATTAATATATAATAATTTATAATAATATATTATTTATATAAAAATTTAATCTACTAAATAACATATAGAATCTAAAATATTAAAATAAGAGAATACCCAAATAACTTATATTCTTATTTATTATTTTATATATAAATAAATAATTATAAACATTTGATACTAAATACTTTTATTTAAATAATTAATATAATTATTTATTAATTAATAACTAATTAAATTAATTAATTATTACAACTATCAGTTAATTGTCACATGATTAATATTTATGATCCCCAACGCCTAATAACCTCTTAACAACACACTTTGAAGCAAAAACTCCTCAAGTCTTACATTTGGTGCATCGCCTTCTTCTAATAACCTTTTGACAATACACTTTATAGCGAAATTCTTCAAATCTTTTAGTTGGTGCATTGTTCGTCGGAGTAGAGTTGTCAACAATGAAGCTCAAACTCATATCGGAGATTGGAGAATTTAAAGCAAATAATGATTTTTGTGATTTTAGATGGAGTTTGAGTTTGTTGGGAAATATTTTAAAATATTTCAAAAGATTTAATTGAGATATTCAATTATTATTTACTGATAATTATTAATTATAATAAAGATTTTTTGTTGGATATTTTTATATATCATTTGATTATTATTCTAAATTTATTATAAACTGTTATTTGATATTATCTAATTATTATAGCCATAAAATCTAATTGTTATAACAACTTCATTTTATTTTATTGATTATCCTATATTTTAATTTATTTTAAATTATTTTTTCTATACATACTTGACTTAAATAGAATCAAATGTTTTTAACTGTCACATCTCTTCTCTCAAATTTTTTAGTTGAATCTAAGATATTGTTATTCCTGCTCTGAATTGTGAGTGCACACAATTCAGAAAAATCTATTGAATCCATCATGCATAAAACCTATTTCTACACATCTAGGGCGGAATGCCAACAATCTTAAGGATTATTGCCTGTGCGGATAAATTTTCTAATTTCTTTAATTTATTGACATTCTGTTTTCAGTTAAATTGCAACATTGTTTCTCTAATTATTTTTCATTTTATTTGTGTTTGATGGATGCTGAAAGAGAAAATTTATGTTCCTTCAACAAAGGCGTGTGGATAGATTGGCCATTCATTCTGCGTGTCAGAAGTAAGATATTTTTCCTTCGAGTTTGGGAAGGACGCGGACCAAGTGCACGGTGGAACCAGCAAAATCAGTGTTTACAATCGAAGGTCAAAACCGGCGTGCCATGCCACTGAGGCCGAAGGCATACTTTATACTTACATGTCCACCAAACTGCTTTGCTAGCTATTTTCTACCCACATTGGTTCATCCTGGTGCCACTGCTCCTCCAAGAGATAAATTCATCACTTTAGACAGCAGCAGCAGCGACTACTCCTACGGTCTCGGTGATTGATCTTTCTAATCCTCCCAGCCAGCCCTTGCTTCCACCTTTTGAGCAATCGAGGAGAAGGAGTCCTCATGGTGAGTATGGACCTAATGATAGGTGATGTTTTGTCTTTGCCATGAATGCATTTCCATTCCTGATTTGTGAATTTGTTGGCTCTGTGAGAGATTTCATTGATGTTTTGCGAAATGATTTCTCCAATTTTCCTACCATAAGCCATTTCTAATGATTTTTGTATTCCTAATGCCATTTATGGTTGCACCCACTTGATTGATTTGCCTGCTAATGAACTAAGGTGAATTTACTCTGTTACTCAGAGTCCAAAGGTACCAACCCCCTGCTTGCTCTCATTGCTAAGAGTATGTGATTTGTGGCAAGTCGGTTATATGAATTTTATTATGCGATTCGTTTTGAAGCATTATTGTCTCCTTAGTTTCGACCATTAAAATAAAGCGAAAGCTCTCTCATCTCTTGGTTATATATATGGTGTCTACGTGTGGTTGGACAAGTTTGTGGAAGTTTCGTTTTTCCTTTTAGTTTTGCTTTGAATATGGGATTCGGTGAGACAATCTCCATTTTTTTTTTCCTCATGAGACTGCAAATCTGCCTTGTTCTGAAGAAACGAGTGCCATAGAACAAGTCAAATTAATGGAATTTTAAAACCAAGTATGGATTAACCTTGTGTGAAAATGTGATGAGGATAGCGGTTTAAGTTACAATGCAATATGATGATTGTATTGATTAGTGTCATGGTCCATAAATAATCATTTCAATCTTTGGGTATGTTGCTTTTAGAGTCTGTGAATTATTTTGTGGAGGAAAAACCCAAATTAATATGTTTTCTGCTTGGTAAGTCATTTGGCAAAAGATCCCTCAGAAGCAGAGGGCATATATTATTTATGATTACTATGTGAATAGTGGGGGAGAGGATAATATAAATATATCAACTATTTTATGAGGAAGATTTGCATACTTGTATGAATTTTCAGTATGTTATATTATGTTATTAACATGTGATTTCACTATTATTATCTTCTTGAGGTTAAAAAAATATGAGAACTCCTTTTATATATAAAATTTTTGTGAGAGTCCTAGGAATTTAGAATATATTTCATATTTATGGAATTATGAATTTTAGTGTGTATATTAAAAAAAGAGTTACTTCCTTATTTTTGGGATGTGAAAGGTAAACATTGTAGGGCATTTAATGTTATATTATTTGAATAGGTGCAAATTCTTACTTATATTTTATATTTCAAATATTGAGATAAGTTTTTATGTGTGAAGGAAAAAAAAGTTTCATATGAATAATATTGATGAGTAAATTGATTTATAAAGTGTCAAATCCTTGTATAAAAGGTGTGTATTTTCAAATGTTTAATTGTGAATATGTTAGATTCACAAATAAATTTTGTGAAAATATTTGTGATTAAAAGGATCTCTTTTACCTTCTATAAATTAAGAATTTGTGATTTAAAGGCATAATATTTTACTTTTATTATTCTAAGTGCCTTTGGGAAAAAAAGGAATATCCTGTTTGTGAGGGAAAATTTATATGAATATTTTGTGATTAATTTATGTGATCATAATTTGTATTATGTTATATTGCTACAAGAGTAGATTATGTGTGTAAAAATAATTCTTAAGAAGTTTGAATATCATGAGATAATACCTATGAGTATTATTAAAAAAAAAGAAAAGAACATGGTATCTACATTGCTCAATTCATCTAGTTTTGCTCACATTATTCTTTGATGCATTTAACACCACTTTTTTAAAGATAAAACTATAGATTGAATAATAATAAATCATTAAATTCATTAATTATATTAATAAATTTTTATGAGATATCATGAATGATATTTTATATATTGAATTTCTCATTGTATTAAATATACTTGAATGATAATTGAGTCCTCAATTCAGATGAGACAAACTTTCTTATGGTTGTGAACATCATTGATATAAATACTTGGAAATTATCCAAGAAAATGTATATTTCACCATGTATCAATGTTTATGACTTTAGACATGATTGAAAATAAAGCTAAGTGATCAATAAATCTCTCAATAGATATATTATTGGGTATGAAATCAATGTTTTTAATATATATATATATATATATATATATATATATATATATATATATATTTGTGGTTGTCTAGGTGACAAAAACCATTGTAAAGATTAAAACTTTCAATAATGAAAATTGAAATGTTCCATTAAAAATGTCACAAAGTGATTGATCAATTAAAACAAAATTATTTCCCTTGAAATGAATCTTGCCAATTCTTTTTTAAGAAAGAAACAAATAGTTAAACATTAAGGGGAGTGAGATATATCAAAGCTAACTCAAAATTCACATTAATGGTGATCCTAACGGTTCCATAAAGTAGGTCCATATGGATAATAATAAGTTAATATTAATTTTGAAAGTACTAGAATATTATGAATCTCTCTTATGTTATGTGTAGTTAATGCTTTACATTGCAAATGATAAGCGAGGATGAATTTTGCTCTTAATGAATTTGATATAAGTTGTATATTTAATTACAATATACACTTAATGGAATCACCTATATGAATATAAAGTAGGGTTACTCTTATGAGATTCTAGCAAAATCCTTAGAGGGCTTATGAATAACCAAGCATATGCATGACTTATTAATGCAAAATCACATTAAATAATATAAATACTATAAAAGTATAATATGATTAGTGAAATTGTTAATTTACAATAAAAGATTATTGTTTCATAAAAGCTATATACTTCACTAGTAACTTTGTAAATTATATCTCATTTTTTTTAAAAAATCTGGTTCATAGTCAAAAGAACACTAAAATGATATATTTACACTTTTTGGAAAAATCCAACAATATTCCTATTTTCTTATTTCATTATTTTGAAATATGTGGACGATTATTGGAAAATATTCTATAATACTTTAAAAGATTTGATCGAGATATTCAATTATTATTTACTAATAATTATTAATTATAATAAATATTTTTTTGAATATTTTTATATGTCATTAGATTATTATTTTAAATTTATTATAAATTATCATTTGATATTATTTGATTATTATAATAAACAATCTGACCATTATAATAATTTCTTATTTTATTGATTATTTTTTATTTTAATTTGCTTTGAATTATTTTTTGTTCTATAAATATGACTTCTCAAAATGATTAAATGGAACAAAAAGTTCTTAACTCCCATATCTTTTCTATTAAATTTCTTAGTTGAATGTATGATATTTTTGTTATTCTCACTTTTGGATTGTAGATGCACACAATTCAAAAAAGCCTGTTGAATCCCGGAGAATTACCACGTATAAAACCTCTGCACATTAAAAATGGAAATAGCCTTTAAGAATAATATCAATGACATGCCTCAAATGGGTTTCTGTCAACATAATTCATCACTAATCTACTCACCAGTGATATAGTGCAGGCATACTTCAAAAATCATGATAACTCTGTCATCAATCATCAAATTAATTGAATATCAAATCAATGACAATTTGTTCCCTTTAGTCGTTAGCTCAAACCCATGATTACGTACTAGAAAATTCCATATCCTAAAGAACAAAGACCTTATCCTTGTAATACAACGAGCATTGTACAGCTGGGCTTTGCTTTCATTTTAATTAAATAAAAAAAAAAAAGAGAAAGAGAAGAATGTGATCTTAGCTTTGTCATGAAGGCTGAAGGGTTAAGTGATCAGTTGATCACTAACTCTGCTCTCACTTGTTCCTGCCATATACCTTGGCTCCACCGTTTAACCTCTAGATACAGTGAAAGGGTAGTTTCAGGGGGGCCCATACGGCCTTCCATTTCAATTACAATTGCAAGCAAACCAAACAAAAATATAAACATGCAGAGCATATTACAATTATAATTATAATTCCAATTCCAATTCCAAGTCCAAGTCCATGTATACAAAATGATGATTTTTCCGTACCAAAATTAAAGGTATGGGTATCACTACCCTTATTAATAAATCGACGAATAAGTGTCACCTATTTATATATAAAAGATATGTTCAAATAATTTACTTATTTATAAACTTTACAATTTAAAATTTAAATTTATTTTTATTTTATTTTTATCTTAATTTTTTTAACAAATTTATGGGTTCATAAAAATAAGTTGGGCTTAAATATTTTTTCTTATATAGATTTAAAAATTTGAACCAAACTTTATTTTACATATATATGAAAATATTCAAAACAAAAATTAAATTTTCAAAAAAAATTAAAAACAAAATTAAATTAAATTTCTCCTAATAAAATATTGACTTAATCAACTTCTAAATATTTTATATCTAAATTTAAAAATTAAAAATATTTGGAGTATTTCAATTTAAATTTAAGGATTATATATTGAATGTTAGAATTTGCATATATATATATATATATACAAATTACATTGAAATAATGTTTTGGGTGTATGATTTAAATATTTTAAAATAACTAAATTATCACCTAATTCTTTTTAGGAATAAATTTTAAAAAATGGATAAATATTTTTTAAAATTACTTTTGGTGTTTTATTGTTTAAAAAAGTATTTTTATTTACAAATATGAATAAAAATATGTAGATAAAAATATATTAATTATATACATTCACAGATAAATAATTTATGCATAAATACTCATTTATATATATTCATGGATAAAAATGTATTGGTTATATACATTCGGTGATAGATAATTTATGCAAAAATACTCATTTATATATATTAATGGGTAAAAATGTATTGGTTATATACATTCAACACAAATCTCATTTATATAGATCAAATATTTGTTTTAAGTGTAATGCATTTTTGGATAAAATAGTTTAAGCCTCAAAATTATAAATATGTTCATGGATAAAATTTTTATTATAAATTTTTTTCTTCAATATATTATATATATGGTCTATCATTTATAATTTTAACTTAATATAAATAATTTATTTACAAATTACATATATTGATTGTTGAATGTATTTTATGATCTAATAAATTATTATATAAATTATTATCGATCAAATAATATTGGCCCGATATTAAGAGTACAAAAGTTCATTTTAAATTATTATTAAATATATAAATAATTTAAAATATGTGGATAAAATAAAAATATTATATCATCATTTTTTACAGGTTAATTCTTTTTTTTATTTATCTCTCTTGATCATAAATATAAATAATATTTTAATTTAATAATAAATATAAAAATAAATATTTTAAATATCGATACTCAGACTATAAGTATCTTTAGAATTGTTCATACCAAAATCTGGTAGCTTATAGAGTCATAATACCACTTGTTACATCATTTTACAAGATAAATTGAGGGTTTGAACAAGCAAGGGCTTAATCGAAGTCCGACTGTTCAAATGACAAAAAGTGCTGCTCACATGACCCAGCCCACGTCACGTGCAACCGTTGCCAACCAACCCTCATGTACTGTGCCGAGGCGCGTGTCCACACCCATTCCCGATACCTTCCTTGTAAGTCCTGATCATCGACGCACCTGTTTCAAGGCAATAACGGTCAGAACTCCACGAAATCTCGACCGTCCATGCGTTTGCTGCTATCTACACCCGCTAAAATAAACGGCGATCCGTTTCTTTAGTGTAGAAACGAACGCCCATGATGATTGCTAAATCAGATTCAAAATTTTGGTACGCCTTTCAAAATTTAAATTCCCCCTCCAATCAAACGGCACCGTTAAAAAACTTGTTAACCGCCAGAACAAATTTAACGCCGTTACCATTTCGTCACCTCTGACCTATAAAAACCATCTTCTTCATCCCACTATGTTTACAGAGCAAAACCCTCACTCTTCGCTGGTTCTTCGTCGTTCAATCTCTAGAACGCGCCCTTCTATCTGCTTCGATTAGTTTTTGTCGCGACTCAGCAGCAAAAATGCGTGAGATTCTCCACATCCAAGGAGGTCAGTGCGGCAACCAGATCGGAGCTAAGTTTTGGGAGGTTGTGTGCGCTGAGCATGGCATTGACTCGACCGGAAGGTACCAAGGGGACAACGATTTGCAGCTTGAGCGAGTCAATGTGTACTACAACGAAGCTAGTTGTGGGCGATTCGTACCTAGGGCGGTCCTCATGGATCTGGAGCCGGGTACCATGGATAGCGTCAGATCTGGACCGTATGGGCATATTTTCCGACCTGATAACTTCGTGTTCGGACAGTCTGGAGCAGGGAACAACTGGGCTAAAGGACATTATACCGAGGGAGCTGAGTTGATTGACTCGGTGCTTGATGTTGTGAGGAAGGAGGCAGAGAACTGTGACTGTCTTCAAGGTATTCAAATTTGGAACCCTTTGTATCTTGGTTCAGTTGTTTTATTTGATTTCTGCTTCCCAGCTTTTTTTTTTTTCCATTTATCTGAAGGATTTGTTGGTCTTGGATCTTTGTGTCCGTTAGTGTTTAGTGTTAGTATGTAATTTAGCTTTGAGTCGGTTTTGGAGTTGCTATTCCTTGTTTGTTTAAGAGCGGGGGCTTTAATTTGTTTGCTTTTGGGATGCAAGCTCAGCAGTCCGCTATTTTTAATTGTCATGGATGCCCACTGTAAGTGCAATCATTTTATAAAATTTGATGCTTAAGCGCCTATAACGGCAGAGTTCTATTTTAAAATCTGGCTTCGCCTGCGCAAAATTTCAAATAGTTTTACTGTTGTGTTTTCTTCAAGGATCAGTGAGATGAATGATATAATTTCTCTGATTTTACTGTCTGTTTGTTGGTAGTTGGTATCCTCATTATTTAGGATTTGATTGATTTGATCGCGTCATTTTACAGTCTCTGGAACGGTTAATGCTTCTCCTGGTTTTGCATATGATTAGGAAATATTTGTTGATTGGATTGTTCTTTGTGTGAACTTGTAATGAAGCAATTTCTGTTTCGTATTATTTCAGGGTTTCAGGTGTGCCACTCCCTGGGCGGTGGAACTGGTTCTGGCATGGGAACCCTTCTCATTTCTAAGATCAGAGAGGAATATCCAGATCGGATGATGCTTACTTTCTCTGTCTTCCCATCACCAAAGGTGTCCGACACTGTTGTTGAACCTTATAATGCCACACTTTCTGTACACCAGCTTGTTGAAAATGCAGATGAATGTATGGTTTTGGATAATGAGGCTCTCTATGACATTTGCTTCAGAACTCTAAAGCTCACCACCCCAAGCTGTGAGTTTCATTCTTTTTTAAACTTGTTACAAGTCAATTTCACCAATCTGTTTTTCTTATTACTGAAATTGAACTTGTTAATTTGTTTGTAACAGTTGGAGATTTGAATCATCTCATTTCAGCCACCATGAGTGGTGTAACATGTTGTCTCCGATTCCCTGGTCAACTCAACTCAGATCTTCGTAAACTAGCTGTGAACCTCATTCCATTCCCTAGGTTGCACTTTTTCATGGTTGGCTTTGCCCCACTCACTTCCCGTGGATCACAGCAGTACAGAGCCCTCACTGTACCTGAGTTGACTCAACAGATGTGGGATGCAAAGAACATGATGTGTGCTGCTGATCCTCGCCATGGTCGTTATCTGACTGCATCTGCCATGTTCCGAGGCAAGATGAGCACAAAGGAGGTTGATGAGCAGATGATTAACGTTCAGAATAAGAATTCTTCTTATTTTGTAGAATGGATTCCTAACAATGTGAAGTCCACTGTTTGTGATATCCCTCCCACTGGTCTGAAGTTGGCATCAACATTTATTGGCAATTCTACATCTATACAAGAAATGTTCAGGAGGGTTAGTGAGCAGTTCACAGCCATGTTCCGCAGAAAGGCATTCTTGCATTGGTACACCGGAGAGGGCATGGATGAGATGGAGTTTACAGAAGCCGAGAGCAACATGAATGATTTAGTCTCTGAGTACCAGCAGTACCAAGATGCAACTGCTGATGAGGAGGGTTATGACTATGAAGACGAGGAAGAAATACAAGAGGAAGTTTAAATATCGTATTGCGTTTTACTTTTGTTGTGCTACTTGTCCTAATCTTGTCTCTTTCCCCTATACCTGAATAGCTTTTTCGGGGTTTGGATTGTTACTTGTCACTCCTTTTGGTGCTTATGGTAGTTTAGAGTTGTTTTACATTGTTAAAATGTGGTTATATGACTATCAGATGTATGGACAATCTAGATGATATTTGCTAGCAATATTAGCACAAGTTTCTGCAACAAATGCCTTGTGTTTATTTATTTATTTTTTTGGGTGAACAATGTCTTCTGATTTTGAATGATACATTTAACAGTATTGGACTCTGTTTAAAAATTTTGTTCAGTGATATGTGATATGGCATCTGCAACTGCTATTGTGAATTATGGTGGTGGCTGTTTTGGGTCACTTCCCATTCAAACCTTTTGGCCTTTCGTTCGAGGCAGTCAGTTTCGTGTGTTATTATGCCCTTTTTGATTAACCTTTTATGAGAGTTGGTATTGGTGGTTCACATTAGTAGACTCTTTCCAATTAATATTCGGCTTTATTAATGCATTGTCAGTATATGATATTTATTGGTCCATGAGAGGAGTTGGTTGTAGTTTTCAGATTACAACGCAATAGCCATTTCCTCCTTTTTGTGCTATATTTCTGGGTGCTTCCTCTTAATCAATTGAACCTACCAACTTTCTCATTCCCTCTGCCGTTTTCTTTAGTTTTCTACTGCCTTTTTTTGATACCTTTCTCTCTTTCAGATAATATATAAAACGTTAAGAATGTAGAAGTAAAGTTGTGAAGCAGAAGGCAAATAAAAGCCAGGCTTGTTTAGTATAACCATTTGGACAATAGATAGTAAATAAAGTCAATAATAATAGATTTTATGGTTGATAATATTTTTTAATAATTGATTATGCATAATTTATTCTTATTTAGTTTATGTGTAAATCATTTTTTAATATTTAAATACTAAAACCATTATTTGTTGGAATAAGGACAATGAAGAAAAAAATAATAAGAGTGGGTCAACATGAGCATAAGTTTTAATGTCTCTTTTTAAATAAAATAAAAGCTTTTACTTCAATCAGAATTTTTTTTATAAAATTGATTATTGAAAGATTTTAAATATACAACCAAACATGCTTAAAGATTATTATAATCAACTCATAATTGATTATTAGGAGTTCTAATCACTGCACTAAACAAATACTACATTTATCTTTTCGAGCGAACTGCAAGAAAAACCAGTGTCTTAAACGGCAGATAAAAATCGCTACTAAATATTATTTCCAATGCAGCAGTTGGACGAGGATTCCTTTCAACAGATTGGAATCTCACTTTATTGTTGGCAAGAAGATAGACTTACCATAGTTGTGGACTAAAGCAGCTCACTTTTGAGAAACAAAGTGTTCTGCAACCAACCGTCTTAAAATCTTGCCAGTGGCTGTCTTTGGGAGCGAATCAGTAATGAAGACCCTTTTGGGGATTTTGAAAGGTGCAAGATTCTTCTTGCATAACCTTTGCACCTCTGCCTCATCAATTTTCGATCCTTCTCTTGGAATAATTGCACAGTTTATCTGTAAAGAGGTAAAAAGAAGATGCGATCAAAATCATCATCTTGCCATCCTTTTAAGCCAAACCAAAGATGGAGCGAATAAAATTCCCCTTTCAAGAATTTTTTGATTTAATTGCTTTTCCAGCCAATAAAGCTAACAATATCGAAAAGTTTCAAGTCTTGGCATTTCAATATAGTTTAAAAAGCTTTAATTGTTCATTTCATTTTCAAGGCCTTAAAGAAGTGGGTCACATTGAGTGGCGAGAAGAAAAAGGCAACCCACATAACCATTGTGGATTTTAAACTTCACTAGTTATGGCATTTTGGAATAACACAATATAAAAATTGGTCTCCCCTCTTTTGGTGAAAGGCACTGAGTTAGGTAAGCAAGAGTTCTATTGGGTAGATGGTCCATGAATAAAAATGGAGAAAAGGAGAAGAAAAGGAAACGATCATCCTCCCAAATCAAGTGTTATGCATAGAAGCAAATTTAATTTTACCTAACTGCTAATTTTCTAATACAAACTCTATCTTGTTGATGGGGAGGCATTCATGCTGAGAATTGCTTCAATTTCTTAGTTCTATCAATTTTATCAATTTCTTTTTAATGACATACTTCAGTAACAGAGCAAATGAGGCTTTTCCTGTGGAGATCCACTAAAAAAATTGTTTTTTTTCCTTATATATTTGCACTGCAAAACCAACTTTTTTTTTTGGGTTTTTTCTTGTAAATTTGAACTGCAAAATTTTTTCAAGAATTGAATTTCCTCTGGACAACAAATTTGAGGGGGGAAATTGAAAATTTTAAATACCAAAGATATCTTTGCCATTGCTTTCAGCTAGATGCTTGGCTCATGGAAGGTCCTCATCAGTTATATTATTCATTAACATCCAATGCATTTATGTAAACCATGTATGCAATAATGCAATTTGAAAACAAGTATCCCGGAATTTGTTTGTTTGTTTTTTTCCCTAATGATATTTCATTGTTTGATATAATTAATAGAATAAATGAGATAATGGATTAATTTTTATGCCAAAGAAAGAGACCGATAATGAATGAAGGAATAATACCTCTTCGCCATATTTGTCATCTGGTACTCCGAAAGCAATTCCTTGGGCAATGTCTGGATGTGACAAAAGCACTGCATCCACTTCAATCGGTGATATTTTCTCCCCTGAAATTAATTAATGCAAAATATATAACCATAAAAAAAGAAATGAAAATTACAAATATATATTGTTTTTTAGTAATTTGATGAAATACAAAATTGGGTATATCATGATTTCGCATATCATGCAAATTAACTTAGTTGTGTTCGGTTCCTTGTAAGCAATTCAAAATGATACATCACTATGATAGACGCATAAGCGGCCTACTTGGGTGGGAGGTTTTTTAAATGCACCAAGTTTAACTAATAATATGACCAATCTTAATATATATATATATATATATATATATATATATATATATATATATATATATATATATTATTACATTTTAATGTATTATTTCTCGCATGTTTAATGCTGTATTTTTTATTGACTTACTTACTATATATTATTTAAATATATATTTTTGAATATTATTTATATATATTTAATAATTATAAGGAATACAAGAAAAATTATTCAATTAAATCGAAGAGTGAAGCAGAAATACAAAAAAAGTATGTAATTTTAAAATTTAAAATAATTTAATTATAACTATTTATTTTTAATAAATATAATAAAATAATTTTAATTTAATAATTTTTAAAATTATATCATCACTCTAAATTTTTAAAACTTTAAAATATCTTAAAATTTCCCTCGAAAACAACGTCGTTGCTCTGAAAATCTCTTCTTATTAGGTACCTTAAAATAAGTTGTGGCTCTGAAACCAAACGAGAAGCCACCTGGTTGAATCTAGGAGTGTTCGAAACGGCCATTCCAAAATAGGTTAGAAAACGTCAACATCACTGATTTTTAAATAGAACCTTGATATTGACATCAAACTGATGAGGTAAGCGCAACGGACGAAGCGGCAATGTCCCGCGTCACGAGCCATTTTACAGGGCACATTGACTTGCCTTTGAGAAAATTGCTTTCTTTTAATTATAAAAAACAAAGTGGTCGTTTGGAGGATTTGAAACCTAATGAAATACAGTAAAATTTAAGTTATTGAAAAATTTGAAACCAACGTAATATGATAATATTTAAATTATTAAATAAGATAATAATTAAAAATTTGATTATCTCATTTAATAATTTAAATTTATTACATTATTTTAGATTTCAAATCCTCCAAAGCACTTTAAAATCTCTTATAAAATAAACAATTAACACTTTTAAAAAAAATACTTGAAAAATAAATTTCATTGCGACTTCTTAAAATATAACTAGAATTTCACTTATTATTTTATTATATAAGCACATAGTTAAATGTGTTTTATTTATGGGTTTAAAATGCATTATTAATTTTAATATTTTACACTAATAGACGTAATAACGACACATATTTAAAAATTTAATAATAATTTAAAATTTATATTAATAATAAAAAAATTTAATACTTTTTTAATAATATAACAATGTAGAAATAAAAAATAGTATAAAATTAATTTATATAACAGTTAAATCTTTTATTTATTTGGTCAAAATATATTAAAAGATAATATTTCTTCTAAACAAAAATACCTCATTTTTAATACCAAAAATTGTCCACATATTTCTTGCACATATATATCATCATTGCCTTGGTCCAATGTGGGAAGCAAACATAATTGTCAAATTATGAGCAAAAATTTACCTCCACGGTTAATGAGTTCCTTGATCCGTCCCACAAGGTGCAAGTACCCATCCGAGTCCAAAAACCCGAGATCTCCCGTATGAAACCAACCGAATTGAAACGCTGCTTTATTAGCTTCAAGGTTGTTTTTGTACCCTTTTGTCACATTGTTTCCTCTAATACAAACTTCCCCTTTGACTCCTTCCTTTTGAATCTCACCCTTCTCGTCCAGTATAGCCATTTCTTGACCCACGGGCTTACCCACCGACCCGGCCTTATGCGGGCCATCCTCCGGTAATGGGTTTGACGACATCAAATGGGTCGCCTCAGTCATTGCATATGCCTCCAAAACCGGAGCCCCGAATCCCTCCTCAAGCCGATCCAATATTATGGGCGCAAGCGATGCACTACAGCTCCGAATGAATCGAAGCTTCGGGTATATGGATTCTGGGGTGCTGGAGTGCCGATCCAGTATGATCTGGTGTATAGTAGGAACCGCCGTATACCACGTGGTATTATACTTAACCATATCAGCCCAAAAAGTTGATGCCGAGAAGCGACCTGCCGCCGGTAGCGCCACGGCCCCTCCGGCAGCGAGAGAACTCAATAACCCAGCTACCAAACCGTGAACATGAAACAATGGAAGAACAATCACGGTCGAGTCAGCTTCGGTGAGTTTGTACACTGATTTTATGTTCTGCACAGAAGCGGCTAAGTTAAACTGAGTCAGCGGCACCCCTTTCGGTCGGCTCGTGGTGCCGGAGGTGTGCAGGAAGAGAGCCACGTCGGAAGCGTCGTTAACGTGTCCGGTGACAGAGTTGGCGGCTGGCTCAGACTTACTCAGTGAGAAAGAGAGCTCAGCTTCATCGATTGAAGAGAGCGATGCCGTAGCGTGAGGGATCTTCAGTTTGGAAGCCGCGGCTTGAGCCGCCTTGTTTTCTTCCCGCGGTGTTAGTAAGAGCTTCGACTCCGAGTCTGACAAATAGAACTCAAACTCCTCCACCGTATACGCTGAGTTTAGCGGCGCCGCCGTAGCTCGCGCTCGAATAACGGCCAAGAACGTAATAACAAACTGAAATTAAAAAAGCGATAAGCACAGATTAAGAAACCGACTATTTGCCGATAGAGAGAAGTTCAACAACCGTCGAGGTGAATTTAAGAGATGACTTCTTCTATCATTTTCTTATCTGCCAAACATGCAGTGTGCCGGTGATGAAGAGAGACAATAAAGAATAAAGATCAGACCTCGATGGTGTTTGGGAAGGTCAGGGCGACGACATCACCGGGGTTGATGCCAGCATCGACAAGGCGAGAAGCGGCACGTTCCACGAGTTCATGGAGACGAGAATGAGTGATGTCGAACTTGCCAGAGATTGAGATAGCTCGCTGTGAAGGGAATTTTCCGGCGATCCGATTCAACAATCCGGTTAGTGTTGAAGCCCCCATCTGTGTTTACGAAACGATTGCAAATTGTAAGCCGGTAGGAGAAGACGAGAGAGCAAATGTAAAACCCATGTACATATAGAAAGTTGAGCTGAGGTTCTCCCTCTGTCAATTTATGATACGTGGTTCCCTCCTAATTAGTTTGCGGAATGAAAGAATTGAATTTTAACTTCTTAATATATTCCTTCCCCCGAAAAATATAAATATTTAGTAAAATCTTTTGCTAATAATGCTTTATTTCATGTTATGTCCAGATTTGAGGCATGACTCGTGTTTTCAATGACTTACTATTTTTCTTATTATAAAAATTATTTATTTATAAGAATAAAAAAATTCTAAAAAGGAGCTACTTTTTATTACAACCACATTTATTTTAGTGTTATTTAATTCTTTATAGTAGCAATGATTAAATTAACAGATATATGTATATAAAAATGAGAATGAAAAATCAAATTTTAAATATTAAGAAAGATAAAAATCTTTTAAAAATATTACCACTTAAATTAAATATTCCACTGACATTTAGTATTACTTTAGATAAAAATTTTACCTTGATATACTTAAAATATAAATTCAAAATTTTATATATATTCAATTAACTGAATTATTATCCTACGGCTGAAAAAACTGAGCCATTGAAAATTGAAGAGTTGAACTCAATAAACAAAAGCTAAACATTGTGCAAACAAGATAATAGAAATTAATCAAATATATATATATATATTTTACTAATATGATTAAATATGTAATCGTAAAAGATGCAATGTTAATCGTATTTTATTTTATTATGTATATAAAATAGGGCACACCAAACATATATCACAATCTGATCCATTGCATAACCCAACGGTGATCCATAAATTTTTTTTTCCCTTGAAGGTCCATCTGTTTATGTTATTGTGTTTGTGCACCTCAAATAATGTCATATTTTCAAGTTAAATTTTAAAATGCAGAAAAAAGGTTAAAAGGAGTGTGGCTTAACTCGGCAATCGCATTGATAGTTGGTCGGACGGATACGTGTGCAATGTGGATGATCTATCGCATCGCATTGCAGTTTGTTTTCGACGCTGATGGGCCGCCCTGGGCAAACCGCAACTCGGCAGGTGTATATGTCGTTGGGTTACCAAATTGATAATTTGATACTTGTATACGTGGGAACAGGTCGTTCGTAAACTGAGGGAACCAGTAACGAATTATCAATTTATAATTAAAGATTTTCTTTTCATAATAATAATAATAATAATAATAATAATAATAATAATAATAATCATCATCATCATCATCATCATCATCATCATCATCATCATCATTTAAATAAAAGTATAAAATTAAAAATTTTATCTTGAAAAACAAGTGCCCAAAATGTAATTTATTTTTAAGGGTCTCATGGAACTCCCAAAATCCTCCCTTCGATCACTTTTAATCAGCACACCTCGATTGAACTAAGTTTTTGATTTATCCCTCTAATTTACTTGAATTTTTTTTTCTTTTGCCTTTGTTTATTTATAATCAATATTTTAGTATTTTATTATTTGTAATTAACTCCTTATCATAATTTAGATGATTTTATTTACAATTGGTAAATATAATAAATGTTAATCAATTTATGCAATTATATTGTGATACAAAAATAAAAACAATAAACTCGTTACAAAAAATTATTAAAAAATAAAAATCATAATTTGAATAATATAAATTTATTTGATTTTATTATGTTTATTTATATATTTCTTTCAAACTATAATAATTTATTATTTCAATGAGCAGATCCACTTTATATTATTATATAAGTTTATAAGTTTACCAATGTTAATAATTATAGTTAAGATAATTGAAAATAAAAATATTTAAATTAATAATTATGAGGAACTGATAATAGCAATCTGTTGGAACTTTCTATACTTGATTGACATTTCATTAAGTACCGATCATACTTGAGACTCCTTACATCTTGTTCATAGGAGCAGGCAACTAGTCAAACATCACTTCATAAAATCCCACCTTATGAGTTTAAGTATTTAATTAATATTTTTTCAAATTGAATAGATATTAAAGCCTGACATTCAATCGGCCTCTTTCCTGATTGTGCAGATACTCTCACATTGCATGAATCTGTATTATTGGCATGGATTGAGCATGCTTTTGTAAGGTGATAATTATTAGATCGCATCTTTATTAGGCAAATTTGTATAGACTAATCTAGAATATAGACCCAATTTATTTATTAGGTTAATAAGTTATAAGTAAGTATTTAGTGATATTTTATATACTAATTTATTTTAAAAACAATTCTGATTTAATAAATTATTTTGAATAATTATATTTTATAAGTTACTAATTTTTTAATTTTTTTAAAATTTATTTTTATTTTTTATTAATTTACAATCTATATCTTTCATGAATATAAATTATTTTAATTTATATATTTATTTTTATTAATATATTTTTATATTATTTTACAATTTTGCCTAATTCAATAAAATATTTTTTACATAATCAATTAATTTATCAATTATTAATTATTTTATTAATTATTTGTACGGAAAAATCTATAAATAATTAAGAGACTCCTCCATTAAATGAATGAATACTCACGATTATAATAGATAATGCCCTCAATCAGATACAAATAATTTTACCAGGAGATAAATGAAAATGTACTCAAGTACCTAGTTAGAAGTAAGTCTTGTAGCAATTGCTTTTGGTAGTAATCCAAAGGAAATAATAATAAAAAAAAAAGTCTTGTTTCGTGAAGTTTTAGAAAAGCAATTAATTTTATCATTATTGAAAATGAGGGAAGAACGGAAAGTTTGAGATTATACAATACAATTTCTAGGTTGGCGCGGAAAGAAACAAATCAGCGAAATTGGAAATCCACGTCGGTAGCAGTCCCGCAAGGTAAAAGACAAATGGCGAAGGAAGATGGAAGCAAATGAAAAGAAGGTTGCATTGTTCATTAATAACATTGGAGTGGGGCGCTGGACCACCGGTGCTTTTCCATCATTTTCAGCACCTGTTTACAGAATATTCTAAACTTGTCTTTTCCCTGTGATTGAGAAAAGCTTTGGAGAGAAAGTTGATTGAAAATTGAAATTGCTCTGTGGCCCTAGGATAATATGCCTTGTAAGGGAACCCCGAATTCGCTTTTAACCGCCGAGAAATACTCAAATACTTTTAAGAGAGATTCTATTTAACACTGCTACATAGAAATAAATTGGTAAAGTTTAATGTACTATTATATGTCATATAATAAAATTTGATTAACCTTACATACTATTATGTCTAATAATATATGGGTACACTATTATATCAGAATATATCATAAATTTCTTCATAGTTTGATCATAATATTTTTTTTATATTAATTTTTCTTATTATCAACCAATGAAATAAAAATAACTAATTTTTAAAATTTTTCAAGATTAAAGAAAGTTCAACGAGTGGAGCTTAAAGCAGTGGATATTCACACGGATTTTGAATGATTAGGTGATCAGAGTTTGAATAATAAGCAGCGGAAAGTTCTAAATTGCGAGGCGCAGCTGGGGAAGGTAAGTGGTGTCAACTTCTACCTCATATTTTATGAAATCATTTGGTGTGAACGGGTTGTGGGATTGTATCTCTCTCTCTCCAACGCTTAATTATAAGCAATGTATACCATGAAATTTTCCCGAGGAAACTGCCGACTAATTGAGAGGTTTTCTCAGGCAATGATTCCATGGGCTTGACCCATCACTTTCCTTACTCGATTGGTCCAAAGCCCATTTTCAGACTTCGTGATCTACATCGACTGGGCCGATCCTCCAAATTATACCAAATCAGACAAATATAATTTTATCGGCCTTAAACAAATAGGTAGAAACTGTGGTGCACCAGTAGATCTAAAGGCCAGATTTCTAGACTGTGTACTATTGCGCAAATTGAATGAAATCTAACGATTTTATCCACTGGTGCACCATACTGCACAGCCCAGAAATCTGGGTCTTTAGATCCACTGGTGCACCATACACTATGTACGGTGCACCAAACAAAACAAATATGATATTGAGAAACATATAACTATGGGAAAAAAAAAAAAAACTAATTTGGTTAAATGCGCTCGCACTCAATCCACTTCCAGTCACAAAACATGTGGGACTCGGTAGTCGGTCCCTCTAAACATTTTTTTTTTAAAGTAAAAATTGGTTGAGTGTGGATATAAAAAGCGTGGGCGTAGGTTTTTTTGAAACAAAAAAGGTTTATTGTCCCTGGGAAATTTTGTACATTATCAATAAATAAAAAAATATGATTTTAAAAAAATAAAATAGAAAGATAACACACACAAAAAAAAGCAACTAAGACCTTTTTATAAAGAATATTTTTAATATTTTTTTAAGACTAATATGCATCAAATCACCTTTGAAACATGTGCATTTAACTTCCTATACTTTCATTTATAAGCACTTTATCCATATTCAATAAGATATTGTTGGGAAGTTTCCACAAATGTAATGTAAAAGTGATGCGTTGGCATTAATCAAGATTAAAAAGGCGTTAAATCATAAAGATACAGAAATTTAATATTTTTTTACTTTTACTTTATGATCGAAAATAATAAATAAAATTTATTTAAAAGAATAAAAATAAATATTACGAAGTGTTTGAATATCTTTAAACTTACACCTCAAATATATTTAAAATATTTTTCAATTTTTTTTAACTGGTGGTACATAGTCTCAGAAGTAATATATACATTATATACTCTTAATATAAATAATTTCATCAAAATAATAAAAGTAAATCGTAAGATTTTAGATAATTTTTCATGGAATTACTAGCATAAATTCTCTCACCTCACATATTTGGTAACTTTGATAAATTATTCATATTCAATACAATATATTTAAGTTAAAAGTCTAGACAATAGAATCTTAATTTAAAATAAAAAATAATCATAAATTAATAACATTAATAAGAATAATTACAAATAAAAAATAATTACCCATTCACAATTATTAATATTCGGATATAACAGACATCAACATTGCTGCAAATGACCATCCAAACGTGAGGGGCCCGGCACGAGTCCGAGATGGTTGTAAATAAACTCTTCTACAAAACAAAATGTCATACTACAAAACAAATAAGGATAAAATTGAGACCACTGAAGAATGATAAATTGGAATTTTTTGGAAATGATTCTAACCAAATGTATGGACTCGTTATATACTGCATAATGGTAATGGAAACGGAAAATTGACCTTTGAATGTTGCTTTGATTTAGCAAAGTTGGTTTTGTTTATTTATTTATTTTTATTCTTTTCATTCGTCAAACTTTCTGCTTCCCTCTTAAAAATATACATTTTAGAGTCTTTTAACATTTAAATATAATTTTTAAAATCGAATTGATCATTAAATTAGATTGAGATAGAGTATTGATTCATTAACTTAACCATTAATTTACTGGTTATTCTGATTATAATTTTAAAAATATAAATTACATATACTTATAATATATATTTAAAGTAATAAAATACAAATGATATAATAATAATTTATATTAAAAATAATTAAAAATTACAAATTTAATTAATATGAACTAAAAAAATATTATATTTTAATTATTGTAAAATTATAAAAAAATTTATTTTTTTAAATTAAAAAACCAGTTTAACTTCAATTTTCAAGCAGCTTATATATATATATATATATATATATATATATATATATATATATATATATATATACTCGTTTCAAAAGTCTTAATCAAACTAACTCATTAGCTAATTAATTCATTAGTTTACTAATTTGATCGACTAATCTAATCTAGTTTCTAAAATTATACATCTAAGTGATAGTCAGGCAAGTGCTTTTATAAGTTTATAGATTAAAAATAAATGGGCATAGATAAATTATGGAATATTGAAAATTGGATGCACTTTTTTAAATATTAAAAGGCATATTTGCCATTAAATAAAAAAAATGTGTATTTGGCTATCAGCTAAAGGAATTTGATATGTATTTCTATCCCAATTTCCTTTTAACGATGTCACAGTACAAAAGTAGAAGATAATGATATAATTTGAAATTAAAACCCTTAACAGAATGCAGGTAACGCGTGAAAAGATATCTTTTACTTTCATACGGAATCCATTACAAGGATTAAAGTACAACAAAATAACACCACATGGCCTCTATCTAAGCATCGGAAGCTAAACACACCTATTTATTTGGAGGGTCATACTCAATTAGCACATATATTGAATACTACAGCCACATTAACTTGAAAAATTCAATCCTGGTTGACATTCTGCGATACCCTCTCGGCGCAGTTTCATTATTCCAACGTAAGTATACCGATCATGTTCATAGATCGTTTTGGCTTCAGAAAGTAAAGTTGGATTAATAGGGCGCCGGGGCAAATGTTGGCTTAGCAATGAGCATCGCAGATTGTTGATCTGATTCTGGAGGTAGGGCAGTTAATCCCACAGAACGCACAGGTCTTGGCGCCACTATACCAGAGCTTTTAATCTCTGCCATTCCTCGCCTAACATTTTCTCCTCCAGTTTCACATAACTTGGAAAGAAACAAACCTGCTCAATCCCAAATTATGCTCATTTTCGTATGCTTCAATGACATCCTAATCATAGAAACAAATTGAAAAAGAAAGAAATGAAATGTGCGAACCTTCGGCGGCGGCTAGATTGAAGTAGAGGTCGACGACGTTAGGGCAATTGCCATGGCACTGAGGTGAGCAAAACTGTTGAGTGAAGTGAGAGTCCAGCAGTGAGTCCGATGAGATTCCGAGTGATTTTCTGTCCAAACCACATTCTTTAATGCATTCTTCGGTTTCAATGTAATCCTTCAGTTTATCAGGAGCTTCAATCGCAGATGTTTTGCATGCGAAAACTTCCTCTCCTGTCCTTTTGACTTGCTTCTCAAGAACACAGCGTTTGCCTGCGGATGAAACCGCGAAAGCGCATGTGTCTTGGTCCAGATGCTCGCACACTACTTGTTCACCTGCACCCTCAAAATCATATTAATTACAGTAAAAATTTAAGCCTCCATGGGCTATATATAAACATTAAATAATCCAGAGGTTAATGACAAAGTGATTGAGGGCTTACCAAGAGTGCCATGGAGTAAAAAGGCAAACGCAAAGCCAGCAAGTCCTAGAATCCCCAGGCTAATGTTAGAGGCCATGGTGGGAATAATATGCTCTGCACAGGGATTGCCTGGGGATATTGGAATGATAAATTTGTCGTTTAGATAGTTGTGAAGATTCATGAGTGTGGGAGTGGTATTTATAGCTGCCAGGTGCATGATCAGAAGATAAAAGAAAAAATAAATAATTGTTTAATTTTACGGGGACAGATAGTCATGGAAGATTCTCCAGACCATAGACTTCTAAAATCTGCTGGTGGACCGACTTTGCATTATACTTGCGTTCGGTAAGGTTTTTCTTTTGAAAAAGATTTACGACATTTAAAAGTCATAGAATAATGGGTAGAGACTTAGAGAGAGAGAATATGAATGTGAGGAAAAAACAATGAACCACTCCATTGGTGCCGGTGCTCATTCGTGTAGAGTTTTAAAGTTAGTAACGATTTAAATAAATACAATTATAATTTAATTTAAATAATAATGATGTCATCAAATCAATATATTTATTAGATATATAGAGATAGGTCAATTTGTCTAATCCAATTAATAAAATTTATATTATAAATTTATTTATTAAATTTAATTATTTATTAAAATATTTTTATCATTAATTAAATATTCTATTAAATTATTATTTCATTAAATATAAATTTTATATTTTTATTATTTATAATTTTTCATTAATTATTTCTCAACAAATATTTTTAAAAATTTTGATATATATCCTTAAATAAATTAGCATGTCAATTCATTTAATTTTAAGTTAAATCTTAATCCAACCCATTCATTATTTGTGTTAAATGAATTAACTTATTTATTATCCAAATACATATAAAATACTCTATATTTGTATCATATTATTGTGTAAAAAATTATCTTTACGTTGGTGTAATAAAGTTAGCCTGCTTTGAATTTTTAATTATCCGGAGAAGAATTTTTATTGTGTCTTTTTTTTTAAAGAATTAATCTTAATATTTGTCCTAACTCTAAATTTATAACTATATAACTTCTCATCCTATAAGTTTTTCATGGAATTTATCATTAAATTTATAGCAGTTCTTATGCAGATCATATTTATAAAATTTATATTAATACAAAACTATTTGGTATTTCATCCGCATATTTTAAAATAGAAGAATACTTAAAAAATTAAAATACATATAACCCACTTATATTATATGCAAAAATCTCTTTTAATATTTAAAAGATACAATCAAACACTCAAACTACATATAATGTACAAAAAATCACTGCCGTCTTTCCACCCAAATCTCTAACGATACCTCTCCCCCCTCCCCTTCCCCCAATCTTTAAAAGCATGCCCAGAAGAAAGTCTTGGTGTCTCAAACTTCTATGAGAAATAAAAGATAAATTACCGCAGGTTAAAGATATTATTACAAGAGTACAAAAAAAAAAAAAAAAAACTCGGCCAAACTTATGAATTAAAAGCTGTACAAAACGATCAAGGAACAAATAGTTTAAAGGAATTCCTCCATGGACATAATTTAGAACAATCCAATGTTCTATCGTCTAAAAATTAAACACAGTAAGGTTGCTTTTCTTTCACTTCAGCTGCACTTTGATAACCCATGCAGGCGTAGTCCACGGAAAGTATCACTTATTCTTTTGAAAGCCTATGGTCCTTTGTTTGTACGATATTCTGTTATGTCTGGAACATAACGAACCTTCCAATGCAGACCTACATTCTTATCTCTGTAAGATAAGATACAACAAGAAACGAAATTAAAATATGGTTGAAGCACTAAACCACAAAATCCGCTGGCAACTTTCAGGGATTCTCTTCTATGCAATTCGCTGAATAGGGAAAAATATTGGTTCACTGGGAGATTTAGATGAAGAGATAACAGAAAAGAATTTTTTTACACATTATATATAATTTGAGCGTATAATTGTACCTTTTTAAATATGAAGAGCTTTTTGCACATGGAATATATAATAGAAGAATTATGAGTATTATTGTCTAAAACAGACTATTTAATTATATATTTAGGGGCCGTTTGATTCGGGATCTTCAGAAAAAAGAAAGTGAATTGTAGAGTTTCATTCATTTTCTTTTTATTTGGTTGAGAAAAAATCCATTCACTCTCCCCTTTTTCCCTTAATGGGATTACCTCATTCAAGGGAATGGTGATTTCCCCTCACTCCTTGGGGAATTCCATTCCCTTTCCCTATTTTCTCTAATAATATTATAATATTTTAATACTTGTTATTTTTAATATTATAATATTTTTAATATTAATAATAAATAATAATAATTATTATAATATTATTTAATTATATTAATAATATTATAATATTTTTAAGTTATTGAAAATTAATAATATTAATAAATAATAATTATGATAAATAATAAAAAATAAATAATAATAATTTTATATTAATAATATTATTAATATTTATTTAGAAAATAAATATTTTTATTAAATATTAAATAAATAATTATTATTATAATATTATCTAATTATATTAATAATATTATAATATTTTTAATTTATTAAAAATTAATATTATTTATTTTTTAAATAAATATTAATAATATTATTAATATAAAATATTTATTATTTATTATTTATTTAATTATTATTTTAATAATATTAATTTTTAATAAATTAAAAATATTATAATATTATTAAATACTAAATAATAATAAATGTTATAATATTGTTCAATTATATTAATAATGTTATAATACTAAATAATAATAAATGTTATTAATAATTTAAAAATATTATAATATTAAAAATAATAATTAAATGAATAATAATTATTAAAATTATTATAATAATATTAATTATTATTAATATATTAATAATAGTTAAAATAGAGTATTAATAAAAATAATATTAATAAGATGTTAATAATTAATAATAAATAATTATAAAATTATAATATTAGTAAATAAAATAAAAGTAATAAGATAATAATTATAATAATTATTTTAAAAATAATTATAAATATATTATTTTTAATTTAATAATTATTAATAAAGTAAATTAAAAATATTTGATTCCCCTTCCTATTTGAACCAAATAGATTGGGTAATCAGGAGCCATTTCTTTCCTTTTCTTTCCTCTTAATTCCCTTTTCTGATTCCATTTCTTTTTCCTAGTTTGAACCAAACGACCTCTTATTGTTATTTGTTTTTTCTAAAATAAGGAATATGCAAGGTCATAATTGTACTCATTCATAATTATCCAACGACCCCATTAATTAAAGGGCAATGCTAACTGCCACGAAGAGAGGTGCCGAAAAGAAAGTTTTGAAAAGTTGTTGCCATATGGATAATAAGTGTAAAGCTGATGGAATTTGATCAACGACAACAAATGCATCTATTGCATTCGGAGCTTAGATATCGGTGTAACGCATCTATACATTGCGCATTTCCATTGATTAAAATCACATGAATAGTTACAAGTTAGGAGGTGTTAATTGTGTTGAGCTTGACATATATATGTTTTAATTATTATCCATTAGTGTTAATTTTCTACTGTAAGTTATATTTTGATTCAAGTTAAATTACTGTGTTGGAGTAAAGTTGTGAGTTTTTGTCAAACAAATATTTGAGGCTTTAAATATTTGTATTAGAAAAGTGTTTGAGGCATTAAAGGGATTTGATATAAGTGCTTATTGAAGGTTATGTGCAAAACCTAATAAATTTTTGGGAGAGAATAGGAAGTTGTAGCAAAATGATTAAAAATATTCACACATATTATGATGTAATTTTGGTATAATAATAGAACTTTTCTTATTTGTAATTTTTTCTTGAAATTAAAACCTTTTTCCATTAAATTACTTGTTATATATTTTATTGCATCATTATAGTTACTTTAATTGCATGATACTTTGTGTGTATACATGTATTTTTTTTGCCAGCCAATTAATTGATCCTAAGTACGTGTGACACATTATGCAATTGGAAAAGCTTGCTAGGTAAGGATAGAGACATTAGTAGCAGCGGCCGTCAATAGTGACACGTCAATGTCACTAATATTTTTTATTCTAGATCATGCGTAACATGCTAATATATAGTCAATATCGTGTCAAACAACGAAACTAATAACGTGTTCTTCAATTTCTATTAGGTCGGCCTAGAAGTCGTCTTATTTGACGTTAGTCTCTTGCTCTATTTAACTATTTCAACTGGTCTAATTGGCATCGTCAACGCCTTGAATTGAGTTGTAAAACCTGCTGTAGATATATGACATTCTCTTTGGACTAAACAAATTAATCAATCAATGTCGTCTCTAAGATAGATTGTTATGGTCGCCCTCCGCCATTCACGGGCGAAATTAATTAGTTTCTTAGAATAGTTTGGCTGCTGAGTTAGTTATCTGTTTGAATTATGCAAATTGCAATTAGTTAGGGAGCAAAACTTGCTTCCAATCACTTTCCCTTGTTAGCCTAACACTTGAAAACAGATTGATTGATTATTTATTGTATTTTGATTCCATCTCGACTGATGTACAAAACTTAACGGTTTTATAAGTTTGTTCAAATCCTGATTATCTTAATTTAACGGCCAACTTTGAAAGAACAAGAGGAAATTTTTGCATACAAGGGAAGGATTAGGGAAAAAAAATTAATGGCACTTAATTTTTGACAAATTAATTATCACTCATAAATCGTATTTGGACAAAATTTTATGCTAAATATATAGCGTCCTCTATAAAGAACTATGTTAAATATGGAGAAGGAAAATGGAGGAAAGCCCAAAGAATTTCTTCATACCAAGAGGAAAAGAAGCAGTAAAATAAACAGAAGCCTAAGAGATCTCTATTTACCATCCCACTCTCATCTCTTCAGTGTTTAATATAAATTTTAATTCGAAGCCTCTTGATTTATTAATGAATTGGAGAAACTCAATTTTATCACGGTTCAAGTTGGGCTCCATGCATTTATTTTAATGAAAAGAATCTTTTTCGAAAATAATTACATTTATTTCTATTTATAATTATAATTAATCAATGTGAAATAAGAGGAGTAAAGAAAAAATATTAATTTTCCCACTATTATAATATTATGTATTATTTTCTTTATCATAAGATATATAATTAATATGATACTCTTCTACTTACATATATACAAACAGATGAGGATTTCTTCAAAAAAAAAAAAGAGAAAAATTGTCTTCCAGTAAAATAAATGCAATCTTAAACTTTGAAAAATTTGCTCAAAATTACCATTCCTTATTTCCACCCTCTAATTTGATATATGATCTCAGATAAAATTTGGAGGGCAGAATAACAAATACTTACGTCTTGCTCCATGTAGAATTAACAGAGAGAGAGAGAGAGCGAGCGCGCGTCTTCGTTACATAACTTTCTGAGTAACAAAACATGCCTGTTGATCACAAAAGACTTCTACTGGTAGAATTTAGGGATGCTTAGCATCTCCCACTTAGGTTGAGGGTCCAAATGCAGAGAGTCGTGACGATAACAGGAAGTGTATGAGGAAATCATAGATCAAATCTAAGGAAGTCGGCACACACATAATTTAATATAATTTATATGTATATGAACCCCTTCTGTTTGGTGATGGAAGATGAGTACGAATATAAACTTCCTTTTGCTTTTTATGAAAAATATCTTCTAAAAATAATCTCATTTACTATTATTCATAATTATAAAATATTAAAAATAAAAATTTATTGATTTTAATTTAAATTATAACTATTATATTATTTTCTATTATGAGGTATTTTTCCATTCAAATTAAGTTTTTTGTGTTAGAGTAAGATTAAGAGTACTTAAGTTAAAATCAACAAGTTTTCTAAAAATAATCTCATTTCCTATTATTCATAATTATAAAATATTAAAATCAAAAACTTATTAACATTATTAATTAGTAATTATTTTTTATTGTGAGGCATTTTTCTATTCAAATTATTATTTTTCTTGTGTTAGAGTAAGATTAGTAAGGGTACTTGAGTATAAGGTTTGAGGCATAAGAGAGATAATATTGTAAGTGTTTATATGAAAATTCTTACGGAGGATTGGGAGAAATGTAAGATTAGTGATAAAAAAATTGAGGGGCTGTGATTAGGAGCATTCATACATATTTTCCTCTAACATGATTTATAATGAATTTCGTCTCATTCAAAGTTTTTCCTTAGAATTTTTTTTGGAGGGGGGAGAGGGCTCTACATGTTAAATTATTTAAGTATTTTGTTACACTACTTTGTGTTTTGATTGTTCGATTTTGTTTGGAAAGAAGATATTTTTCTTAACAACTAATTAATATCGAAGTAGGGTTTAGTCTTGCATGATAGTAATAATTCAAGATAGTAAGAACTTGGTGCAATTTCATATGTGAGATGAAAATAATAATGATGACAATGATGATATTATCAAGGTAACTTGTTTAATTTTGCATGAGAGTTTTGTGATAATGAACAATGGTGATGCAATAAAGAAGTTAATGCATATGGTTTCGACTCCAGTAAGAGTGAAACAATTGCAATTGATGAGGATATAAAGATATGAAGATATTATATTGATTTATAAAAGTGTTTGCAGGACATGTTTTTGCTGATAATAGAGATAGTCGTAGATGAAGAGATTGTAAATGGATTTTGGTGAAACTTGTGACGTTTGATTAACGTAAAATTGCTTGATAGAAAGATGGATGTGCATTTTAAAGAAATTGCCATGATAGATAATTCTCATAATTAGTGTCTCATGATTGGTATCATTTGGTATGAAGATCAATAAAAATGATGAAATTTATATTAAAATAGAAATTGCTGATAGACTCAAATTTTAATTAATATTAATTAGTAATTATTTTTTATTAAGAGTTATTTTTTTATTTATAATTTTTTGTATTACTGTAAGATTGAAATTACTTGCCAAACAAATATATAAATATTTTAGACTATAAATATTTGTATTTTATAAGGGTTTGAGGGCATGAGAGAAACATTTTTGTGAATGTCCCTAAGAAATTATGTAACAACTGAATTGGGGGAGATAAGATAGTAGTTAAGAAGATGTAAAATTATAATTGAAAGTTTTTATACACATTATTTTATAATATTAATTATAATAAATTTTTATCATTTGTAATTTTTTTCCTAGGTTTGGGATTTTTACATTAAATTATTTGTATATTTTATTGCACTATTTTGTGTTTTGATTAATTAATGTTTGTTTGTTTGTAGAAGTTTTTTTTTCCCTACAAAAATGCTTTATTGTTCAATATCGAACATTCTTTATTTTACAGTGAAAATTTTTTTTCCTACTATCATAATATTATGTATTATTTTTCTATTTTATAAATTTTTTTTATTTATATACAAGCAAATAATTTTTTTTTTTTAAAAATCCCCCTCCCCCACTCCGCCCGCGAAACAAATGGAGCCTGAAATCATTTTTCAGGAGCAATTGGACGATATGTTTGGCGTAAGTTTTGAGTTTAGTTTCGGTTTATATATATATATATATATATATATATATATATATATATATATATATATATTGAAAGATTGTACTCATAAAGTGCCAAAACAAAAACGGGTGACTTGAAGGTTGTATTGTTACATTGATATTGGTCTAGTCTCTAGATATTAATAAGACATTGACATCTCAGAAATCAAAGTTAATTTTGAGGAGAAAATTATAAAAAATGCTGGATGTCCCGAACCAAACATCGAATTTAAGTCCTGATATCAAACCCTCATTAGTCATGATTTGATGTTCAAACTTGACGCATCTAGTGAAATGAAAGAACATAAAATGTTTTTCAAATCCAAAACATGTATTCGGCATTTCCGGTAAATTTTTTGGGCGCCCGCAGCATAGTTGGAAAATTATATGATGACAGCATTGGTAGTTCTAGAACTTATCAAGCTTTCACTAGGCATGTGCGTGTAAAAACTGTAATCAGAGTTTATGTCTATTTAAAATGAAGTTTATATCGTATAATAACTTGAAACAGTAGTAAAATTACACCTTATTCCTGCCTTTATGTGAACATGAACAATCCCAGAACAATGAATACATATTTTAAATTACACAATACGCAACCGAAAATTACTATATTCGCCGTCCCCAACTTTAACTACTGGTGCAACTCCATTATGATACAGACAAATTAAACAATCCACCCGCCAACTATACAAAATATATTCTTTCAGCTGTGAATTCAGCCGAGTTGAAAGCTTCAGGAGGCGAAGCGGTGAACATCACGGAACGCGCAGGCTGTGGTTCCACAATTCCAGAGCTTCTCACTGCAGCTCACATAACTTGTGAAGAAACAAACCTAAAAATTCAGAAAAACATGTATTCTCATTGTTAGACACAGTAACGCATAATCGTTCAGCGACCTTGTAATAAGATAATACGTACCTTCACCGGCAGCAAGATTGAAGTAGAGATCAATAACGTTAGGGCAGCTCTCATAGCACTGAGGAGAGCAGAGCTTCTGTGTGAAGCCAGTTTCGAGAAGAAAGTCCGATGAGATTCCGAGGGAATTTCTGTCCAAACCACAGGATTCGATGCATTGATCGGTTTCGATGTGATCCTTGAGTTTATTACTAGTTTCAATGTCTGATGTTTTGCATATGTACGCTTCCTCGCCGCTTCTCTTTACGTGCTTCTCAAGAACGCAGCGTTTTCCGGCGGACGACACAGCGAATGAGCATGTGTCTTGGCCCAGATGCTCACATTCAATTCCTCCTGCAAAACCCGTGCGTGCAGTTGACAATATGTTCAATTTCTTAGCAAAGGTATTTCATTTTTTATTAATATATGGATAAAAAATAAATTTTCTTTTTGTTTACAATCAGAATATCCTGCACCTTTTTTTTATTAGGTACAAAATTAATTCTCAGGAGCAGCAAATTGGTAAAAAATAATAATTTTTGATTTGATAAAGAGATGATAATAAATATGATATGGACTTACCAAGAATGCCTTGCACGGCGAGAGAAAATGTGAGGGCAATTAGGACCAAATCTCTGAGGCTGATCGAGGCCATGGCTGAAGCAGATGAGAAGCCTTGGAAATTTGGCTGGGACTTGTTCTTGTTCTTGGAGGAATTGGTGGTGAGGCCTTTATGCATGTTAAGGAGTATTTATACACGTTATTGCTAGCTGAAGGTGCATTTTTGGGATTTCGAAAAAATTTGACCAATTTTTTTTCAAAACAATAATGTGGTGGACTTTTCAATGCGCATAAAATAATTGAATGGAAACAGAACTGTGCTTCAGATGTTATGGAAGTTGTATGGTGAGAAAAACTTGTATATTCCAATTATTAGAATTTTTAATGTCGTGACTTGTGAGATAACATGTGTTTTCTCAATGTCTTCAATGTCTTGAAAATTGAAAAGTGTATACTTTTCAATTAATATATTTAAGTTTCATAAAATTAGTATATAAATTAAAAACCTGGTTTTGACTTTCTTCAATTTAATGAAAGTAAAAAATATTATAATTAGAATATTAAAGTATTTATCATGTATGGTACTTTTTCCCTCTTAATTTTAGAAAATTTAAGTCATAGATATCTGTTACATCATAAGAAACGAATCACAAAGTTTGTAGGTGTGATTTAATAGGACGAGATTTGAATAGCAATTTTTGCTACTAATTTAATTAATAGATACCTGTTAATAGTGATATTAATACTTAATAATATAACCTCTCTAGATCAGGAAAGGGTGAGTACTAATCAAGCAGTAGCGCTATCAGCGGCGAACTCGGGGGTCTGATATCAGCATCTACCATAGCCCACTGATTAAAACATACTGCATATTTTATTAGATCATAGAAAGCAAGAATCCGTATGCTTTGATAGAAAATATTAGTTATAAAATATTAAAATGACAAAAAAATGTGTTATTTATTCAATTTTAAATGTGGAGAATATACTATTAGTTATTTTAATTTTTTAATTAAAATATATAAATAACATATCACTCACTTTATACAAACAAAAATTTTTTTTCAATAAAAACTATCTGTCAACAAAATATACGGAGGGTAAGGCTCTTCTGATTGAAAATCATTTTGATGTTTGTGTGAGATGCTATGTGATATGTATGTTAAACTTCAAATGAATTCACTTGATAGTATTTAATCGATATTTAATTGAAGACTGAAAATTCATTTTGTTAAATATAAGAACGAACTTATTTTCTAAAGCAAAAGCAAATTGCGAAATATCATAACTAAATTCATGTACTAAGAGCCACATGAGAACTTTGAAAAGGATATTAGTAGATAAAGGGAGTTCTATTGATATTTTATATTCTTACATCGTAATTAAGTTGAACGTACACAAAAATATGAAAAAATCTTGAAAAATTCTAAGGTACTCCCATGATTTCTAAACCCTGGGTGGTGTGGCACAATCTCATTCATTGGATGAAATTACCTAAGTCTTTGATAATCTTATTCAATGGATGAGATTGTACTACATACCCAGGGTTTAGAAACCCCTAAAGGTACTGTAGTCTTCCCCTAAAATCTTATAATGGCACTTTGGTTTGATTTTTAGGAAAACAAGTACCTATGAAAGGAATAGTGATATTATGAATAACCTTAGATACTCTGCCAAAGACTTAAAGCCTTGAGGTTAACTTTTTAGTGGTAGGAATCCCCAACAAAGCTTACAATGCAATCTTAAGTTGTCCTCTACTTAATCAAGCAAGAGTTATAACGTCCACTCCACACTTATTGATGAAATTCCCTACTCCCAAAGAAATTAGTTAGGTTAGAGGGGAAGGACTTCAGTCCCCTACCCGATCTCCAGGGTTCATTAACCCTGAACACATGGGTGTTGAATGCTACAAGAACCAGAACAATAGAAAAAGATAAATAATACCTGTTGTTTGGAGATCACGACTATCTGATGCACATGAATAATTACTTTAATTTTTCACATTAGTCCATAAATATGCAATAATTACAAGGTGATCCTTATCGTGGACCGGATGAGGGTCAAGGTAGGAAAACAACTTTTGTTATTAGTGTAGTAAATAGTAATGAAGCTTAAGGCTCTTTGACCAAAAAAAAAAATCAAGAGGTAATTGATAGATGGTACTAATAGTAATTTAAATAATCAATTGATATTACTCACACAATTATTTTAAGAATTAGATGTAATTTTAATTTTTAAAATATAAATTATATAATTTTAATATTTAATTTAAATAATTTATTTTAATCCCTAATTATTAAATTAGTATAATTTTAATTTTCTATTTTATTTTTTTATAATTTTTCATCTATTTTTGTTAATTTTTATTAACTCTCATTTGATTGTTATGCATTTATTATATTATTTTTAGATAAATTATATTTTTAAAATTTTTATGTACTATTAACTCCCAATGTGATTTAATTTTTATATGTAATCTATTAATTTTGTTCAAAATTTTTAAAATTTAGATAAAAATTTTTCATGAATACTTACATCGATATTATTTTTCTTAACATTGAGAAAATATTATGTGAAAAATGGTTTTGTAAGATCATGAAATTGATAAAAATTAAATAAAAAAATTAAAATTGCACCAATTTAATATTTAAGGGAATAAGATTGATTATTACAAATTCGGAGATCAAAATCATGCAATTTACATTTTAAAGGATTAAAATTATATTTAAGCCTTATTTTAATTGTCCAAGCTCTTATCTTTCAAATAATTAATACCTGTAATAATATGGTAATAAATAGAAATTGCTCCTAATATAAACATAATATAAATATAAAAAATGTCATCAATTATTAATTAGATATAATTAAATTGTAAATGTAGATTTAAAACTTTTTAAGAATTAAAATATGTAATTCAACGCTACATTTCTTAGGTGAAATTTCTTTATATGTGTGTAACTAACCAATGGGTTTTGTTATAACTTCATATATTTTAGATTAAATTAAAATTTATGCATTGTACAATTCCTTCATATTTATAATAATATAATAAGGTATATTTTGTGAAGTAAAAATTTTATATATAAAGGGATTTAAATTTAATTTATTTGTAGTGTAAATTAGTTTTATATTATCACCTAATTATATATTATCATCTGCTATCTTATACTCATACTTTTTGTAGAACCCGCAGTTACCCTTGAATTGGACCTTATTAGGTTTTTAACATTGTTATCCATTGAGCTCTTTTTTTCATCCTTTTTCCTTCCATGGTTGTAATGACCTTTGCTATGTTTTTTATTAAACCTTCCACCATGATCTTAATTTGTAATCCTTCCACTATGATTTGAATTTGTGCCCTGGGAGGTATAATTAACTACTTGAGCCTTACCTTCCTTTATGTCTTCCTTAACTTGTGTAACAATTGAAATAAGCTTGATAATAGTCCATTTTGATTTTTGAGTATTATAAGACATCTTTAAAACATCAAATTGACAGAAGAAAGACTCCAACGTGCATTAAGTTAAATAACTTTCTCCCATACCAACTTGCATGATTTTCAGCTTATTTTAATAGTTAAGTAATCTTAGAATATGTTTTCTTACCCTGTTGACCCTATTGTACATTGATTTCTCAAGCAATGAAAGATATTATGCCTTCTCAGCCTTATTAAACTTCTTATATTTTTTAGTTATATAATTCAAGAACTTTTTCGTATTTGTCATTTTAGGAATACTCTCTCTTATTATCTTATCCATTGTATACTTCATTACCATCAAACATACTCTATTAGAGTGAGTCCACTTTTTATGATGATTTCTCTGATTAGGGAAACAAGACCCTAGATTAATGTTGAGTCTATACTAAATTAGAGAAATTATCATGAAAAGTGGACTATTCTAACAAAGTATATTTGATAGTAATGAAGTACACAATAGATAAGATAATAAGAGAGAGTATTCCTAAAATGATAAATATGAAAAAGTTCTTGGATTCTATAACTAAAAAATATAAGAAGTTAGTTTAGGAGAAAGTTATTTAACTTGGTGTATGCTAGAGTTTTTGTCATCTTAATTTGATATTCTAAACATCTCTTATAATATTCAAAAATTAGAATGGACTAGCATCAACCTTATTTCAATTGTCACATAAGCTGAGGAAGACATAAAGAAAGGTAAGACTCAAGTAGTTAATTATACCTCACATGACATAAATTCAAATCATAATGGAAGGCCTACAAATTCAAATCATGGTAGAAGGTTTAATAAAAAAGACAACAAAGGTCATTACAACCATCAAAGGAAGAAGAATGAGAAAAATAAGTCTAGTAAACAACAATACTATAAACTAAATAAGGCCCCAATTCAAGAGTAATTGCAGGTTCTGTAAGAAGTATAAGTATAAGATAATATATGATAACATATAGTTAGGTAATAGTATAAAAATAATTTATATTAATAGTAAATTAAATTTAAATTCCTTTATATATAAAATTTTTACTTCATAAAATATTATTATTATAATAATAATAAATATGATGGAATCATATAATGCAAAATTTTAATTTAATTTAAAATATATGAAGTTCTAATAAAACCCATGGGTTAGCTACACATATATAAAGAAATTCCACTTAAGAAACGTAGTGTTGAATTACATATTTTAATTCTTAAAAGGTTTTAAATCAACATTTACGATTCAATTACATCTAATTGATGATTGATGATATTTTTTATATTTATATTATGCTTATATTAGGAGTAATTTCTATTTATTACCATATTGTTACAAGTTTTAATTATTTGAAGTATAAGAGCTTGAAAAATTAAAATAAGGTTTAAATGTAATTTTAATCTTCTAAAATGTAAATTGTATGATGTTGATCTCCTAATTTATAATTATATATTTTATTCCCTTAAATATTAAATTGGTACAATTTTACTTTTTTTATTTGATTTTTATCAATTTCATGATTTTACAAAGCCATTTTTATTTTCTTAATGTTAAGCAAAAATAATATCCATGTAAGTATTAATGAAAAGTTTCTATCTAAATTTTAAAAATTTTGAACAAAATTAGTAGATCACATATAAAAAATTAAATCACATTGGGAGTTAGTAATAAAAAAATTTAAAAATATAATTTATCTGAAAATAATATAATAAATGTATAACAATCAAATGAGAGTTAGTAAAAATTAATAGAAATTGATGAAAAATAATAAAAATTAAAATTAAAATTGTAATAATTTAATAATTAAGGATTATATTTTAAAAATTAAAATTACATTTAAATCTTAAAATAATTATATGAGTAATATTAATTAATTATTTAAACTACCATTAGCATCATCTATCAACTACCTTTTGATTTTTTTTTTTTAGTCAAAGAGCTTTAAGTTTTATCATTACACCAATAATAAAAATTATTTCCTCTTCATCTAGTCTATAACAAAGGTCACTTTGTAATTATTTCATACTTATAGGCTAATGTGAAAATTAAAATAATTATCCATGTGTATCAGATGGTTATGATCTCCAAACGACAGATGTTACTTACCTTTTTTGTTGTTTTGCTACTTGTGGCCTTCAACACCCCACATGTCTAAGGTTAATGAACTCTGGAGATTAGGTAAGGGATCGAAGTCCTGACCTAGGTTAGAGTAGACCAGGTGACTATTTAGAAATGTTACTAGCTAATTTAGAGTATGAGCATTTACAAGCAAGCACCAATGGCACAAAACTAATTGTCATCAATCCCTTTGTTAAAGAAAAATACCAAATGGTAGGTTTGGTGTTGCTTAATGCAAGGAATGTGAACCCAAAGGGGCATAAGCCATTGTCTGATCTGGGCAAAAGTTCACTTGTTTTAACCAAAGGATGAAAGGTTAATGGAGATTGTTATTGACCTTGTAACAGAAAAAAAGAACACATTAACAAAGTTCTTAAAAAAGCATACTGAGGTTTTTACATGGAAACCTTTGGATATGCATACGATAAAGTAGCTTGTCATAAGATCAGTGTTGAGCCCAACATAAAGTTAATACAACAAAAAAGGAGGAATGTTAAAGCTAGGTGAAGGGAAGCAATAAAAAAGGAAGTAAAAAAGCTTTTGGATGTAGGATTCATTAAATAAGTGAAACATACCACTTTACTTCCTGATATAGTACTAGTAAAGAAGTTAAATAGGCAATAAAGAATGTGCATTGACTTTACAAACTTGAATAAAACATGTCTGATGCACTTTTTTCCACTATCAAACATCAATCAACTAGTGCATAATGCAGTAAGTTTTAGGAGGCTAAGTTTAAAAGATGCATTCTTAGGTTATAATCAATTGAAAATGCACCCCGTTAATGATGTTACGACCTTAATTTAATAATGACTAGCATGGAACACATTATCCAATTTCTACTAGCTTAATCTTTTTTATTTCTTACATTCTTAGTTACTTAACTACTAATCATAGTTAGATAGAGAAGTAATCTTGGAAAAGATGAGGTATTCCATTTATTATTAAAATAATGTTTACAAAATAAGAGAAAGTTAGATTTACTTATAATCCTCTTAAACTGAGGATAAGCTCATCTAACTAATTTTAAAAGATTCAATTCATTTATCCTCAACCCGATGCTTATATAGAATGGAGCCCCGAGATAACTTCATATATAAATGTTTATGCTACCAAAATCATTTTAAAAGGATTTTCAAATGGAACTAGCTTTAAAGAGGCGGTAGTAGAAGCTTGACCTGTGTATTTACAAAACAAATGCAGAGGAGTAAATTCAGGATTGAGTGAGTAAACATTCTAGTATAGACAAACGTATCAATATATCCACTTACTAACTAGATTGTCCTATCCAATCTTAAATAAACATAAGAGGATCAAACATAATCATATCATCAAAATCAAATTACATTGGATAATTAATGATATTTGCATTCCAATACCATAATATAATACACAATAATTAATAAATAAATATATACATCCTTATTATGACTCCTGAGTCAGTCTTATATCTTTTATAAACTTATCCTTACCTCTAAAAAAATAATTTAAAAAAAATGTGCATTTAGTGAGGTTATTTGTTAAAAAAACTACTATGTTAAAGGTGAGGACATAACAAAATCTACCCTTATAACAAGAGTTAGTAAAAAAGAGGCTAGACTAGCGAGTTGAACTTTTGGCCTTTGTAGAGATAAGGTTTTCTTTTTTAAATGTTATCTCAAGCATGTTTCTCACCAATGTGTAACATATCTTTAGCAAATTTCTCTTTCCTAAGCCACATGTCTACACTAAGAAGTGAATATTAAAAAACAAATAATGAAAAATGAATACAAAAGGAAATGTTTAATATATACTCAACACTATTAGAGAATCTAAATCTTCAAACTTAATATACAAAATATCAAATTCTAATCATTCACAAAATAAATGCCAAGCGAATGGATTTTTATATTTTTATATGGTTTTTCCAGCAGAATAGGAAAGCACACTTTCTTTCTTCTGCTAGCCATAAAAAATGAACTCCTTATGCCATACAAATCTTAAAAAAAAGAATCTTTTCAACATTCGATGCTAGATTCTTATGCTAAAGCAAGGAGAAGATGAAAAAAATGATGTTTAGATGTTTGAAATTTGATTTATAAGAAGGGAAACACAGATCCACATTAATAAAAAGATTAATGGCTAAGAAACATAAAAGGGAATGACTGAGATTAACTTAGAAAAATGGAGCCATTATAATGCTTTGAAAGTTACAAAAAGATGGGCAACAATAAGGCATCTTGATATACGAAATAAAGTAAGCAAAATGAGGCAAACAACATAAATATTCTGCTTAAACTCTATACCACTAATTGGATATATGATCTTTGAGATTGCATAGACATACCTTAGTCTTAGTTGCACGAATATAATAACCTTTGGCTACATAAATAACTTGCGTCTACATGGACATGAAAATGCATTCTTTATTGTTCTAACTATGTAAGACATGTATTTTGCTCCCATTGGACCTCAACCATACCAAATACGTGGTAAATCTAGAATAATCTCTCGAAAGAGCTAAATATTCACACCTTTCATATTATACCCCTTAAGAATATTTAAAATATTAGAAATATTTTTCATAGAAAAAAATGTTTAATTATTATCATTAAATATAAAAGTAAAAATTATGCTTAAGGCATGTCAAAAATCTATTATGACAAAATATAGGATAAAAGTTTAGTATGGAATGAAATATTTAAAGGTTGAGATATGATTAAAGTTAAGTAAGTGTGTATGGAAGAGATTTAGGACATATTTCAATTTTCACTCTTAGCTTTTCTACCTTTTATTTTCCTAACTTAATTCACTATTCCTTATTTTCCAAAAAACTCTCACTTTCTATTATCACTCATTTCATCATATTCTTCTCCTTTTTCTACCATCATTTAATTTAGGCTACCAACCTTCATCTATTACATTTATTTCTTAATCTACTTAAGAAAACCTTCCTTAAACATTAAAATTTTGGGTGATTATCTTCATTTTTTTTTGGATTAAGAAGGATTAAAGGTTTGCTCCAAAGAAAGATTTTAAACCTTAACTTGGACTTTAGATAATTTTGCTTGATTGGAAGCAAGCTAACTTTATTTTCACCTTTTATTCATCTTCTTCATACAAGCTGAGTAAGCATTCTAGTCAATTTTGATTGATTTTGCATAATTTCATTGTGAGAAGTTAGGTTTTTAATGTTTAAAACTAATTTTAAGAATCTTGCATGATATAGGTGTTTACCTTGATTTTCTTGATAAAATTGATTAGTAACATGATAAGAATGCATTATGTGATGATTTGTTTTCAAATGGTAGCTTGTAGGATGACATTTAAGTGTTTAATGCATAAATGAATAGTATATTCCATGAAAATATGTAAAAACTCAAGTAATAGTTAACTACATAGTTGACTATGCACCATAGGACCTACTTTTTAGGATAATATAGTTAATTACATAGTCAACTATAGTATTGAAAAATTATTCTTTAACCTTGTGTAATTGACTATATAGTCAATTATGACCTTACAGAGTTGCTTTCGAGTACTTTGTAATTAACTATAAGCTAATAAGTTTGCTCTCAGCCATTTTGTAGTCAATTATGACTTTAATTTTAAGGAATTCATAGTTAACCCTAAGTTTGTCTACTTGTTTTCTAGATTTTTGTTATTGATTATGCCCTTATTTTCATAAAAAGCATAGTCAGCCATACTTAAGGATATGATTGACATTAGGAATAATAATAATAAAATAAATTATGTTAAATCAATGCTATATGGCTATGCAAGAAGACATGGAAGAGGGTGACCTATGTTGAAATATGAATTTTTGAAATGAATTAAGTTGAGCTATGGTATTAAATATAAGATAATGTGGTGAAGGTGATCTAATGATACATACATGATTGGAAAATTAGATTTAATAATCATTTATGAAGGGATAACACTGACATTAAAAGGATAATATTAAGTTTATGAAGGAATAAGGATAAATAAAAGTTACAAAAAATTTTATTTATGTTTTTACCTAAATTTTGTTTTTGAATTTTTGAAGAATTATTTTCTTATTTAACATAATCCCCATGTGAATGTTCTTTACATTTAATATTTTGTATACGAAAATTCTTGTCATAAGGATGTATAAGAATTAAATTATGTATAAAAGAGGGTAATTTAATCAATAAGATTATTAGTTAATTCTTATGAATTACTTGATATAAAATGTTTATTCACTAAGCACTAAATTTACCCCTCTGTGTTTCATTATTGTAGGTTTTCTTATTAAAGTACCTCCATCACCACCATCTCAAAAGTAGGACTTCTAATTCCTTTAAAAGTTCAAGCAATAATTAGTCTTTTTGATATGTATAGAAATGCCTCTTAAGACTCAATATGTGTATGTGGTAATTGGTATAGAAAATTCTTTTATGATTAAAAGTCAGTTAGGCTAGCTTATCTTTATCATGATAAGTACCATAAGTAGACTTAACTTTTCTTTTTGATAAACTAATAGGATAGATGTAATTCTACCTTTGCTTAAATGAAATATCATTTATTTGCATCAACCTTCTTGTTTAGCTTATGAAAAATGATTAGGTTAGGTTGGTGAAGATTGGAAAATTGAGTTCTACACTAGTCATAGCCTAAGGAGGGTTATGACAAAAATGGTATTAAAATTTAGTTTAGGGATTCTCTAGTAAGGTAAGGCCCACAATAAGTTAATCAAGTTATGTCTATTATCACCTAAGTAGATGTTGATTGAAACTATACCAATGATATATGTGCATTTGGATCACATATCATAAACATCATTTCAATGGACCTTAAAATGCTTAAGGATGCTAGTGGTGGAGTTATTTTATTTTATGAATTATTGTCATTTGTTCGCTATCTAAGTGTTTGAGGATTTTATGAATTAAAGAGAATAGTGAACATTATTAAGAGTCAATTATGAGCTAATAAACTTGGTCATGAAGAATTATCTATAAGTTCATAGGCTTAGAGTAGTAGGCATGAAGAAAGGAAAGATAATAGATAACACATTTCTCCTTAGGATGTAAATTTCATGCAAGAAGTTATATAATAAGTATTTAGGGTTTTTTATTAGAATTAAAGACATGATGGACATTAGGGTCATGATGATCATGACCTAAATTGGGGTAAAAAAAGAGAGGGACTATACTCCTTTTAGGGAAAATCGAGGTAATAAGTTGTGGATCATTCATAAATTTATTAAGCTAAAACTACCTTAGTATTCAAGTATAGATCTAGTTATGGAGCCATATCAATTTCTAACACAAATAAACCTTATGGAAAAATATTGGGATATCCTAACTAATTATTGTTAAAGTTTGTGGGTTACTAGTTGGATGATATGATACACTATTGGTTCACTAGTACCAAAAAGGTTAGAGATGCTCCATTAGTGCCTTTAACTTGGATGGCCTTTTAAGAGAGTTTTGACAATTGATTTTTGCCTCTAAGGCAAGCTAAAGTGAGAAAGTTTGAGTATTTGAAGTAAATAAGCCTTTCTATCAATGAGTACGACATTTAGTTCACTTGCTTATCTTATTATGTGATATTTGATCCTTATTGAAAGAGCTAAAATGGAAAGGCTTATCTAAAAGCTGAAGGATTGTTATTTTGAGCGCATTAATATTAATGATGCCACCACTTATCAACAAGGTATTAGATCAAATACTTTAACTTGAATTTAGGATAAAAGAGAAAAAAGATCGAGAAACATAAATGGGGAATAAAAAGTGGAAAGAATAAAAGGGCTTAGTTTTATACTTAATGCAAAAGGAATGCCCTTCCTTTTGCATTCTTTCTATGAATGAGGATGGGTCCTACCCTAGACTAGCCTATTGTAGAAGTGTGTTTGATGGCCTGTTTATAGGAACGGGTTAAAAAAGTTAACAATTTTGGTCTAATACTGTTATAGGCCTTGAGGTGGGGCAATTTCTAAAAGGAACTACCCAGATGTATCTAGTGTAACAATAAACACTAACGACCTTGCTACTAAAGCAATATTATGTGTTTTTTATACAACCAATTTGGGCACAAAGTGAAAAGTACTCTGAGAATTTTTTAAGCTATGGCATAAATTATTCTACTCCTCTACAAAGTGCACATCTAGCTTGTCCCATTACTCCATTAGAAACTTAAGTTATTTTAAGTTGAAGAAATGGTAGGGATAACTAAGGAACGAGTATAGTTAAGAATCAAGGTAGAGTGTTTACTTTGACTTGTTAGGAGGCTTAAGTGTTAAATTTTGTAGTATCAAGTATTCTTAAAATTAACAATTTGTAAGTTCATGTGTTATTTCATTCAAAAGCTACTCATTCCTTGATTCATAAATTGTTTGCTTTGTTATTAACTAAACCATGTAATGAATAGTAAACCTTTTTGTTTGTGGTCACCCTTATTCACAAATTTGTGGTAGCTACCTTAGCTTTTAATGCTTGTTTTATGCATGCACATGATTACTTAATGTCTACCAATCTTATCCTACAGAGATAATAGGTTATGATATAATTTTGGGAATAAATTGGTTATTTATGTATCATACTTAGATGGATTGTCTTAATAAGATGGTAACCTTTTTCTAAAGGGATCTTTGTTTGTTATGTTTCAAGGAGAAAAGGTTGTTAAAGCTGTTAGGTTGATCACTAACATCAAGGCTCAATACAACTATTATGAAAGGATGCATTACTTATCTAGCTATGATCAGAGACTTAAATTAACTTATCCCTTCATGTTTCATTATTACAAATTTTCTTGTTAAGGCATATCTACTACTACTACCTCAAAAGTAGAACTTCTAGTTCCTATAAAGGTTTCGATAGCAATTAGTCCTTTTAATATGTATAAAAATGCCTCTTAGACCTTAATATGTATAGTTGGTAGTTGGGATAGGAAATACTATTATGATTAAAGGTTTATTAAGTCGGCTTATCTTTATCATGATAGGTACCATATGCAAGCTTAACTTTTCCTTTTGATAATATAATTGGACAAATGTACTACTACCTTCACTCAAATGAAGTATCCATTATTTGCATTAATTTTCTTGTTTAGTTAGTGAAAAATAATTAAGGTAGACTATTAAAAAAATTAAGAAATCGAGTTCTACATTGATCACCACCTAAGGAGGACTGTGACATCTCAACACCCTTCCACAAGCAATAAATAGATAGTCATCCCTTAGTCAAATTTTATGACTTTCTAGACTGAATTTCTAGGATCAAATATCTTGTAACTTTGTCATATATAGTCATCCCTTAGTCAAATTTTATGACTTTCTAGATTGAATTTCTAGGATCAAATATCTTGTAACTTTGTCATATATATATATATACGGATCCAATGTTTGTCTTTGAAAATGCATAAGGTGAATTTCAAAGAAAAAGAGATGTCAAATTTTTGTTGTTTAAAACTATTAATCTTAATATAAAAAAAAGTGGTTTCCAAAGTAAAATTTGAATTTTTGCCTCTTCGAAAATGATAGAAAAAAAAGGAAAGAATCCAAATCCTCTTTCTCTCTCTTTATATGGGAAGGAATCAATTGACACCGAAGTAATAATAAAAGAATTACATTAAATCTCCACCATTTATTTTAACTTAATCTAATGGTTACAATACATAATTATTAATTATTAAGACTAATTTTAATGATAAGAGAGGATTGACTTTAATGATGAGAGACAACTACTATCTAATTCATTTAATTTTTGTCTTTTTCTTTGCATTTTTCCCAATTTTGAAATTCTAATTTATTAAAAAAAACTATTACAAGCAATTTTTTTTTTTACAAATTACAATTCATTTATTTTTTAAATTTATTTTTATTCAATTTTCTATCTCTCTGATCACAAAAAATTATTTAAGTCATAAATATTTATAATTAGAATCAATACAACTCATTGTTATCTAATAAACTGCAAATAATTTTTTTATTCAAGTGTTAGGAGAGAAAGAAACAACAAATCAATATACTAAGACTCCATTCTAAGCAAATAACTAATAAGCTAATTAGTAATTGATAAATTAATTGATAGTTTATACCTTATAATTAATAATTGATAGTTGATAAATTAACTGATTATTTAAAAAGTGTTTCATAAAATTAACTATTAAACTTGCTAAAATTACAAAATAATATAAAAGAACATATTAATAAAAATAGATATATAATTAAAATAATTTATATTTATTTAAATATCAAATTATATTAATACAATTAATATGTTCAAAAATAAAAATATAATGTCTAATATTTAATTAATTATATTTTATAAATTTATATGTTTATTTGTTTACATACTTTTTATTTTATCATTTATAATAAAATGATAATTACTCATAATTCTAATTACATAATTATATTTTATAGCATTACATATTTATTTATATACATATTTTTATACATTTATATTTTAAAATTAGGATATAATTATATTAAAATTAAATTAATTATATTTTATGAAAAATTAATATTTAGATTTAAGTTATGAAAAGTATGAATTGTAAATTGATAAAAAAATTAAGGATATATTTAAAAATAATTTAAAAATGTAGTAGTTTATAAATTATAAATTGCTCAGGGTAACTTATCAAGTTTGAGCTTATTTTTTTCAATAAATTAGTACGTGAAATATTTCCACAAGTTAGCTCATAAAATTAATTTATTGATATACTTAATAAGTTATAAATTAACATATTTATTATACAAAATAGAGTCTAATTGAAATCAATATAAGCTAGACAATAGAGAGAGAGAGAGAGAGAGAGAGAGAGATAGAAATTAAATATTGTCTCTCTTTCCTTATAAAAATTTAAGACTTTTTATTAATAAGATTTTTTTTATTTTTTCAAGAAAATATATTACATAAACCATAATATAGATAAATATATTACAATCAATAAATGTTTGATAACTTTATTACAATTTGTTTCTCCGTTTTGAGTAGAGAAAGATGCGTCGTGAAGCTGCATTACTTCATGCAAGTAAAGACGTGCAGTTAAATAAATATTTGCAAAAAAGGAAGGTAAATACCTTTTGTGTTTTATAATAAAAATAGTTCAAAATAATTTTGTATTTTAAAATTGGAAATAAACGAAAATGTTAAGAGAAAGATAAAAATTAAATAAGTTAAATATTAATTCTCTCACATTATTAAAATTATTTTTTATAATTAATATGTATGCATGATAAGCCCTCCTCTCTCTATATATATATTGAGGGCAAGGATCAATTAACATTAATATCAAATTTTTACCGTTAATTTAAAATTCATCTAATAATATATATAATATTTAAATTAATTACTAAAACAAAATTTAATGATGAGAGAAGTGATAGAGCACACAATAATTTCTCTCTCTATTTTACTATGAGTGGGATCAATTAACATGACTATAAATACAAATAGTATTATAATTATAAATATAAATAGTATTATAAATGTTTGATAATATAATTATTGATATGTGTAGTTATCATAAATTAAAATTCATTTTTATTAAATTGAAGTAAAAAAATAAAATATTACAAAAGAGAAAAAGAAAAAATAATTAAATAAATTTCAAGTAGATTCTTTCTCATTATTAAAGTTTGTAGGTAGGCATTAATTTTAAATATACTGTGGCCATCAAATGAATATCAAATGAATGGTGTAGATTTGATATAAATGGTGTAAGTTTATAGTTTCGCAAGTCTTTTCTTCATTTTTACCATAACATTGATGTTTCAAATTATACATAAAAGGGATTTAGGATCCGTTCCAACAAAACCTCGCATTTTTACTTCTTTTTTGAATTCAACAAAATCATATGATACGCAAAAAATCTATTTACTAAGATTATAAAGACACGTAAGTTTACGTCACACATAATGTTCTTTAATTTCGGTAATAATAAATTGTTTTTCTATTTTACAATTCAATAATTTTTTTGTAAATTTTTTGGTAAATAAGTTGATTTTTATAAATGATTTTTTGAACAATAAATTGAATATAAAGTGGAAATTGAAATTAATAAAAAATTTGGGCAATAATCCAAAATAACATTTTTCATTGAAATAGGAGAAAGTAATTATTTAAAAAAGTCATTATTTTTTTTTATAATAGACTAATTTATCATTTTTGAGGGATCGATGAAAAATAAAAATGACTTATCCCAAGAGAAAAAGAAATTATTGTCTGTTCTTGCGATTAAAAAATAATTAGTTTGAAGTACAAAAGTCAGTTCTTTTTTTTAAAAAAATCTATAGAATAATTAATAATCTAAATCATATTTTGAAACAGATAGGTAAATAAATCCAATCAAAATTTTAGCTTATTACACCATAGAGCAGTGGCAAAACGAAATAATCCATGGTTCATGTTAAGCTTCAACAGATAATATATAATTTAAACAGTTGTATGTGAGAATGAGGGGATAATAATTAAATGAAAATAATTTTTGAAAAGAAATAGATTGTAATGTGGTAAAAAAAATTAGACTAATATTGTGTCCCGAAATAAATTGAAATTTTTAAATGAGAAAAATAAAAATGTTATAAAATATAATTTAAAAAGTTGTATATATAATTTATAAGCTTCAACAGATAATATATAATTTAAACAGTTGTATGTGACAATGAGGGGATAAGAATTAAATGAAAATAATTTTTAAAAAGAAATAGATTGTAATGTGGTAAAAAAATTTAGACTAATATTATGTCCCGAAATAAATTGAAATTTTTAAATGAGAAAAATAAAAATGTTATAAAAGAGAGATAAAAATTAAATGTAATATGTACTATTCTATCTCATCATTAAAATTAATTTTAATAATTAACTTGAATATATTATAAGCTATTAGATGAATTTAAAATTAATGATAAAAATTTGGTATAAGTCTTTTAGACTTACATTAATGTCAATTAATCCTCCCCGATGTATATATATGGTGTTGTGTGAAAGCCAACATCTTTTTCAAATTTCAGACATGTATTCCGCAATTCCTCTAAAATTTTTTGTTACACATAGCATAGCTGGAAAATTATATGATTACAACATTGATACTTCAAGAAATTATCAAGCTTTCACTTGCATGTGCATGTAAAACTGCAATCAGATTTGGCTATTTAAAATGGAATTTCTATATTATAATAACATAAAACAGTGAAAATAAACCTTATTCCTGACTTTGCGGGAATATCATCAATCCCAGTACAATGAGTACACACTACAAATCACACAATACACAACCAAATATACAATACATTCGGATTCTCCAACTTTAACAATTGGTGCAACTTCATCATGATGACAAACTAATTAAACAATATTCCACGCCAAGTATACTCTTCTTAATTTCTTCTGTAGTGAAATTCAGTTAGAACGGTGGATATGCGGGAGAACCTACAGTTTCAGCTGTGAATTCAGCCGAGTTGAAAGCTTCAGGAGGAGAAGCAGTGAACCTCACTGAATGCACAGGTGCTGGTGCCACAATCCCAGAGCTTCTCAGTTCAGCCATTCCTCGACGTGCGTTTTCTCCCTCTGCTTCACATAACTTGGGAAGAAACACACCTACACATACAGAAAAACGTATATGCTCAGTATTAGACACAGCAGCTCAAAATCCTTCTGCGTTCTTGTAATAAAATAATACGTACCTTCACCGGCAGCGAGATTGAAGTAGAGATCAACAACGTTAGGGCAGCTTTGATAGCACTGAGGAGAGCAAAGCTTCTGGGTGAAGCCAGTTTCTAGAAGGAAGTCTGATGAGATTCCCAGGGATTTTCTATCCAAACCACAGGATTTGATGCATTGTTCGGTTTCGATGTGATCCTTGAGTTTATTATCAGCTTCAATCTCTGATGTTTTGCATGTGTACGCTTCCTCGCCGCTTCTCTTTACGTGCTTCTCAAGAACGCAGCGTTTTCCGGCGGATGACACGGCAAATGAGCACGAGTCTTGACCCAGCTGCTCACATTCAACCCCTCCTGCAAATCCCATGCATACAGTTAACAACATGATTCGTAGCAAAGATTTTATTTCATCTTTTATCAAGATATGGATGGATAAAATAAGTACATTTTCTTTTAGTTTATGCTCAGAATATCATATGTATTTTTATATCTAATACAGGATTAATTCCTATTCAAAATGAGAATAATAATAGAAGAAAAAAAAAATAATTTTAATTTGATAGAGAGGTGATCGTAATTATGATATGGACTTACCAAGAGTGCCTTGCACGGCTACAGAAAATGTAAGGGCAATTAGGACCAAACTTCTGAGGCTGATCGAGGCCATGGCTGAAGCAGACAAGAAGCCAAAACTTGGAAATTTGGCTGGGACTTGTGCTTGGAGGATTGGGTGGTGAGGCTTTAATGCATGTTGAGGAGTATTTATACACGTTATTGTTAGCTGTAAGGTGCAATTTTGGGATTTTGATAAAACTTGACCAAAACAATAATGAGGTGGACTTTTCAATGCGCATAAAAAAATTGAATGGAAACAGAACTATACTTTAGATGTTATGGAAGTTGCATAGCGAGAGAAACTTGTATATATATTCTAATTATTATACTTTTTTATATTGTGTCTTATAAGATATAACGTGTTTCTTACTTGAGCTTAATAAAATAGATGTCAATTAATTATAACAATGTCTTTAATGTGTTGAAAATTGAAAAGCGTATGCTTTTTAATTAATATATGTAAATTTCTTAAAATTAATATGTCAGTTAAAAAATTGATAACCGACTTTCTTCTATTTAATGAAAGTAAAAACATATTATAATTAGAATAATAAAGTATTTATCATGTGTGGCAATTTTTTTCCTCGTAATTTCAGAAAATTTAAGTCATAGAAAAATTTAAGTCATAGACATCTGTTACGTCATAAGAAACCAATGACAAAGTTTGTAGGTGTGATTAAGTGATTTGAATAGCAATTTTGCTACTAATTTAATTAATAGATACGTGTTAATAGTGATGTTAATACTCAATAATATAGCCGAGTACTGGTCAACCAGTGGCGCTATTAGTGGCGGACTTGTGGGTCAGAAATCAGCATCTGACCCCGCCACCGATTGAAATATACAGCATGCTCTATTTGAACATAGAACGTAAGAATACTTCATTTTAACAGAGAAAACTTGCGTCATAGGACTGTGCAGTTGTAAAGAGAATTTATACAAAGTTTATATATATATATATATATATATATATATATATATATATATATATATATATATATATATATATATATATCAGTTTTTAGTTAATCGAGTAATTAATTGACAATTATATTTATTGAATTATAATTATTAATAATGAATTGAAAAAGTAAAATATATATACATAATTATGATTGAAATCTTCACAGCAAGTATTTGTAAAATATCACTGAATTTTTTTTAATTATAATATTAAAATAATAGAAAATGCGTTATTTGTTCAATTTTAAATATGAAAAATATACTTTTAAGTATCATAAATTTTTAATTAAGATACACAAGTAACGTAGCATTCCTTTAATTACTTTATACAAACAAACAAAATTTTTCAATAAAAAATATTTTCCCTTAAAATAAACAGAAGTTAAGGCTCTTCTGATTGAGAATCATTTTGACGTCTGTGTGAGATGCTATGTGATCAAGTATATGTTTAACTTCAAATTAATAATTCATTTAATCAACATTTTAATTGAAGACCGAAAATTAATTCCGTTAAATACAACGACGAACTTATTTTCAGAAGCAAAAGCAAATTGTTGAATATCATAATTAAACTCATTACTCATGTACTAAGTGCCATATATATGAGAACTTTGAACCCCGATATGTTTTTCAGCACAATTTTGTTAATAATTTCTATCTCTTTGCTTCTTCAATTTATTGATATATATTTGGAAAATTACATCCCGAATATTCGAATGCTTGAGCTACACAACGTGTTGCTTGACTTGCTTCGGGACCCTTCTTCGAAACATAACATCTAGCGATACAGCAGTTGTCAACAATTTTCATTTTTCTTTCTTCCTTTCCTTTTTCTCCGTTGTCATCATCACAAGACAATCAGGGACCGAAAGTATCGAACCATAGGCAGTTACTTGACAGCGTTAAGAAAACAAAACGAGGATGTGTTCTTTGTGGCAAAACGGACTATGACATTTCCTGACAAGACATTCGAATCAAAATAAAATATCCTCAAATTCAACACCTGCGAAATTTAGGCATGGTTTATTTTAATGAAAAATAATTTTTATAAAATATAATTATAAAATATTAAAATAAAAAACTTTATTTATTTAATATTAAATAAAAATTTTAAATTTTTTTATTTTTTTTAAAAAATATTTTTTATTATTATAATTTTAAATATTATTTTTATTACAAATATAAATACAATTGATATATTATTTTTTAATTAATATACATGTGCAAATGATATTTTTTAACAAAAAAAAAAAATAGAATCTCAGTTTCATCTATCTTTTACCCCTTGTTTGACACACTTTAAAATTAGAATTTATTTTAATTTGAAATGATTTCTATTAAAAAATTATGTTTGAGTTTAAATTTTTTAAATTTCATTTCATTTTAAGATCTTGTTTTATTTATATTATTGCTATTTTAAAATCTCATAAAATTGGATAGGATTTGGCAAAAATTCAATTCATTTCAAATGTAATATTTTTATTGAACAATTTTACCCTTAATTTTTTAAGTTATTAATAACAATCTCTCACTTTTAAGGATAATATTATAAATATAAATGTTTCAAATGAATTTCATGAGTTTTAATAAAGTTCCAAACAAAAAAATTCATTTCAAAGTGAAATGAAATCACATTTTATATAATTTATTCCAAATAAAAAAATTCATTTAAAAATAAAATGAAATCATTTTTACTAAAAATGAAATAAAATCACTCTTAAGGAAAACGCATGTAATGCCCTTTAAAAGAAAGTAAGCAGAAGGCAAGCGAGTGTAAAAAAAATGAGAGTACATAACAAACTAGAAACATCCTCCATAGAACTACACAAAATAACAAGGTTGGATTGAAGCTGTTGACCCTTCCTGCAAAGAGATCCGCACACTAATTTGCCTCTCCCAAGACGTGCTTGATCTGTCAACGGGAATTTCTTCCATGCAATAATTTTATACAAAGAAAGCATTCTGTTATCGTTTTAAAATTTTCACCCAAAAAGAAAAAAAAAATAGTAAACAAGGATCATGAATATTTCAATTTCTTGAACTTTATAATTATTTTCTTCATTGATTTTTGCAGCAATTCAGATAATAAAGTCAGATTTGTTCATGGTGTATATATTTTTTAAAGGATGTCTGCCCTTTCTTTTCTTTTTGTTACGTGCCTTAAGGAATAAGGTGACTGAAAACCACTTATCAAATAACTATAATTAGGTTCACTATTCTCTTGGCGTCTAATGTTTTGAAAAGTGGAAACCAAGAACGAATCAACTTCCAATATTAGGCTTTGTTTCGTTGCAACACATTTTTCCTTTAATTAAATGTCATTTTCATGTATAAAATATTGTCATTCGTATATAGCTTGATTATAAATTTATCATCCTTAATGGTGTAACAGCAGAATTTTTTTTTTTTAAATTATAAGGATTATTTTAATATATTTTTCACATCTAATATTGAATATTTTAATATTTTGTGGCTATATTTATATTATAATAATATTTTTTTTGTTGTTTTCTTTTAAAAATTTTAATGCAAAACGTGTAGAAGGAATAACTACACTTTCATGTACTTTGCTCCATTGATTGCGGAGGAAATTAGAATGACGATACTATGTGATGAGCATAGTCCACGGCGGCGAGGTTAGGTAGCCATTGACCGCGGTGTGATTCAGAATTCCTATTATTAGGGACTAGAACTTGGAGCTGTTGCTTTTCAATAATTTTCAAGCTTTGGAAAAAATTTTAATATTATCGTAACATTAAGAATTAAGAATTATGATTACAATACTATCATTTATTTAATTTTAAAAATAAAAAATAATTCTTTAATTTTAAAAGTGATTATACGAGAAGTTTAATCTTTTTAAAGGTTAAGTATTTCACAGTTAAATTATACTATTCATATTTCAAAATAAATGAGCCAAATAAAAAAAATGCTAATTTTAATATAAAAATGATGAAAACATCCATCCTTTAAGGAGGCAGCAGCAAATTCAAAAAAATTTATGTGGGGGCACTTAATTTTTTTTACAATAATTTTTAATGATAGCAAATTCAAAACTTAAAATTCCTTAGGTTTATTTGGTATAATAATAAAAAAATAAGTTATTCTTAATTAATTATAATGTGTAAATTAATTTTATATTTGATATTACTTTTAGTAAGTATTAATTAATTTTCTTGAAAGCCAACTCGTGTAAAATATTTTTGTAAAATAAGAGGTATGATTAAAAAATAAGTTACAAAATGATAACTTTGATTTTCTTCAAAGATAATTATTGTAAAAAAATTTAGTAAAATAAAAATCATGATTAAAAAATAAATTACAATAAATAACTTGCTATTTCATCATCAATTTTCCTTCACTAAAAATTTTTAACACCTATTCTCTAAAAAAAATTAACTATTTCTAAAAGTTATGTCAAACATAAAATCACATTATACACAGAAGTTCTTTAATAATCAATCATTCCATCGCTATGTCATATAAGTCTTTAATTTTTTGTAAATTATTCTTGTGAGAGAAGTTATATTTTTGTAGTTAGCAAGTAGGACACTTCATAATTTGTAATTTTTGTTCGTGATGAGTCAGACAAATATTTCAAATTAACTTGTAAGAATTTTTTTTATTGACGTAGAACATGACTTAATTGAAAATTTTATTATGACTTTTCTTTCAAGAAATTTTTTCATAATTATAAAAATTTAAAAAGTTGAATATTTATATTATAAAAATTAATTTAATATAGAAAAATTCAGCTAAACACTTTCCATTCAATCTAAAAATGCCAATATTGATTAAAAAAATAACAAGCACACATTAAATTTTTCAGTAGAATTTGTAAAGTTATAATATTAAATCTGAAAATTAGTGAGCGCTTTGATAATAATAACAAAGTGTATGCATCAGACTTATTCACGCACCAAGTTAGAAGTTAGAAATTTGGAGAAAAGTTAAAATAATAAATGTAATAGAAAGCTATAGAATTACAAACATATTAATAAATGATGTTCATTGTATCCTTTATTTCTTTAAAAGAAGTATAGTCCTCCCTAATTTACATGCACTCAATTAATTTTTATTTTATAATCTAATAATCTACCATGTAGTACTCATTAAAAATTAAAAAAAAATTGTAAAACTAATTTCCTTTTTAATGAGAGCACCATAATTTTATTATAGGAATATATATAATATATATTCTTGAAACATAAAGTAGACACATGTCCACTTTAAAAATCTTGTGCATCCGCCCTTGTTTGGAGGTGAAACTGTCTATACAATTATCTAAATTTTTTAACTTTTAATATTCATTTGGTGGTAAATACGTTTGATTTATGAAAATAGAAATTATGATGTGAGTACAACTGGTTCCGGGATCCTGGAAAATCGCTCCATCATTTGAACGTTTAAGTTTGACCCCATACGATTGGAAACGATTACCGTATGGTTGAAATTTGCGTAACAATTCCGAAATAATTAATTTGGCTGCTCCTTGCATTTCTTCGCAATCTTCCTTTTACTGTTATCTAACGAATTTAAGTCTTTGGTTCCTGCCTAACATTTGACTGTTCGGAAAAGGTCGAAATAGTCATTTTCCAAAGTTATTATTATGCTTTCGCGTGTGATTGAAAACTTTTCGTTTCTTTTCCTTAAAGAAAAAAATTAACTTTTATATAGAAATGAAAAAATAATTCTTTTATACAACACGGATTTTTAGAGTTATACATTTTTGTATACTCTTATATACATGCAAAGACACGCTGCGATGCCAAGCGTAAAGTGAATTGGTGGAGATTTACGAACACTGCTACATATAAATGCAAATAAAACTTAGATCTTCAACGAATTACATGTCGAATTTTTATCTACATCTAATTGAATGCTGTTATATATTAATTTTATAATTATTGTAAAAAGTAATAATAATGTCGATTATTATATAAAAAATAATTAACATTATTTTTTTAAAATGTCATGAGAAATAATATTATATATTAATTTTTTTAAAAAAATCAACATGTAATATCATGAGTACCACATTGGTTTCATCGAAGAACTGAAATATCAAACAACTAAACTTAAATAACAAGAATTTGAATAACTTTTTGGAAGAGGTTTTATGATGCAAGTTATGTGTTTGCTATTTGTATTTTGGACCAATTGGTTATCCTTTGACTTTGAACTCAACATGCAATTCTTACTCTTAATGCACAACGCTGTGACAAATCTTAACATTGTAGGAACCTTCTTATTTTTTGGGTGAAAACTCTCTAAAAAGATTCATATTCTTGTTATTTCAAAAAATAGTAACACTCATGTATAATAATACATAGATAAAACTAGAGTATGACATTCTTTAATGATTAAAAAAGTGATAGTTATACATATTATACTCACAATAAATGCTACATTATAAGAATAATAAAACAAATAACTTGTATGACAAGTAACTAAACTTAAATTAGATCAATCATCATATTTTACAAACCTTTCCACTAATATACATAACTAGGCACAAACAAGATTCATTTTATGATGTAATAACTCTAAACCTTCTAATCACCACAAGAGTATGCAATGCTACAAAATTGCCTTTTAACATTAATTATTTTTCATTTTCAATATGGGTTACAAACCGACGCATATATGAACGTCATTATGTGTTAGACTATTTCATGCTAGTTAATAATCAACGGGAAAAAATATGCAATAATGTTAATTTTATATAAATAATAACTATTGTCATTTTTTGCAGCTAATAAATATTATTCACCTATGGTTATTTTAAATAATTGACAAGGCATGACCTTCTCCCCACCCACCCTCACTCCTCTTCCTTATCTAACTTGCTCTTACAAATTATCCCTTCTAACATTCCCTGTCTTGTAGTTCTTCCTTATTTGGTCTCTTCTAAATCCCAACATCTATAATAACACTTTAAAATATAAATTTTAACAATTTCAAATACTATCAGAAAAGAATAAGAATAGTGAAAGTTTATATCCAACACTCATTATAAATATGTGAGATTAGTAATCCCTAAAAAAGTTATTCTAAGTCTAATCCCTGTAAATGCAATGAATATTCATTAAAATTTGATGTATAATTATACATTACATATTTCATATAAATAAATAATAAATAATATCACCAAATTTCAAAAGAAAAAGAATAAAATCAAGTTTCTTTCTTGTATAACCCATAAGACTTGAATTAAAAATAAAAGATAACAAAACATGGTTAATTTTGAAACTCGAAACTAAGTTACAAGAACAAAAATATAACAGTTAAGAAAGTTCTTACATTTATAGTTTTTACATTTATATTCTATGCTTTTCCAGTGAGTACAACCCCACAAATTTACTAATAGACTAATAAATCTTCAACATTGCAAGATAATTTATGAGTAAAAATAAAAAAAGTAAAGAAAATTATTTTAAAGTTGCACTGTGATGTAAGCATAGCTTGATAGAAAAGAATTATTTTAGAGTTGGAAGAGTTTTATAATAAAATTTGTAAATGGCATAATAACTTCACTTTTTTTATTTTTATCTTGCATCTTGTGATTTGAAGGATTTTAATATTAAATATTAGTTCCTTAGAAAAAATTGACATGCATAGTAAAATAACATCATAAACTAAAATATTTTGTTTAAAAATATATTTTAAGCAAAAACTTTATAATTTTACAAATTGATAGCATCAAAATTATGTTTTAATTGAATAACCATATTTTTCTTATACAATGATACAAATACAAACAACAATAATAACATATACAAAAAGTCTTTAAATGAACAATTTAACAAATAACAACAAATATAGTAGTAACAAATACAAAAACTTCATAAGCTAAAATGTTTTTCTCATACAATTATATAGATAGAAATGGTAGTAGATTGAGTAATCTAATGAATAAAAAACTACAATTCGTTGAAGATCTAAGGTTTATTTGCATTTATATGTAGCAGTGTTCGTAAATCTCCACCAATTCACTTTACGCTTGGCATCGCAGCGTGTCTTTGCATGTATATAAGAGTATACAAAAATGTATAACTCTAAAAATCCGTGTTGTATAAAAGAATTATTTTTTCATTTTTATATAAAAGTTAATTTTTTTTTAAGGAAAAGTAAGGAAAAGTTTTCAATCACACGCGAAAGCATAATAATAACTTTGGAAAAAATGTTTGACTATTTCCACCTTTTCCGAACAGTCAAATGTTAGGCAGGAACCAAAGACTTAAATTCGTTAGATAACAGTAAAACGAAGATTGCGAAGAAATGCAAGGAGCAGCCAAATTAATTATTTCGGAATTGTTACGCAAATTTCAACCATACGGTAATCGTTTCCAATCGTATGGGGTCAAACTTAAACGTTCAAATGATGGAGCGATTTTCCAGGATCCCGGAACCAGTTGTACTCACATCATAATTTCTATTTTCATAAATCAAACGTATTTACCACCAAATGAATATTAAAAGTTAAAAAATTTAGATAATTGTATATACAGTTTCACCTCCAAACAAGGGCGGATGCACAAGATTTTTAAAGTGGACATGTGTCTACTTTATGTTTCAAGAATATATATATATATAATAAAATTATGGTGCTCTCATTAAAAAGGAAATTAGTTTTACAATTTTTTTTAATTTTTTAATGAGTACTACATGGTAGATTATTAGATTATAAAATAAAAATTAATTGAGTGCATGTGAATTAGGGAGGACTATACTTCTTTTAAAGAAATAAAGGATACAATGAACATCATTTATTAATATGTTTGTAATTCTATAACTTTCTATTACATTTATTATTTTAACTTTTCTCCAAATTTCTAACTTCTAACTTGGTGCGTGAATAAGTCTGATGCATACACTTTGTTATTATTATCAAAGCGCTCACTAATTTTCAGATTTAATATTATAACTTTACAAATTCTACTGAAAAATTTAATGTGTGCTTGTTATTTTTTTATTCAATATTGGCATTTTTAGATTGAATGGAAAGTGTTTAGCTGAATTTTTCTATATTAAATTAATTTTTATAATATAAATATTCAACTTTTTAAATTTTTATAATTATGAAAAAATTTCTTGAAAGAAAAGTCATAATAAAATTTTCAATTAAGTCATGTTCTACGTCAATAAAAAAAATTCTTACAAGTTAATTTGAAATATTTGTCTGACTCATCACGAACAAAAATTACAAATTATGAAGTGTCCTACTTGCTAACTACAAAAATATAACTTCGCTCACAAAAATAATTTACAAAAAATTAAAGACTTATATGACATAGCGATGGAATGATTGATTATTAAAGAACTTCTGTGTATAATGTGATTTTATGTTTGACATAACTTTTAGAAATAGTTAATTTTTTTTAGAGAATAGGTGTTAAAAACTTTTAGTGAAGGAAAATTGATGATGAAATAGTAAGTTATTTATTGTAATTTATTTTTTAATCATGATTTTTATTTTACTAAAAAATTTTACAATAATTATCTTTGAAGAAAATCAAAGTTATCATTTTGTAACTTATTTTTTAATCATACCTCTTATTTTACAAAAATATTTTACACGAGTTGGCTTTCAAGAAAATTAATTAATACTTACTAAAAGTAATATCAAATATAAAATTAATTTACACATTATAATTAATTAAGAATAACTTATTTTTTATTATTATACCAAATAAACCTAAGGAATTTTAAGTTTTGAATTTGCTATCATTAAAAATTATTGTAAAAAAAATTAAGTGCCCCCACATAAATATTAATATTAAATATTAGTTCCTTAGAAAAAATTGACATGCATAGTAAAATGACATCATAAACTAAAATATTTTGTTTAAAAATATATTTTAAGCAAAAACTTTATAATTTTACAAATTGATAGCATCAAAATTATGTTTTAATTGAATAACCATATTTTTCTTATACAATGATACAAATACAAACAACAATAATAACATATACAAAAAGTCTTTAAATGAACAATTTAACAAATAACAATAAATACAGTAGTAACAAATACAAAAACTTCATAAGCTAAAATGTTTTTCTCATACAATTATATAGATAGAAATGGTAGTAGATTGAGTAATCTAATGAATAAAAAACTACAATTTACAATAAGTAACAAACTTTAAATGAAAAAAAAAGTTAGACAACTCTTCTTATAATTCATTTATATTGCTTGAAGGCTTCTGAGTTGAATGATATAGAAGATAACAATTTGATGATAAATTATAATGAAAAAAGTAATATATCTATTTTTACAATGAACCCAAGCTTTCTAATGCAAAAATAGAAAAGATAATAATGCAAAAATGTAAAATGAAGATCTTTTAATGCTATTACGCCATTATATATGTCAATTTTCTCATTAACTGATATAAATATGATGACACTAAAGGGAAATTTAATAATCGTGATGCAATGGCAAAGGTAATAATGTAAAATAAAAATTTTCCCAAGAGCATTACCATACGACAACAAATAATCACTTGCGCCATGATGATAATGATGAAAGATTAAAATTTCCTTGACTATATTGTTTAGTTATAGGAATACTAGTTGGATAGACTCGTGGTACAAGTGGATATGCTAAGAAAATTGCCATAAAAAATAGTCTTATAGCATAATTTTTTTATTTTTTGTCATGAATAAGAAAGGTACATCTATAACTAGTAATTCATGTTATCATTAAGAAAATTGTGGTAAAAAAATAAAATAAAATAATTACAAAAATTAATGTAACTAATTAAAATAATTTTATATATCTAGGTTAAATCAATTGTCCAACCGATTCAACTAGGTGTTAACTTGTCATTTGATCTGCACATCTCTAAAAACTCATTAATACTCTTGGCTTGCATCAAACTAGTGTAAACTATCAAAATTTCACTTATTTAGAAGATGCAAATTGCATTTATGGAGAACTGAACTTAAATTTCTAAGTTATAGGGCTGATCAAGTGCCGGGTTTAGTCGGTTAACAGCATAATTTAAACCGACTGATGCTAATCGATTGCATAGAAAATCCAAACTGTGGTCGACCAATTGGCCATATCTAACCAATCAAAATCGAAAGTTTCAGTTTCAGTTGGTTAGACATGGCCACAATTAGGTGAAGAACTGGGCCTTTCCAATCAGACTTCTATTTACTATCCTTCCCAACTCCCCATTTTCACTGCAACCCAAAGCCCATTTAGCTAAGTTCTTCTCCTTTGTTCGAAGATCATGATCTAAAGCAAGCCTTCCACATAGAACCTCCATCAAAACAACCCTAGGATAATTACAATTTAGAACCATACAATAACCAATGAGAGCTACAAGATGTTAGTGATGAAGTTTGGATAACAATCTCACCTCGTTTTGGAATTCAACTAGGCCTTGTTTGGATCTAGGGACTGCTCTTTTGATTACAACTCTTGTGTCCCCGTCTAGTCTTCCCATGTAGACTTTTCCAAAATCACCAATGCCAAGAAGAGATTTCTCTTTGAAGTTATCAGTTGCTTTTAGAATCTCCGGGAATGTAAAGATTCTGCAAACACGACGAGGACTAGCCATGTAAAGATTCTGCAAATAGTCGGTTAGACTTGTGGTGTGGGGAGGGCCACAAACAAAACTTGATTCTTATTTGAAGTTTCTGCTAGAAATGGTGCCATTCGGATTTTTCAGCCATACTCCTAATTTTCGGGTTATTTCAATTTTGCAAGATTAATAATTATAAAATCGCCCCCGACCGAATTACAAAAATTTCATTGCACTCCCTTTGACATCGATCGTTCATGAAATCTTAACCAACCCTAACTAACAAAACTTAGGTTTGGGCGGTTGGTTAGGATCGGGTAAACACTTTCTGATTAACCCTACTAAGTTAAGGAATGCCAAGTCTTACCATGATGCTTATTTATTTCTTTAGTATTATAATATAATATATTTTATATAAAAATTTACTTGATTGATTAACTTCATAAATAAAAATATACTCACGTAGGAATTAATTATATAATAAAATATTATATAAATACATATAATAAAAATACACTAATGCTAAATTTTTTTTAACTATTTTTAAAATTATTTTTATAGGCTAAAATCCATTTGTAACATCACAAATTTCGCATGCATTAAATTTATTCCTTACAAATGTCTTGTATCAATTTTATCTCTCATAAATAATAAATTAGTAAATTTTATATCTCTTTGTCAATATTTTCACCAATATGTTAACAATTATGAAAATAGAATGATTAAAATAAATAATAAATAATATGTAATTGATGAAATTCACACTAAAATTGTGTGAAGTACAAATTGATATAATTTACATTTATAAGGGTTCTAATGCAAAAAGAAAAATTAAAAGAAAATAGGTTAACCCTAGTTCTTGAGCATGAATGTGAAACATGGAAATTAAAAAGTGCGACAGAATAAGACAATTGAATATTTACATGAAGCAGAGTGCTAACAAACAATGACAATAATTCTGAAGGGACAAAATGGCAATTAAAGTAGTTAGTAATGCAGAACCAATGCCAAAGACGCTACCCATGGCCACAGTCCACAATCTCAGATGACTTTATATGCCACTTGATGTTTATCACCAAAATAAACCAAATTAGACTGCACTTCCTAAGCACCATTAGATTTGTTAGAATACATTTCTTCTAATATATACTATAAAAGCATTCAATGTACTTTAGCTATGTTTTAAACAAAGAATAATCATGTGCAAAGATATGCTTACTATCTACATGTCAGTATAATTAAAGCCATGTGTTTTGACTTTAATTATTGAAAATTATCATAAGTTAACACAGAGAACAAGATGGCGTGCTTATGCTAGGCATTTTATCATGCTTATGCTTCTTGTCAAATTTTCCAAGATTGAATTCATACACAATCAGATATCCATCATGACATAAGGAAAGTTTAATACACTAATTTTATAATTTAAAAAGCAAGTTCCCGCATGGTAGTAGACATGGCAGTTAATCCATAGGATGTATGCTAAGATGTAGTGGAATAATAAGAGGGATAATCCTAAATAAAAGCATTTATTTTATATTAGGTCATACTCGCCTTTTCCAACAGCGACAAACAATTTATATGATAAATAATCTGTAATAGTGACAAATTGTGAGAAGCGAAGCAACAGGACTTTTTAAAGCACAAGAATTTTAAGCCTGCACCCATAGGTCATTCTAATTTACAAAGTAGGCAACATTTTGTAGCCAAAGATGCCATTTAAGAGGGGGGTAAATTCAATTCTACAATTTTATTCAATTTCAAAATAAATTTAGTTTTTCAAAAAAAATTTGGAAATGTAAGAGAAACATTTAGTCTTGAAGTTCAAGCAAATTTATTTCATACAAAGCAAATAACTAGTTAAACCATCACAAATTAACAAAAATATTATATAGAAAATTAAAAAGATAAGAAAGAGAAAACTAAACATAATATTTGTAGTAATTCAGCCTTAAGGATCTAATGCTCTAAGAATTATATCCACTACCAACTTGGATTTTACTAATCTACTATTTTTTCAAATTTGAATTGAACACTTGAAGAAGCCTCTATAAATTTTTCTTGATTACTATCCAATCCTTTTCAATTTTGTTACTTAAAACACTCACTAACAAAGAGATGTGTCATTCTTAAGATTTCTAGAGATACATCATCCATAAATATAAGAAATATGAGTTTGATATAAGGAAATTTCAGTTTAACACTTTCTAAAGTTGAACACAAAATGAGAAATTTTGAATTTAAAAGGCTTAAGGGATTTTGATTATTAAAGAGCAATGAAATATGTTTCTTATGTCAATGGAATTGTACAGCTCTTAAAATCTAAGTTTAGTTCATGTTCAATCCTTTATATAAAAGTTGGGTGCCTTAAATGCCCATTAAACAAAGAAAAGAGATGTTACTAAATTGTTAGACTAGGATGAATCAATTCATTGTATTGAAAAATTTTGAGTCTTCAAAAGGTTAATGGATTGAAGAATTAATTCACCTTGTAGAAAAATATTTTTACACAAGCTAAATTAATTGGAAAATTGATTAAGCATGGGGTTTTTGCTAAAAATTGAAAATAGGGCATTTGAATCAATTATTGAATGATTCAAATCATCTAGAAGCTCATTGGAAAGTATGAATTGATTAAAGAATTGATCCACCTTGTTATAGAAGGATTTTGGATGGCATGAATCGATTTATAGACCTCGAAGTTTAAATTTTTTATTTAAAACATCTTCAAACTTGATTTTAAGCATTTTAAAACAACATTTTATGCCAATTTAGCACCGAATCTTATTAAACACATTTTGAAACAAGAATTTAATTTTGAAAACCAATTTTTCTATTTTTGAATAAAATCTTTTGAACCTAATTTTCATTTTTATAATTGAACCTAATTAAATACAAATCCTAAGCTAATGTCTTGAAGAGTCTTCAAGCTTTATTCTAAGCCCAATACAACAAGTGATCTTTATTAATAATTAAACTCATCAAAATATTTTATCATCATCAAAATTGATAGTTAAATAGGGCTAGTAATCCTCATTTTTTTTATAATACAAACTATTTTGAGATTAATCAATAGCAAAATAAAGATCCCTTTCATAATAACATTCTTTTTGAATTCATGCATATATTTTATCAATTATTCCTCAAATACATTTAACAATTTTGACATTAAAGGCATATCTTGATCTCAACAACTCTATCCCTTTTTTAGTATTAATAAAAAATGTAAAGCATGGCACAACAAGCAATAAAGCAACAACATAATAGGTATGATAATATGAAATAAAATGTACCATTATAAACCATCATGAAAATATCCAAACTAGTCAACAAAAAAATCTAGCAAAACGTCTAGCAACAACTAACATAACATATCCATCAAAATACCTAATAAGGCAAAATATAATAAACTTTTATAGGGATAATAGGGCTAAGGGACTAAATATGTCTAATCTACCATCTTATTTCATGGTCATTGTTACCACTATTTCTAACAATACTCATTCTTGAAATGTTACACCCTTTTTAATTATTAGTAAATTAAAAATTATTTTATAAGAAAGAATAATTAAAGTAACTAGTAAAGTGGATTGAATTAGAAATTTTATATGCAAAATATGGAATAAAATAAATTTAATCAAATTAAAAGTATGAGAATATGAATTTGATGAAATTTTGATAGAAAAAATTTATTGAAAGTATGAAGTATAAAGTTTTATATTAATATAAATGAGTATGTGAGTATAGAAGAGATTTATGAATAATTTTTGGGAAATGCGCCTAAGGCACTATTTCCCTCATTTTTAGCCCAAAATCCTAATCTCCTTCTTTTTCTCTTCATCTCTCTAGTTTTCCTAATTATCTCTAACAATCTATTCCACCATTCTATTGATCAAGCAAGAAGAACCTTAATTTTTCTTAATTTCTTCATCTAATCTAAGAACATTATTTTTATCAATAATCCCCCCTATTTCCTCTTGATTGATGAATAAATTTGATATTTATTTGGTTTTATTGTGTATTTTAAATTCTAACTTTAGAATAGATGAATTTTGATGTAATTAGGATTGAAAGATCTTCAAATAAGCTTCCTAAAACCTTTTTCCATTCAAAATGAGTAAATAATCTAGTTAAATTTATGTATTTTGTGATTATATGATGGTATTGATGAAATATTAGTTGTTTGGTAATTTTTCTTGAAACATTTTTGATTTAATATGGTAGGAGTAAAAATGATGAAGATGAGTGATATAAAATGTTAAATAAGTGTATTAATGATTATATCACAGTTTAGTGTGTAATACACATGTTTGGAGGGCATTTATGATTAGACAAACAGTGAAATTTTTGCAAAAAATTATCATCTTCATGTGTGAAACGAGTGCATAATCAATTTTCATAATTTAAAGGCAAATCTAGGCATAAAAATTGATTATGCACTTGATTCACTGGTCCTAGGATTTTATACTGATTTTAAAGAGGTACAATTCTTTTATCTTATGCCCATTTTAAATGAATCACTTATTGTTGGAAAGGTAATTGAGTATACTTGCAAATGGAATTAGTTTTAAATGAATATCTTATATATGTATTGAAATATCATCAAAATAGTAGACAGGGATGAAAAACTTAAGATTTTGAAAAATGGACCTTTTGTGTCTATTCTAAAGAACATAATATTTTCAAATCTTATCCGATTTTAGAAAATTATTAGTCTATGAAAAGCTAATTATGCCTATTTTCATGTAAAATAAGTTTTATAAATAATAAATTTATAATTTTTGAATTACTCATAAAATACTATTCAAAGATTACAATTATGGTAACCATAAAGTATAACATAACTAACCTATGTTATATTCTCATGATTTCTAATGGTCTAACATGGGGTGTTTGGTCTTCAAGCATTAAAGATAGAGTGGTTTATAATGATTATAAGATAAGCACATGATTGGATAATCATGAATGAGAAATTAGATGTTATATGATATAATATGAGTTGTAACAAACTTATTGCATTGATCATAGAATGAAATGAGTTAAGAAATGTTTTATGAATTGTATACTATGATATGCATGAATGCTTGTAGCCATACAAGAGGGTATAGCAAGTTGACATGTATTGTGATGTCCATTGAAATTGGGTTATAATTGCATTAGATAAAGTTTGAGCTCTAGTGTTTAAATTACATTGTGAATCATGACATAAGTAGCATTACAAATAAGAAATGTGATAGGGGTGATATTATGAATACCAGTTGAAAAATTCCTAGTGATATATTTATAAAGAGTATAAGATTAATGCAACAAATAAAAAGTGGATAAATGTATTTTATTTATTACTTATATTCTAAATGAGATGTGACCTTAAGTGTAATTAATCGTGAGTATTCTTATATGATATATTGAGGATAAAATGATTATGAATTAATCTTATTATTATTGGCTCTTGGTTACTAATATGCTTAAATGTGATATGAATTGTTAAAAAAGGATAGTTCAATAGGTAAATTATTATGAATAGTAATTATTTTTATAAATTATTCACTCATTAAGTTCCAAATTCACTCTTTCATAACTTATTTTATAGATTTCTAAGTTAGCCTCTATATCCACCCCGTCAAAGTTAGATTTCATAAAAGTTCATTGATGATAAAAGGGTAGCATAGAATTTTGTATAGAGTATATTTTCAGCCTTATTTTATCATAAATTTGAGTAGGGGAAATATTTAATCTAATTCCTCATAAGTTAGTTAAATATGAAATTTGCTTATTCTCATTTTAAAAAGATTATAAGCATATTTAACTTTCTAATCTTTTGTAGAACCTCAACAATTTCTAATGAATGTTCTCTTTCTAAATTATCATCTTTTTTTATATATGCATGATACTCATTCATAAGTTAAGCTAAATAATTAGAAATAGATTGGTGGGAATCAGAAAATAGGTTTCACCATAGGATCACTTTTCTTTGAATTTATCTTGATGCAACTGGTCATATGTTCCATAAGAACTTGCATGTCAAATCCAATTGGAGTAGGAACAGGATCACTTTTTTCAATTGATCGCCACTCACCCTTAATTTTGTAGTCAGACATCTAATGAAGATGCTTCTCAATAAGCTTCCTTATTTCTTTGAATTTGTCCACTTTTACCTCTTGGTTAACCCAAATTCCTACTTTTCAAAAGATACAAGTCAAAATCATCCCATGTGGTGAAAAATCTCTAGAGGTGTACTCACACATGTGGTTAAGCATCGAATAAGGAAAATTGAGCTTCACTTGATTTTGGATTGCCCACATGAAAACAATTCATTATCATCAACTTGAATAGAGTTTGACCTTTTAGGAGGACGATTTTTACAATAATGTAATGTAAGATGCGATCATTCATATGCTTAAGCTGGTAATTTGAATTTTACTATGAACAATCTTGGGGGGATCAATTAGCTAGAAAAATTGGAGCGCACCCCCCTTTGGAGTAAAGTTGGATATTCGCAACATTTTGACAAGGAAGTGAATTATCCATATTGAAAGCATCGGCAAAATCTTTTAAGATATAACTGATGCTTATCACCCTTAATCAAACTAGCTAGCTCAGTGTAATTAAGCATCCTCTTTCCCCCCAACAAATTGACATAAAATTGATGAACTAAGCTAAGATACACATGCAGGAGCATGATATTCAACAAAATTCAACAAATTTAAATTCTTCAACAACCCATAAATTTCCAAATTTTCATTTTTCAAAAAACTTAATATCTCAAAAACTCAGAGGTCCAACGGATTTTTCCATAGTATCTACAAAATTCATAAAAGAATATATCTATTTTTAATACTTCTTTTCCAGAACTTCCTATTTGGACGGAGGATGGGAGGAACTGCTGATGCCTTTCTTTTCCAGACCTAGGACTTTTGTTGGTCACTATCTCTCTAGGGGCATGTGAAATTTTAGGAATTTGAGAAAATTTGAGGAAAAAGGAATTTGGGTGATTTTATGGAAGAAATTACGTTCGAAAGTGCTTGCGGTGATTTTAAGTAGGACGAGTGAAAGAAAGTTGGAAGAGTTAGAATAGAAGTCAGGGTTTGTGAAAATCATATTTTCACTGGGTTACATTTAAAAATTTTAAAATTAAAAAGAAAATTTATAAAAATATAAAAATATGTATTTTACTTGTTTTAATATTATGAAAAAAATAAAATTTTGATTCATTGATAGTGATCTTATTTTCCTTTTGTTGGTCATTGGTTGTTATTGTAATTAATCTCCTATTTTTATTATATCAAATATATCTGAAAAAAATTAAAAATATAGAAATTTAAATTTTGATTATTAGTTATAATTCTATCACATAATTATTTTTACTTGATATATTTTTTAAAAAATAACAATAAATATAAAAATTAAAATATTATTTTCAGTAATTATGAAAAATGATTTATTTTTTATTCAACATGCATGTTTATCATTTTATGGTTTGTTAATTTTTTAGAAAAATAATTATAATAAAAATAAATTTAATTAATTTATTGGGAATATTGAATTTATCAGGGAGAAGATTTTAATCCCTCCTTAATTAAATGGTTATATAATCTAATTAATAATAATTTTAGTTTGATTTGTTAGTAAAAATAATTAACATCAAGGAGAGGATATTTACCCCTTCTCAATAAGAATATAAAAAATTATAAAATATAATAATTATAATCCAAAAAAAATTGATTAGTAATCACTTAATTTTAAAATTGATATTTATTAATGAGATATATTAATGAGATTAAAGAGAGAATTCTAATCCTTACCTAATTATAAATAGGGATTAAACTAAAAAAGAGATCTGGGAGATTAGAGAAAAGATTAGAGGGAAATCACATAAAAAATTAGAGAGAAGAGTAAAAGAAAGGGAGAGATCGAGAGTGAGGGTTAATGACATTATTAAAAAAATGAAGAGAGTTAGAGACGAGGAAAGAAAAAGATACATATTTTCTGTCATTCTCTTTTTATTAATTAAATCTGATTTTTACTTTTAATAAAAAATCATTTTTCCCTTTTTTTTAGTGCATAACCATAGATTTTATGATTTTGAAATTTCTCATGTATTGCTTAGGATTTTCTTTCTTTCTTTATTTCCTTTCATGGTTTTCTTAGGAATATATGTTGTATGGAATATTATGATATGCTTTAGAAGAAACCCTGAATTCGAAGGCTTTGATTACAAGTAATTTCATGAATTTAGGTTGCCGCGAATGAATATAACTGGATATAAGAATTCTTTCTGTCAATTGATAGCAATATGTTCTATAATAATGACCAATTTAATTGAATGACGACGATAAGATAAATGCAGCAGCGTATAATGGACTGTAATAAATTTACTAATATTTGAAGTTCCTGATGTGATTTAATTAAAGTGTGATCTAATTGAACATATATGCGTGTCTTATTAAAAATATTTGTTACTTTATAAACGTGGCTAACTTCTTATTTTGCTTAGGATTATGATTTCCAGGTTTTGAATTTACATCATTGACTTATTTATTTAATATCTTTCTTTTATAAATATTGAAAAAAATTATTGTGCATTTAGGAGTGTCAAAATGGATTAGATTTAATGAGTTTAATGGATTAGGTTTAAGAGGTTGGTTTATAATTTTGTTTGGTTTAGGAATTGATAAACAAAATAATAATAGTAATCTAGCTTAATACAAGACAAAAACTAATTAATCTGATCTAATAAAAAATTGGAATTGATAAGTGTTAATTTATACAGATATTAGATTAGTTTGGTAGCTTAATTTTATTTAACAAACAAGTTAATTCGTTAGCATAATAATATTAATAAATAATAAATAATTAGTTTATTAATATGTATAATTCTAATTTTATTTTAATGTATTAAAATTATACATTAATATAATATTAAAATTAATAAATTTATATATTTAATATTGTCAACATATGTTAAATAAGCTTATCAAAATAAATAATTGCATTAAAATTTAAAAATATTTAATATTAAAGTTAATGAGTTTATGTATTTAATATTATTAACATATATTATTCAAAAATTTTAAAGTAAATAATTACAATAAAGTTAATAAAAATCATACGGAAAATTAAAATTATTACCATAAAACATAAAAAATAGTAAAAAAATAATTACATGAAGCAATTATTATAACTAAATGTATATAAAATAATTACTATAACAAAACAAATATACTAATTAGAGTGATAAATATATATATTATGAATTTAGTTAATAAAATATTTGTAATCATTTTAATTAATAGTGACTTTTTTTATATTTAATCTTGTGATTTTTTTTACTTCTCTAATTGAGAGATTTTTCACATTAATAATTGTTATGTCTTAATTTGTTTTCTTACTATTTTAGTTGCATGTAACAACAACAACAATAATAATAATTGTAATCATAAAAATAATAATTATTTATTTTACTTAACTAAACAAACAAATGATATAGAAAATAATAATAATAATAATAAGAAGAAGAACAACAACAACAACTGGTTGCAAAACTTACCTGGGATCGTCAATGTAGAATTGAAATTATAGTAACCTAACTTAGTGAAAAAGTAATATGTCTTGAAATTAATTAAACGTATAATTTTTTTTTTACTATTGTGTTAGCCTGATTAGGTTGGATTATCTCGTTTTGATAAAAATTATGTGCATTAGATATAAATTGGTATCATTAGAATTTTCCATACTCCTTAATCAATGACAAAGTAGCAAAATGCATGGTCCATGTGAACAATCATCCCTATAAGATATGTTAGGATTGTATATATTTTTTAATTTATAATATTTTATATCCATATATATTTTTGATTTGGACGCTTAAGAGAATTTGAACATTTATTTTGTTCATTTTTAAAACTTTTGTTCTCTTAATTTAAAAAAATAAAATTATAAATAATTTCTTATGTAAATATATTCAACTTTTAAGATTTTTATTTTTTTATTTTTTATAAAATTAAAAGTTGAAAATTAAAAAAATATTTATCTTATATGATTTTACACTTAATTATTTGAAATGGTTTATTTACACAAGTTTTCTTTAAACTTGCTAGTTTTTATAATGCTTTTAAAATTAAGTCAAAATTTTAAATTATATCATTTTTCAAATACAAAAACCATGTGAACTACATGGATTTCGATCCTTCTTTTGAAGGTACGTAGGCCTTATTCTTGTAGGTCAAGTCCATCTTTTATAAATATTTTATTTTTTATAAATTTAAAATTTTAAATTCCATTTTTTTCTTTACCTTAATAATTTCTCTAGTCCATTCACTCATATCCTACAATAATAGCTTGGCCACTTAGTGAACACACCTTTCTCTTTACTTGTGATAAAATAGCAAGTGAATACCGCTAAGATATTTAAAATAGTCCATCTAATTTATCTTTTACTTTTTTTGTAATTATAATTATCTTTAAGGAATTATTAAAATATTTTGGTTATAATATATTATATAATTAATTTCATGGTAAGTGTTCCTTGAACAAATGTTGTGAGTGCCAACACCTTTTCAACTCATAATTATTCTAAACCATTTTTTTTGTAATTTTCCAAACTATTTTTTAGCAAAAAGACTTGTCTGATCCTTATTTTTTGTTTTTAAATTTTTCATTAAAAAATTAATGACAACCCTTATTTAATTTTTTTAATTAAATAAAATAGTCGTCATTCGTGTTACAACATCCTTCGAGTATGTTGTGATAGGATTTGAAAAGATGATTTTGGGAGTTTTTGTAAGGATTGATTAGTGAAAAGCACAAGGAAGGTGTTTAGCAAGTTTTTAATCGGTGTATTTTAATGAATTTGGGTAGGAAGATGGAGTTTTTGGTGAAGATTTGAGGAAAAAAGGCTAAGCTTGGAAGGCACTGAGAAAATGACGAGCACACCAATATCAAGCTTTAAAAGCTTTAAATAAGATTTCATTGATTTAATTGTACAATTGATTCTAGTGTGAAGAATTTCATACAAAATCAATTCACTAGTTGATTTGAGAGACTAGAACCAGAAATTTATAAATCCTTCCACATGTGAATTGACACACTAGTTGATTTAATGCTTCCAGTATTGAAATTGGCAAATCTTGACACCCTAAATTAGCTTACTAGAATTGCTTGATATTATAAATGATTTGATTGTTTGATATTCATTATTTTGAAATTATATAATATTTATGCTATTTTTTGAAGGTGAATTAAATAGGTGTTATCTTGTATTTATCTCATTGGTTATTGTATGCTCTTGTCAGTGAACAAAAGTGCTGCATGGTGTGAGTTAAAATTAAAGCAATGATTGAAGGCTAATATAATTGTATATAAAAAAGTAATATATGTACTTATGTGAAAGTGATTGTTTTGTTTGTTGAGTTAGTCATCAATTTATTAAGTTTATAATTTATTATTGTTTTTATTTAAAAAAATTTACAAATTGTTTATTACAACTCCTCACCCACCATAGTTAGTTCAGGAGTCAGTATCTCTTGAAATTCTTTCTGAGAGTAGTTATACACTTGTTGGAGGATACTTAGAAAATGGAGTGGATTCATGTAGATAATTTAGTATAAGTTACAATATAAACTCAGCTTGTAAATATTTATTCTGTATATAAAAATGAAATCAATTAATCTAATTACTTAGTCTATTAATAACTATATGATGATGCCACGTTGGATTAGATAAGTTTATGGAAATTGGAAAATAGACTTTATGCTAATCATAGTTAGGTAGGTCGTGACAAAAGGCTAGCCAAACTAGACCATAATCAATTATGCAAGTCCAATAGTTCACTTAATGTTATATAATCGATTACATAATAAATTATAATTAAAAAAAATAATTTCAACATTATATAATCGATTACATAATTGATCATATGTGCCTTAATTTAAAAAAATGAGAGTTATAATTTTATAATACACTTATTTCATTTCCAACTCATATTTGAATGCTCATACATTATTTCTAAGCAAGAAAGGCATACATAGACCTACCTTACTTGATCTTAGTCTTTTGAATCACAATCTTCATCTTTTGAGCTATAACTCATTGAAATTCATCATTTAGAGCTTTATCTTGTATTTAAACTAAGGGTACATTAAAATTTTCTTGATTCTTTATTCATATTTCTAGTTTTTCATCTTTGAGTGAGGAATCTTAAGGATTCTAAAGTGTGATAGCTCTAAGGAATGAATTCTTGTGTGAGATATTATAAGGGAGGGTTTGTATAATTTGAAAGACTTTGTATGGGTTCTCAAGGTTGTTAATCTTGAGAGATTTTAATGCACTAACCATGAAATTGAAGAATATTTGATTTCGAAGAGTGGATATATATAAGGAAGGAATTTCTTCTTAATCGAACTATTATGCATAGTTTACAATCTCTCTTCCCTATCTTTCTTTATTTTTTTCCAATAGTTTATTTTTTACTTTGCATGCTTAATTTGTTGATTAACTATATTGAATCATGAGATAGCAACATTAACCCAATATAACTTGATTAGGTTACCTTTTCTTGTTTTTAAGTATTTAGTTTTAATTACTTTATTTTAGAAAAAAAAAACTTTGATTTTATTAAAGAAATTTTTGAGAAATTCTAATTCATCCCTCTTTTTATATATCCTTATTTTACACTTCTTTCCTCCTTTTAACTAAAATGTTAAAATAAATGAAAATTATCAAAGTGGGCTAGTAAACTCTACTTTGATAATGCCAAATACATGCTAGTTTTTTTTTATTATCTTCTTTTATTTCACCATATATTTAACATCATTAATGAAGGCAAGAATGAATTATTATAATAGAGTAAAAATTAAAATTAATTGTGTTAATTATAAAATTTATAAGACATATTGATCGCTTCATAAATGAGAGACTAAATTAATCAATTTTCTTGTTAAAAATATCACTATAAGATATATATAATTTTTATTAGTCATAAAATAAATTATATATTTTTATTTCAATTTGTTAGATTTATAAAAATATTTAATAAATTTATTTTGATACAATATTAGGATTAAAACAAGTGGCTACTTTTATTTTATATTTTTAAAAGAAAATAAATTTCCTTATTTGTGTAAATATAAAAGGATGGGAATAAAACTTTTAGTCAACCTCAAATTAAAAAGATTCAAATAATTCTCCTTCACTGGATCATTAATATTGAAATAAAATTTGATTGTCTATTTTTATTTGCTAAATCAAGTGCTAGTATAATATGACCATATTATTGATAAAGGAATAATATATGTTAAATTAAAATCAACAAATGTCAAATTATTTTTGACAAATATAGTCATATAATTTTCATTTTTTTAATAAAATTATTATAGAAATATATATTTGTACCTCAGATTTAAGATCATAGCACCAGATAAAATCAAACTATAATTAGTTTAATATTTATCAAATCTAATTTTCATTTGTGGAGCAATATTATAAAATTGTAAGGTGCTTGTATTATTTATTATATGGAAGTACGTACTTTTTATTTATTATATGGAAATATGTACTTTTAAGAACCCTCTAAAATAGGTATTAGATGTGAAAGTCTTCCTAACAGAAAATAAATTTTTAACCTCGTATGAAGTTAGGGAAAAAATTACACTTCTCCTTATTTTTCTTTAGAGAATATAAAACTGTTATAAGTATTATTGCATCTACCCCAACATTGTCAATTGAATTTGAAATATATCACATGATTTAGTATCATAAAAGTAATATTTCATATTATAATTACTTCAATTCTCAAGTTTTCTCTAGAATTCAAGTGATGTTAATTTGTACAGTTCATATAACTTCATTTTTTTAGATACACAATATTTTAAATATTTTATATCATTATATATTTTAGAATATGTAATGATGCTAAATTTTAAACCTTAATTTATACATTAAATTTGAGAAATTTCCATTTATTTATATGTTAAGAAAGGAATATTTCACGATGTTATGTAGTTGCATGTGATTTATTTGATGTATTAACTCTATCATATTTCAAGAATTCGACAGTTTATGCACATGCTGAACGTTGTAATTATAAATTAAGGTTTAAAAATTAGAGCATTTACAAAATTGATATCTTCAACTAAATTTAAACCAAATTTAATAATTAAATTAAAAATGTGAGTATAGCACCTACTTCTGAAAAAATTTTCATTATAAATAAGAAATTTATCATTAATTTATTGACGTTTAAGATTATTAGTCTTTCCATTATACATAAAAGATTTGTTATTAGCCCATTGGTGTTTAAGATTATTAATTATCATGTTATTGTTACCTATGTTATCAAATGTGATACTAGAATATAACTTGTTATCAATTAGTGAGGGTGCAAGGGTTAGGCCGGGCTAAACTTTGCCTTAAATAGGCCGGACCTGTATTGCAAAATATTGATTCAAACCTGGCCTATTAGCTTATATAAGGCCTTATTTCAGGCCTGGCCTGTTAGTCTATTTAAAATCATATTTTTAAATACAAGTTTTTTAAATAGGTTAACAACTTGAGGCTTAAAAGACCTATTATTAAAAAAGTCTTAAATAGGTCAATAGCTTATATAAATTTGTATCAATATATTCTTAAGATGTACTTAATACTACTAAAATTAATATAAAATTTTATGTAAAAACTAATCAATAAAAAAATAAATTCATATACTCATAATATAAAATTACTAATTTAAATATTCAATATTTAATTAAAAGTAAAATAACATCAAGTTGTCATAACATCAAATGTTAACAACAAAGGCAAAAATCATCGTCGTCATTCACTGATAGCAAAGTTTCTCTCTTCTGAAGAACAAGATTCCTCTTCCCACAACACACTGAAACTCTATAGAAGTTTTCCCCCTTTAGCCAATGTCTCTCCTTCTAGGGATAATGAAGATGTTTCCCTATCGAATTCTAAGAGTTATAAGAATTGTTTACTTGGTATTATCCCTGGTGCGTATGAAAAAGCCTTTTTTAAAGAAAGGCAAGAAGTACAAATGGAAGATTCAAATGAGATGATTAATGAAAACGAAGTAGTTTTTCAATTGCCAAATAGTTTAAAGAGTCGAATTTATGAACCATGGAGCATAATGCCGATCGGCAAGGTTTATGGCAAGAAAGTCAATTATTGGTATTTAGATTTTCGCGTTAGAGCCCTCTGGCAACTAGAAGGTAAACTCATGATTTTAGAGGTAGGAAATGACTTTTATATGTTCAAATTTGAACTGCAGGAGGACTATTGCAAAGTTCTGAGTGGCGATCCTTGGTTCATTCTGGATCATTTCCTTGCCTTCAGAAAATGGGAACCGTTCTTCAAACCCTCTTTACCCCGTCTCTCCTCCATTGCGATTTAGGTCCGATTTCTCGAATTACTAGTGGAGTTCTATCACCTATATATATTATTGCAACTTACGAGGACAATTGGAGCTGTTCTAAAAGTAGATTCACGGACTTACTTAAAGGACAAATAGAAATATGCTAGAGTGCGTGTGCAGATTGATCCAAATAAGCCCCTTGTTCAAAAAATTCGTATTGGGAACTATAAACAAGCAGTTTTATATGAAGGTTTAAGCAAAGTGTGTTTTACTTGTGGCCAATTGGGTCATCAAAAGCAGTTCTGTCCCTATGCAACGGAACTAGAACAAGTGCCACAAGCTCTTTCCATGAATCAGCAAACAATGTAGAACCAGGAAGCTTTACAAAACCTAGAAAAGAAATAGGATAATGAATAGATTCTAATTAGATTAGCTAGTCAGAAGATTAATGATAACAATGATGCCAACATGCATGCTTATGGCCCTTGGATTTTGGTAGAAAAATGACAGAATAGATAAAATTGTAAACAATTGGAGGCCCAGAAAAAACATGTGCCTAATCCAAAAAAAAGGCCTAGGCCCAAGAACCTTGAGTCAAGTGCTCCTCCCATCAACTTGGTTTTTAAAAACATCCCTTTAGTGTCTCGGGAACTGATAAATCACTAATCATTTGGGAATTTGGACATGGTGATAGATACAATGGATCTTCCAGTAACTTCTCAAACTTTACCTATTGATAGCACTAACCCAAAACCTATAGTTACTTCATCCACCTCCAACCATGGTAACCAGTTCCTAAAAGAGCTTATTAACATTAATAACCAAGGAAGCGATACAGGAGCAAGTTACCCCGAAAGTATTATGGGGTTACCTTTATCAGGGGAGATTCAAGGAGATTTCAGAAGAAAATCTGGACTGGATCACCCTAGACCTGACTAACCTCCTTGCCAACTTTGACCTGAAGCATGTAGTAGCATGGAAGGATTTGATCTTTTTCAAACGCCTATCAAATGGCTTAGATCTTGTTCCCCTTGAGGAAGAAATAGCATAAACCTTAATTCCTCTAAACATCCTTCACATGGACGATACACCTAGCTAGATTTGCTTGGGGACTCAGTTGAACCTGCCTCTTCCAAGGAGTCGCCCTTGTTGTCGTCCCCTTATAGTCCATTTCAACTTATAACCCAGCAAACATGGCAAGAGATGATACAATTAAAGAATGAAGTTATAGGGTTAACCTCTCTGACTTTAACTTACAGGGGAAGGAAGCCAAGGGCTCATTTCTTAGCAATGGACAATCAGATCCTCAGCAGTCGGCTGAGCATAACCAATACTATAATAGAGGATTGCAAGTTGTACAACAGGATACTTGTCCAGGTAATCTGTCAATTTGAAGGTTTACCTTAAAAATTTGCTAGGATTTTTTTTACCAACTCTCAATCAATTATGAATAAGTCTAATTTTGGCATTTTGGTCTAGAATGTGCAAGGAGTACAATATCCCGATTTCAAAAAGTTGTTGAGAGAGATGCTGAGATAAGAGAAAGTTAAATTACTTGTGCTTATGGAAACCAGATTAGATGGTGATAGAGCTCGTGCTTTAGCTGTAACTCTTCCTTTTTCCAATATGGAGCTTATAAACACAATTGGGTATGCAGGGGACATATGGCTATTGTGGAATTAAGAGAAAATTTAGGTAGATATAGTTAATAAATTGGAGCAGGAGATTCGTGCCATGATAAAGGTAACCCGAAATTCACCTCCCTAATTTTTAAGTGGTATTTATGCTAGCCTAAATTTTAAAAATTGTAAAATCTTATGGAGCAATCTTAAAGCTATAGCTGATGCTCATTCTTTATCGTGGTTGGTTCTTAGTGATTTCAATGCAGTCTCTTCCGAATCTGAAAAGTTTAGGGGAGCTTAAATTAACCTTCTAAGGCTAAAAGCTTTTAATGATTGCCTAGACTATTGTAACTTAATTGATATGAGTTTTATGGGTCCTCGCTTTACATGGACAAATTATAGGAAAAGAAAACACCTTATTTTGGAAAGACTGGACCGTGTTTTGTGTAATGATTCTTGGTGACTTCTTTACCCTAAAGCTAAAACTTTTCATTTACCTTGTATTAAATCTAATCATTGTCCTATTTTAGTTTATCTTAGTACTATACATAATTTGACTTTGGAAAGACCTTTCTGTTTTGAAACATGCTGGTTAACCCACCTTGATTTTGCTCAGATTGTTCTCAATTGCTTGGCTAAGAATCTATCCCGTTATTATGCCATTAGTGATTTCACTTCCTATGTTAAATGATGGAATGTTCATGTTTTTGGAAATGTTTTTTTAAAAAAAATAACGAATTCTTGCTAGATTAAAGGGAGTGCAGAACTCTTTAGCCTTAGGGAGATTTGAAACCCTTCAAAGACTTGATAATTTCCTTCAAAATGAGCTGTCGACCACCCTTAAGGAAGAAGAATAACTTTGGATCATAAAATCTAGGATAGATTTAATTACTGATGGAGATCCTAACACTTATCTTTATCATCTTTCTACCATCATTAGATGAAGGAAGAATAGAATTGAGGCTCTAAAAAATGATGCAAGGTTGTGGATGTATAATCTTAGGGAAATACATTAATTCAATTTTGAGAAATTTTGTTAGAGATTTCAAACTTCCCTTAGTCTTTCTAGAATGGTTAGTCAGAAACCTGATAATTGGATTAGTTTCATTGATCAGTCAAAAATTGATTCTCTAGTTTTCCTTCCCTCAGAAAAGGAAATCTGGTTTGCTTTAAAATTTCATAAAGTTAATAAAGCTCCTGGACCTAATGTCTACATTTAGGTTTTTTTCAAAGATTTTGGCTCTAAGTTAAGTCTTCGATTTTAAATTGTGTCCAACATGTGTTCTATAGTTTTAGTGTCCTTGCCTGGCTAAATTCCACTTTAATTATTTTGATCCTCAAAGGAAAGTCGCAGGCAACTATTAATGATTTCAGGCCTATCAGTTTGTGCAACTCAATTTTGAAAATTATCTCAAAAATTTTAGTGGATAGGTTAAAACCTTTTCTTAATGATTTGATATCCCCCTTTTAGTCTTCTTTTATAGCTAATTGCAAGCTTGTTGATAACATTATTATTTTGAGAGAAATAGTGCACACGATTGATAAATCTAAGGCTAAGGTTGGCTTTATGACTTTGAACTAGATATGGAAAAGGCAGATGATTCGTTATAGTGGAGCTTTATCAGAGATGTTTTAAAGTTCTACTATTTTCCTGATAACTTTATCAAACTAATTTTAAGTTTGATCTTTGGTATGTCCTACCAAATTTTGTTTAATGGTGGTAAAATAAATCCTTTATTCCCTCAAAGAGGCCTTAGACAAGGCGACCACCTGTCCCTTTATCTCTTCATTTTATGTATGGAATATTTGCATGTGCTGATTGAAGATAAATGTGTTAATAAACTTTGGCATCTGATAAAAACCAACAAAGGTTTATAGTAGTAGTTACAATGTTTATGATGATCCTCCTAGTTTTGTTTCTTTGATATTAAACGCAGACATTAAGGGTGTATACACCCTGAGACTTCTGTAATCTATTTTTGTTTTGAATGCATTTCCAGTTTCTATAAAAAAAAAAATTTAACAATAAAGGCAAATTAGTTCACTATAAATTATATAACAAATATTTAAAATATTTAATTTATATAACAAGCTTGAAAAAAAGTCTATATGTCATTACCTTTATAATAAATAAATTTAAATAAAAAATGTTAAATAAATTGGCCTAATAGACCTGTAAGCTAGATTTAAAATAAAAAGATCTTACCTATTTAATTAAAAAACTTTTATATTGACCTTAACCTAACTCATTTAATTAAATAGGTTGAGCCAGGCTGGGCCATATCCCCCTAATAGGCTGCTCAGCCCATTTGCACCCTTATCAACTAGTTTTATCCTGTGTTGTACTATGCATGGAATAGAACATAGAATTTCATAATAAAATTAATCTTTTATAATAAAAGTGATTTAGTTTGCTAATTTATCATATAATATTCACCCAATTATAATTACAATAGTCTTAATCATTTGGTCTCTAAGAAATTTGTATATTATGCATTATATTTGACTCATTTAATTAAATAGGCTAAGTTGGGCTGGGCCTAAATTAGGCCGAGTCATATGCGTCAGATAGGCCACTCAACCCATTTGCACCCTTATCAACTAATTTTATCCTGTGTCGTACTATGCACGGAATAGAACATAAAATTTTATAATAAAATTAATGTTTTATAATAAAAGTGATTTAGTTTGCTAATTTATAAAACAATATTCACCCAATTATAATTACAATAGTCTTAATCATTTAGTCTCTAAGAAATTTGCATATTATGCATTATAACAAATAAAAGGAGGATTTTTATCTTCCTAAAAATGAACTAAACTGCTAACCATAATTTCAATTGCTTATTAAGTATATAATTTAAGTTCTAAACTTCATAAGTAGCGAAAAAAAAATATATTATTGAATTATTCCATGTAATTCAAGAGTAAATTAAACTTATGAAATTAAAGTAATTGATATTGTTAAAAGAAAAAGGGCCAAAACTTTACATAAGCATTGTTATTCAATCCTTCAAAGATTTAGAATGACTTGTCAATGTAAATATTTTTATCTATCTGTTTACAGAGTTTAAAATTAATTCACTATTAGTATAAAATATTTTATATTATTAATAAATAAGAAAAAGATAAATTATTAAAAAATAATTGTAATGAAAATTTTTAATTTACATGGATCAAATTTAAATCCTCTAATGTGATCAACTTAATTTATTATTAAAATGAAATAGGACATATAAATTGTTTTTTTTTACAATCATATTATTATTTATTAGAAATTAGAAATTATAAACAATTATGTTTTTATACTATAATTTTAGGTAGATCTTCTTTTGACAAATATGTGTGTTTATAGATGGTGTAAAGAGAATAAAGAAGGAAAAAAATATAACACTTGTAAAAAAGGAAAACTTGTGATAAGTTCAAATCTTCAATTAACTAAAAAATAATAAAAGTTAAAAATAAAATATAGAATCAAGTAATTCGATTAAATTAAAATTTTTATTTATTTAAAATAATTTTATAAAGATATATTATATTATATATATATATATATATATATACACACACACACTATATAGTGACATTATAATGTTTAAGTTTTGAACAACAGAAGTGAAAATAAAGGAAAAAAATTCAATGGAATAAAAAAAATAAGAAAAATAGTATATGAGTTGTAAAATTTTGTTAAAATCTTAATTAATATATACTTAATTTGAAATAGAATATTTGAAAATTAATATCAAGAAAATATAAATGAAATTTAAATAAATATATTTGATATTTTAATTTTAGAATATTCTTTATTTGGAAGTATAATATGAAATTAATTAATTTCATATTAATGTATTAATTTATTTACAATTTATTTATTAAAATAAAATATATCATGTTATATTCAAAGATATTAATACTTAAATTGTAAATAATGGTAGTGAATATGAAAAAAAATGAAAAAATGTAGGAAAAAAGGGAGAGAATGGTAAAGCAATATTGGTTAAAAATAAAAATTATAATTAAATAATTAAATTAATTAATATTTAAATTATTTAAAATATTTTTTATAATAAATATATTGTGTACTTGTGTTTTATTATACTACTTGGTGATATTGGTGCCTAAACTACAAATAACAGTAGTAATTTGGATAAAAAGAATAAAAATATACAATAAAATATGAAATAAAATAAAATAAAATACTCTGTAAGTTGTAAAATTTTGATAAAATCTTAATTGATATATATTTGATTTAAAATATAAAATTTTAAAATTGATATCAACGAGCTATTTTAAAATTTTAAATAAATAATTTTAATTTTATATTTTAAATACTTTATAAAAAATACAATACATAATTAATTAATTAAACTAATACTTTTTACATTAAAATTTTAACTTATTTAATATATTTTTGTAAAATATATATCACACAATAATATTTAAATGAGTTATAAAAAAATAGAAGGGGAAAAAATGTAGAATGAAGAATAAAACAAAAAAATAATAATAATAATAATAATAATAATAATAATAATAATATATGTATATGTATGAAATAAAAAAATAGAAAAATAAAAAAAGGGAGAAGAAACTCTAGTGGGAATTAGGAAAATGAAAGGAGAACAAGTGGCAAGCAAAATTTAAAAATGATAGATCATATTTAAGATTAAGATACTTCTCATATAGAATAAATAGATAGACAAGTACATGGAGGTCCCGTTCACGCAAATACCCAACAACCCCATTAACTATATAAATCCCATCAAAAGAAGGTTTTAGAACTCTACCCAGTGTGTATAATTCACCTTTTAAAATTTCAATGCACAGTTATGCATATGGGGTGTATTCATCCACGGTGTACTTTAATCTCCTATTATCAATTGTTAAAAAATCCCACCGGTGCTATTGACTAATTCGATTTTAACGAAACTCTCACTTTATGTCATACCTATTGAATACTTAAAATAGAAATCGAAACTAATTAATGGATCACATATATAATAAATTTGTGTCAATAAATGAAACAAAAATAAATTATAAAATAAAATTATATCTGATCATAAATTATCATTCCATCTAAAATTCGTGCAAAAAAAAAGTGAAGAAAGAACAAACAAGTTCATAGGTCTGGGAAGAGTGCATAATTATCATTCCTTTGTACGCTGGGCCGGCAATTTGAATAAAGTTGTTCGGCCGCGACGACTTCGTTTCGTGAATGGTTGGCTCCGCTTAATTCGTAATTTGTTTTTATTTCGTTCGAATAAAAATTTTAATTTATTTAATAATTTAGATTGAATATAATTTATTTTTATTCAATATATTTAATTTACGAGTAACACACACACACACATATCAATGTTAATAGAATTATGATTTTACACACACATATCAATGTTAATAGAATTATGATTTTGTCTTTAATTAATTTGTAGGTGTTAATAGGATTTCAGCTTACTTTTAATTATTTTATATTTTAAATTTATGTATTTATCATAAAATTAGATTTAATATTAAAATAATTAATTTATTAGTTTATTAACAAATAATTCATTTTTATATTAACAAAATTTTTTATCATTATTAAACTAATTATCAAGTTCTATTATTTCAAATTAAGTACAAATTAAATTTTTTATTATTTTAATTCAAGTTTGGACTTATAATTTTTTATCTGGCTATATTTAGCTAAGTCAGAATTCAATAAGTCCACCCTTACTTATATGCAATCAAGCTCTTTTGATTATAACAAGACAATCACAATTACTTATAGGGTACTCACGACTTTCTTTAATATAATAAATTTGGTCAATTTACTTATCATAAAATACTTAAGAATAAAAGCCTATAAAATAATATATTTACATAAGTTTAAGTGATAAAATGGAGCTCAATTATAATATGATTGTGAATTTAAACCTAATCAAATATTCTATATTATTTATATATTCATTAATTTAGTATCACAAATTATTACTTATTATACAATGACTTCATAGAGTTGCATGAAATTAAAATTATTTGATTATATATATTAAAAACAAATAATTATAATTAAATAATTTAAATTTTTTTCACTTCACTGTAAATTTTAAAACCCTTAAAATATTGTAACAGGTATCTCATAACGATTTTAACAGATATGTGATATAAACAATGAAACAAAACAGGGGGCAGAGTAGAAAATGAATGGAAAATGACAAATATACCATCAAGGAGGCCAAGCTATAACTGCAGTTAATTGAAGAGAAGGACAGTACACATGGTATCTCACCCAACGTTAAGGATAAAATGGCACTTTCCTAGGAATTGCATTGCCCAAAGGAGTGGTAAGGCAAAAATTTTAAATTAGAGGATCGAGAATAAAATAGTATAATATTATAAAATTTAGGTAAGATTATATAAATTTTAATAATATATATTATATTAAATGTTGAAGAGAAGGGTGGTTGGGCTTATTCTAGTCCCTTTTGTCTCTGCCGCCACAAAATAAAATAACTCATGCATCAAGGTAATATAATATATATATGTACACGGTATGTGCACATCTTTTAACTAAGATAAAGAATAATTACGATCTTCATTTTCTCTATTTATTTAAAAATTTCATGTAGTGTATATATATATACACACACACCTTGTATTATTCATGAGTTTCACTTCTAGATTATGATTTTATGAAAATGTGACAATTTCTTCACAAAATTTATCATTTTTTCCCATAAAATATCATAAGGATTTAAGGTATGAAGCTATAACCTTTTTATAAAATCTTGTAATTATTTTATAAAAAAAGTATAAATAATTATATTCACAACATAAAAACATTTAAAATACTTTATAAAAAAGGAAGAAATTTCCATGCACCCCAAATGGTGGTGATGATGTGTGGTGCATGGTTGCACTGTTAGATGTGCGGTGATGATGACTTTGTACCATTTATTGGAAATATGAAAAACAGACGGTCTGAATGGAAGAACCGAAGAAAAATTTAGCAAATCGGCCCTTCGTTATGGACGCTTCACTTTCTTGCCCATTATCTACTTTTCTATTCAATGTTTATTGTGTCATCAGTGAATTTCTTTCCTAACCTCAAATAAATAATTAAATATATATATATATATATATATATATATATATATATATATATATATATTAAAAACATTGCGTAAAAGAATATTTTTCAAATTCCAATTGTAGAACTGTGACGTGTAATTATGGAATAAGCTACTACTTTTCGACTAGCATTTCTATGATGAGCAATTATTTTTTAATAACTTAAATATAAAAACTTTCATAGTATTATAATAATCATGATATAATTACTTCTATATTAAATTATTATGATGTGAATATATTATTTTTATTATAAAAATGATTTAAGTAAATTAATGATTTAATATAAGATATATGTTGATTGAATTAGTTAATTATTATTTTATGAATTTAAATTTGATATATTGTGAATGAAAAATATTTTACACTATTAATGAATCAAAAGATGCCATGTGATTAAAAAATTAAAATTAATTAATAAAATTTACTTATAGTAAATAATTTTAATAATATAACAATACATGAATGGATGATAATGTAAAATCTATTTACACTAACTATGGATCAAATTTAAATTTATATTCTATTTATTAATAAAAGTATTTAAAAAAAAGTCAAATTATTTTTAAATTTCTCCAAATTTTTTCATATAAATTTTCAAATACCATATTTAAAATTAAATTAAATATACATAAGATTTCATTAAAAGATTGTAACTCAAGTATTGTTTTTATTATTTACGATTCAAATTTTAATATTTCTAAATAGAATAGGTATAATATAATATATTTTACTTGTAATTCGGATACCAATAACACTGAGTAATATAGATATAAAATTAAAGATATATTTTATTTTATTATAAAATATTATGATTAAGTTATTATTTTTTATTTAATTAAATTATTTGATTGTATATTATATTTTTAACTCTTAGTTCATTTAAAAATATTTTTACAATAAAAACATATTATGTTACATTTATAATATTTATTAATATTACATTTAAACTTTAACATCAATAGTGATTTAAAAAAAGAAAATACTACAATAGAGTAGTTAAAAGGAACAAACATAGTATGCGGATTATAAAGTTTAGATAAAATTCTAATTAATATATTTTTAATTTAAAATATAGTACTTGTAATTTGAAATAAAAATATTAAAAAATTATAAATAAATACATTTAATATAAATTTTTAAATGCTAATTTAAAAATAATCTTACCCACACAATACACCAAGTTAAATTTCATATTTTCTTAGAATCATATTTTTAAGTTTCTTATTTTAGTAAGCTATCTCTTCATTTTTTTTTTTTTTGGGGTCCTGCAACTCATTCTCTTTACAATCACTTAACTATGTAATATATAATTTGAACCATTTATCTAATGATGCAAGGATACACTACTAAAGGTCTTAGTCATCACCAAACATATAATAAAATAGATAAAAGGAATCAAAATATGTGAGAGTTATAGTAATAAAAAATAAAAATTGAATATTTAATTAAGTAATTTAATAAAATTTATATTTTAATTTATTTAAAATAAAAATAAAATATATCATATTAATTTATACTATTTAGTAAAGTTATTATCTGAGTTATAAACAAGAGAGTTAAATATGAAAAAAGGAAAAAAATGTAATGGGATAAATAAAAATAAAATATGTAGTATATAAAGTCTAAAGTAATAAGATTTAAAAATAAAATATATTATTAAATAGTTTAATTGAAATAATCACAATTTATTTAAAATATTTTTATATTAGTAAAAAAAATATTATATTATGCTATATTTATATTATTTAATAATATTATCATTTGAAAAATAGGAAAAAAAGGCAATGCATTAGATTAGAGAGAAAATAATGCATTAATTATAAAAGTAACATAAAATTAAAAAAATATAAATATGAAACTGAAAGTGTGTATATATATATATATATATATATATATATATATAAGGTAGTTAAAGAGTTAAAAGATATGATTTAAGTTTTTATAATAAAAATATTTATAATTAGATGAATTTGCATGAAGAATTAGAGTAGAGTACAAAAAATCGTACAAAAACCTATAAATATATATATATATATATATATATATATATATATATATATATATATATATATATATATTTATTTAATTATTTATTTGAGGTTAAGAAGGGAATTCATTGACGCGACAATAAATATGAAATAGCCAAGTAGATGATAGGCGGGAAAGTGAAATCTCCGTAAAAGGCAATTTATTAAAGGCCATGACTACCACGCCTTAGGTAAAAGTACAGGTATCACAACGTTAGACACTTGTCACTTAAAGAAACGCTGGATGGAAAAATTTTCTGTTGAAGGGAGAGGGAGAACTTGCGTAGTTGGTTTTCTAAAATTTCTGTTTTCAACCCAATAGAATTTATATATTAACAAAAGACCTTAACCAAATTAGGCTGGACTATTATTTCAAATTTATCTAAGCAAATTTTTTTCTGCCTGTTAGCTTGGGGAATTTTATATTTTCTTATTCTTATATTGTACATTTAAAATTAGAATTTTAGAAATAAAGTATGAAAATAATTTACCAAATATGAATTTCAACTTTTTAAAAAATAATTTTTTTAAAAAATAATAAATAAACAAATTTAACAACTCTTGATTTGCTGAAATTGAGTTACAACAGCTTCGGGACATAAGCTGTTATTCCGTAATTGCTAAAAAAAGGACAATGTCATATTCAATGAATAAATACTCGTTCCGCTTTGATTGATACGACTGAAATTTTTCGATTCCCTTAATGAAGAGCTGCCAGTAGATGCGAAGGAAAGACTTTCGGAGAGAAGGATAAATTTAGAAACATGCAATTATGGAGGAACTACAGTAAATATAGATCATGAATCAAAATCTTGAAGAAGAGTTTGAGTTAAAAAATAATAATAATAATAAAGAAATTTAGAGCTCCAGTGCTATTCTGCCTTCATGGACGAGACTTCCATCCCCTAGTTTAAAACTGGGGTGAATAAACCCTGGGGACGTGGCAACTTCATTGCCACATAGGCCACAAGGTGAAGAAGCAGACAAAATAAGACAGCTGTATTTGGAGCACCGGAAACCGACATTTTATGAAAAGCTGTTCTTTGATTTGAATTTATACATTGTCACATGAAAATTTCTAATTACAAGTTGATCCTTTTCTTAAAAAATATTTCTAATTTTGCCACGAATAACATTACTTCTATTTATATTTTAATAAGTAGAATTTTTTGACAACATAATTAAGTAGATATTAAAGAGGAAGGATTTTGATATACTATTGACGTAATGATATATTAATGCATCATTGAATTTAACTACGTATTAAATTTAATTTTTTTCTAAAATTAGATCTCACACTTCATACAATATTAGATTAATGATTAAATTTGATTGTATATTAATATATTACTATATTAGTGGTGCATTATAAAATTTTTCATATTAAAATTTAGGTAGTTATTCCCTTACTAATTAAAATATGCTTTTATTTACATTTTGATGAATAGTTTGACATTATAATTAAGTAAATATAAAAATTTAGGAAGTAATTTTTTTATTTATCAAAATGTAAGTAATATTAGCATAATAAAACTAGAAATAAGTAGGCACCATTCTTAAAAAAATTCAAGAAGGATTTATTGATAAAACTAGGATAATGATTAAAAAAGAATTTCATTAAAAAGAAAAAATAAATTAGTTAAATTTCATTCAAATAATATAAAATTAAAGGACGCCTTAAAGATGTTTTGTTGCCTCCTAATGTTTGTTATAAGATTAGTTCAATGTCTGCGTCAGGTTGATGTTCGATGTTCGGTGTGATGGATCACTTTTTTTTTATATTTTTGTATTATAAAAAATAAAATTAAATTGTAATAAGTATGAATTAAATGTTTATTAAAATGAAAAATATACAATTAATTGATATTATGTAATTAAATGTTCATTAAGGTAAAACACTGCATATATGCTCAAGATGGTCAATAAAAATAAAATACTAAGAAAAAAATATTTAAAAAGGCTAAAAAAAATGCTCTTAATAGTGATAGAGAAAATATTTAACTTAACTTTGTACTATAATAGAGAAAATGTTCAACTTAGTACTCGGAGGATGTGTATCTCTAAATTGTAAAATACACTTTAGGTTTTTTATCAAAAATTAAGAAAATGATTAGTTACAAATTTAAAAATTATTTTTTATTAATTATTACCTTAATTTTAGTTGTGATATTTAATTTTATTCTTTAAAATACATCTTCCAAGGTGATCCATAACATGAAAATAAATGTAATTGAATAAACAAAAAGAAGGAAAACAATGTGTAAGATATAAAATAATAAGAATGACAAATAAAATATGTATTAAAATTCAATTAAATAAATTTTTTATCACATGTAGCATTTTTTTAATAAAATATGTATTATATTATATTTATACACATTAGTGATATTAGAATCTAAGATGTAAATGATAAAAGTAGATATAAAAAATAAAAAAATAAAATTATCAATTTTATTTTTAAAATTATAAATTATTGATAAAATAAATTTTAAATTATATTAAATAGTCAATTTCATCCTTAAATAATAGTTTGTATAAATAATTTTATTTGTATAAATATTTAGGATAAAATTATTTGTATGAGCTATTATTTAAGAAAAAAAGTTAGATATTTTATTAGCTCTTTATAATTTTATGAATGAAATTTTTCAAAATAAAAAATATGTAATGAAACAAATAAAATGAAAATAAATGATGTGTAAGTTATAAAATGATAAAAGTTAAAAGTACAAAACGTAAAAAGCAATAAATGTGTGAATTGTAAAGTAACTAGAATTATAAATATAATATATAATTTATTAATATAATTATAAATTATTAATTTATCAAAAATTTAAATTTAAAATATTTTTATGATAAAAAATACTGTGCTATATAAATATTATATTATAGCATTTACATTCAAGTTATAAAAAAATAAAAATGAGTAAAAAAATATTTAATGGATTGAATAAAAAATAATATATAAATTATAAAATAATATAATATAATAAATAAAAAACATAAAAAGCGATTGGAAGGGAAGAAGAGGGAACGAGGGAGGCGGAAGTATATATTAAAACATTTAAGGGAACAAGTTGCAATAATATTCTGTTGCTTGAAAAATTGACTTCTTTTACAGTTGGCAGTTACTTTTAAATTTTTTGACTGGGGTTAATTAACCCTCAGGGTATGGAAGTCGTGGCCCTGCTTTCATGACACTTGGCAGATCCAGTTAGAAAGAAGTGGAAAGGAAGGTCTTCGATCTTTCGAAACTGCCCAATTCAAATGGCGATTCTCCTTGCTCTGGTGGCGTGGGGTGCGGGGTTACCGGAACATTGTCTCTGACAGTGCATACGGGGAGCGTAAAATTTTCAAAATCATTAACTTGAGTCCTTCAAATTTGAATAATCTATTTTTCATATTGACATTGATAGGCCAGTCAATGTTTACACGTGTCGCCTTATCTTTTGTCCATCAACATTGTCCTCAGCGTGTGTCACTGCCACCCTGGCTTTCACCTTTCAAAATAGCACTGGTAGTGATAATTTCCATTTTTGTTTGTTAATACAAAAATAACAAAAAATAATTAGTAAAGAAAAAGAAGAAGCAAACGGTGTGAGGCCAAAACGCAGCTCCATTCAAACGAGTGTATGAACAACAGCTTACAAATCTGTGTAAAATAAAATAATTTTGTGAAGTAACACATTTTAATATATAATTAAACTAAATAATAATTAAATATTATTAATATAATAATAATATCTAGACCATATATATATTATAATATAATTATTTAGTATGTGCATACACCCTAATTCTACATTAATTATGATGGACCAATTAATTCTAATTAGGTTATAATTACGATTTGGATTCCCACCTACATCCTTATAAAGTGAGCTGCAATATTCCATCAAATTGTAATTTTATTATTTTCATAATTCTCTCTGAGGCTCACCTGAGGATGTGTGGACAGTAATCCAGCCAATTGATATCATCTTTCATCTTCCACAAATTTTTTGATCTAATCTTATGGATACAATAGGAGGACCAGGTAATTTTAAAACTCTTTGTTTTATTTGTACAATTCTTGTATTCTTCTTTATGGATTTATGGTTGTATGAATATTGAAATATTTTTATATATTATAAAATTTCAACAATTGGTACCAAAGTTAGAATCCATATTGATGAGTCAAATTGTACAAATTATATTTTGATATTTTATTTTATCTAGTATGGATTATCTGATTATGAGCAATTTTTAATTATCTTGACAAATTTATAAAATTTTGAAATTTTTTTCTTCAGTACATTGAACTCTTGAAATTAGGAATTTTGATTTCAAGAAAATTTGAATCAATTAAAGTATGAATTCTGTTTGTTTGAATATGTAGAACATCATATTGTCACTTGTTTATGGTTCTATATATATGCACATACTTCTAGCATCCTATTTGGAATTTATGTAAGGGATCTTCATGTTTACTGGTTTCAATTTTTTTCTTTTTCATTAATGTATGATTTTGTGTTCGTGTAATATATAAAACAAAGATTGTGTTTTAATTTTTATATAAAACAAATTTCTTCGCTTTCGAATTTGGGATTTTATATATAAATGATATGACATTCACTTTATATACATAAAAAAATTTTAATGATTTTTTGTACATATTATATATAAATTTTGGTTTAACGTTCTGGATATATATAAATATATATATATATATATATATATATATATATATATATATATATATATATATATATATATATATATATATATATATATATATATATATATAATTTGATTTGACTTTTCTTCACGTATGTTTTATGTCTTTTGGCCTTTGATTTATATTCTATTGATTTATATATATTCATGCCTAATTTTACATATATGTCTTTGACGTTTTATATATATGTACTTTCGTGTTTTATGTTATATATATATATATATTGTTTCTCTGACGTTTCATATATATATATACTTTCATGTTTTATGTTATATATATATGGTTGTGCTCTACTTTTCGAGCTTGAATTTTTGATAATTTTGTTATAATTTTTTGGAAATAAAATATTTTTCATTATTTTTTGTTTTAATTTTTTAAGTATTAATTTAATTGCATTTTAGTCTGAAATTTTTATTGTGTAATTTTTGTATAATTGTGTACTATGTAAAATTTTTCTGAATGATTTTTATACTGTATGCATATTTTCTTAATTTTATCATTAATATGCAATTGATTATTTAATTTATACAAAGATTACAATTGCTCATGTTATGCTTTAAATTTTATGTAATCAAACTCACCTATCGTGGGTTAATTGCATAAAATTCTTATAATGTTTTATTTAATATATATATTATATTGATTAATTACTAGTATGATAATTAAATTTTGCAATAATAAAGATTAGGAGAGTATTATATTAATAGAAATTATACTCTATCAGTATAATTCTATTAATGTAGTTAATAGGTGATAACATGAGTATTAAAATTATATGTTACTTTTCTAAAATTTTTAAATACCTTATCGGTGTTAAGTTTTAGGAATTTAACATGTAATTCTTGTATTATGTTATAATACTTATACCTCATCAGTACTAAGTATCATAACATTATAGTGTAAATAATTACATAATTATGAGAAAAATTTAAGCATGATTATTGTTCAAACATGCTATGTTGTTAATCTATGATTAATTTCATAAATTTTAATAATTTTCCTCAGTTTTTGTTCTTATATAACTAATCTCTGTGAAAACTTTAAATGGGATCAATCATGAAGACTGAGTGGAATCTTTGAAATTGTATCTAGTGGTCTCCAATCTTGATCTAACTTTGTGTGAAGAGGAATCTGAGATCAATGAGGAGTCAACTTCTGCTTAAAAAGCACAATATGAAAAATGGACTCATTCTAATAGAGTCTGTCTCATGGTAATAAATTATACTATGGATAAAACTATAAGACAGAGTATTCCTGATAGTCAGAAGGTGAAAGCATTCTTAGATTCAGTAGCCAAAAAATATATTAAATTTGATAAAGCTAAAAAAAGACAGTATTTGTCTTTATTGAAGAAGATTGTGTATAATGGAGTGAGTGATGTTTGAGAGTATATAATGAAACCGGTACATTATTACAACTGATTGAAGAGTATGAATGTTGATCTGGGAGATAGTTACTTAATTTAACGAGTTTTGGAGTCACTTCTTCCTCAATTTGATATGCTAAAAATATCATACAATACTCAGAAAGGAGAATAGACCATTAATGAAATAATTTCTATTGTGACTCAAGCAGAAGAGGATATGAAGAAAATAAAGTGGCAAATTTTATCTCTTATGGTTCGAATTCTGGACAAGTAAATAGGCCCTTCCAGAAGGACAATAAGAAAAAATCTAATCATGAAAGGAAGAAGAATGATATGAAGGAACAACAGCATAAGCTTAAAAAAGCCTTGTTTAAAGGAAATTGTAAATTTTGTAAAAAGTATGGGCATAAAAGGGTAAACTGCTTTAAATTCAAGAAATGGCTTGTAAAGAAGAAAAAAGGTAACCCTTTGGCTCTAGTTTATTTTGAATCCAATAGTATTGAAGTTCTTTCTAACACTTGGTGGCTGGATACTGGTGCCACTATCTATGTCACTAATTGCTTGCAGGCGCTAAGAAATCTAAGGAAGTCAAGTGAGAATAAAACGGCTTTGAAATTGGAAAATGGAGATAAAGTACAAATTGAACACATATTTCTTTATATTTGTCCATTGGTCATGTTTTAAAATTGAAAAACGTTGTTTTTGTACCTTTTATGAGAAGGAATTTAATTTCTATAACTTGTTTGGACCAAGATGGATATTCACATTTATTTGGAAATAATAAATTTAAGTTATATTATGACTCCTGTATGGTTGGAACTGGTACTTTAAATAGTAGTTTATATAAAATTGATTTGGATAATACTTTTGAAAATTGTATCAATACAATTGTTGGAAATAAGAGACTAAGATTAAATGAAACATCTTTAATGCTTTGGCATAGAAGATTAAGCCACATCTCTAAAGAAAGAATGAAATGATTTTACCCAAACTTAACTTCTCAGATTTCAACATCTACGTAGATTGTATCAAAGGAAGACTAACGGCTAGAGTTAGAAAAGGGAAGAAGATTAGGAAAGAAAGTGTTCTAGAATTGATCCATACTGATGTGTGTGAGCCTATCTTACCTAATGCAATGGGAGGCTTTAAGTATTTTATCACCTTTATTAATGACTATTTGATATTTGGATGGGTGGAGCTTCTTTCTAAAAAGTCTCGAGCATTAGAAGCCTTCAAAAAGTTCAGAGTTGCAATTAAACTAAAACTGGAAAAGCAAATTAAATGTGTACATTCAGACAGAAGTGGTGAATTTTATGGCAAATATGATGAAATTGGAAGAAATCCTAGTCCTTTTGCAAAATATTTATAAGAGTGTGGAATAGAAGCTAGTTACACTATGCTTAGCACACCAGGGCAGAATGGAGTTGCAGAACGAAGGAACAAAATGCTCATGGAGATGGTAAGATGTATGCTAACTCATTCTACTTTACTAAAATTTTTATGAGGTGATGCTTTAAGAACAGTTGTGTATGTGTTGAATCAAGTTCCGAGCAAATCTATGCCAAAAACTCCATATGAGCTAATGTATGGTAAGAAGCCTAGCTTGAAACATTTTCATGTTTGGGGTTGCAAAGCTAAAATTAGGCTTTATAACCCATATACTAAGAAACTTGAAGCAAGAACAATTAGTGGATATTTCATTAGGTACTGCATTGGTTCAAGAGGAAGTAAGTTTTATTGCTCATCTCATTCATCAAGAGTTATTGAGTCAGATCATGCTATCTACTTTAAGGATGAGTTGAATAGTAGGAGAAAGTCACTTCAAATATCTATAGGAGAAGAATAAAGTAATGTCTCCTGAACGACTGATAAACAAAATGTTGTTCCTTTAATAATGCCTTTCGATGAACCATCTCATATAAAGCTGCGAAATGATCTAGATTAACCCGTGATTGAACCAATCCAACTGGTGAATGAACCAAATAATGTAATAGAAGAAGTTCCCCTAAGAAGATCACAGAGAACTCGTCGTCAGGCAATTTTAAATGATTATGTGGTTTATTTGCAAGAATATGAGTTTGATGTGAATGATGATTCTGATCTTATTAGCTTCTGAAAAGCTATTTCAAGTTCCAATTCTTCAGAATGGATTCATGCAATAGAGGATGAAATAAAGTTAATGTATAAGAATAATGTATGGGATTTGGTGGAATTACTTGCAGGATGTAAACCAATTGGGTGCAAATGGATTTTTAAGACTAAACGAACTGCTAAAGGTGAAATTGAAAGATACAAGACTAGATTAGTAGCTAAAAGTTACACGTAGAATGAAGGAATTGATTATAAGGATACCTTCTCACTAGTCTCGATCAAAGGCTCATTTCGAGTTATAATCGCTTTGGTAGCTTATTTTGATCTCAAGCTACATCAAATGAATGTAAAGATTGTCTTCCTTAATGATGACTTGTTAGAGATAGTTTATATGAAATAACTAGATGGTTTCCAAGAGAATGGAAAAGAGCACTTAGTGTGTAAGTTGAATAATTGAATATATGGCCTGAAACAAGCATTTAAACAATGGTATCTCAAATTTTATGAGATTGTTTCTTCTCTTACTTTTAAGGAGAATGCAGTGGATCAATGCATTTATTATATGATGAGTGCAGGTAATTTTATAATTCTTATATTATATGTTGACAACATTCTCCTTATGAGTAATGATGTGAATCTTTTAAACGAGACAAAAAAAGTATTGTCATAAAATTTTGATATAAAGGATCTTGGAAATGCATCTTTTGTTTTTGGCATAGAGATCTATCGTGACAGATCTCGGAGTTTGCTTGGTTTGTCTCAAAAGTCATATATAGATAAAATGCTTAAAAGATTTAACATGGCTTTATACTCGTATAGTGCTACACCCATTCAAAAGGGTGAAGCGTTTTCCAAAGCCTAATATCCTCAAAATGATGATGAGAAATCTAAAATAAGTATGGTTCCATATGCTTCCGTTGTTGGTAGCTTGATATATGCCCAGGTTTGTACATGCTCAGATATTACTTTTACAATTAGTGTGCTTAGAAGGTACCTAAGTAATCCTGATCAAAGACACTGGATAGCAGCCAAAAAAGTTAGTAGATACCTACAGGGTACAAAGAATTATATATTGACTTATAGAAGATCCAATGATCTGATTTGTACAGGCTATTCAAACTTAGATTTTGCAGGTTGTCTAGATGATAAGAAATCAATATCTGGATATATCTTTATACTTGTAGGAGGAGCTGTATCGTAGAAGAGCATCAAATAATCTTTAATAGCAACCTTCATTATAGAAGCAGAATATGTCGCTTGCTATGAAGCTACTCGAGAGGCTATATGGTTAATGAATTTTATCTCTAAATTTTGCTTAGTTGAAAGCATTTCAAAATCTTTAACCATTTATTGCGATAATATTGCTGCTGTTAGCTTCTCTCAAAATAATAAAAGTTTTGCCCGCACAAAATATTTTGATGTGAAATATCAATTTGTCAAAGAGAAAACACATGAGTATCTTACTTGTGTTAACATATTTTGATAGACTATATGCTTGCAAACCCATTAATCAAAGGCCTAGCTGTAGGAATATTTACAAAACATGTATTGAGTATAAGCCTTATTGAATCTTTTGATGTTTTGGATTAGTAGGAGTACTTGTGTATTTTGAAATCGAAATGTGTTGATCTTGAGATTTTATAATATTGCCATTTTATCATATTGTAAAGTGCACTTATTGTATTATAGTAGTATAAGGAGACATTAAGACACTGTCTCAAATTATTGTAAAATATCTTGGGTGGATGCACGGATCATTTTGTATATTTTGATTATACACACACTTTATTTTGTTTGGTCCTTTGGAATAGGTATTTTATATATGTATATCTTTTCAACCCTATTAGATGATCAGGCATGCATTTAATGAAATCTCATATTTGACCTATGGTTGTAATTATATGAATTGTATTAATGACATTGTTTAAATGTAGTTATATATTATAATTCAAAATTATGTATTAAAATGTGATTGTCCAAGTGGGAGATTGTAAAATAATTTTATGGACTAACATATTTTAATATATAGTTAAATTAAATAATAATTCAATATCATTAATATAATAATAATACTTAGACCATATATATATTATAATATAATTATTTAGTATGTGTATACATCCTAATTCTAGATTAATTGTGATGGGTCAATTAATCCTAATTAATTTATAATTAGGGTTTGGATCCCTACTTACCTCCTTATAAGGTGAGCTGCAATCTCTCATCAAATTGTACTTGTGTTATTTTCATAATTCCCTCTGAAACTCACTTGAGGACGTATGGATAATGATTTAGCCAATTGATATCATCCTTCGTCTTCCACAAATTTCTTGATCTGATCTTATGGATACAGTAGGAGCACCAAGTAATCTTTAAACTCTTTGTTTTATTTATGCAATTCTTGTACTCTTCTTTATGGATTTATAATTGTATGAATATTGAAATATTTTTATAAATCATAAAATTCTAACAATTCGCACACAGATGAGTGCAATAGAAAGATGACTCAAATAAGGAGTGTGAAGACTTTAATCTATGGACCTTAAAAGGACATTTAGCAAAGATGGGCTCAAACACATCCCCTACGCTTCTTTGCATCGGCTTGAATATTTATGATTTATTTATTTTTTATTTTTTTAAAATAGAAGAACCGATCTATTAAATTATTTTTATAATTTATTTTTAAAAATTATTCTTTAAATATATATATTGAAAAATATAAAATAAAAATAATTTTTAATTATTTTTTAAACTTATTTTTTTATTTTGAATGTCAATTTTATAATTAAATATAATATTTTCTTATTTACAATATCAACCATTCTTTAATCTTAATTTTTTTCTAATCCAAAAATAATTTTTGAGAATAAAAAAATATTTTTAAAAATAAAAATATATTCAAACACACTTGTACTCTTTTCAATTTTTTTAATTAAGTACAATTGTGAAGAAATTTATTTATTTATTTATCATTTTAAAAATTAAAATTATATTTATTTTTAAATATTATTCATATTATTTTAATAAATATTCAATAATCTTACATATAAATTTATTTTTTAGTACAACAAATATTTAATTATACATTACAATTTTTTTTTATCTAAAATCAAAATTAGTTATTATTTTTCTTAATCTTTATACAATCATCTTGAATATTATAAAAAATAAAATAAAATGGAGGGAGTAACAAATATATTTCTTTCTCGGTGGCAATTAGAATCATTTAATCAATTGTCGTTGTGCCTCAATTCTCCTATTCCTCCCTTTGCCATTGTTCTCCCTGAGCTTTCACCGACCACCCACAACTCTTTCACAGCAAACAAATATCTTCTCTGGAACATGAGGCCCGTCTTCATGATCCATAACTTTTTAGGTAAGTTTTTTCATATTTGAATATTTAATAATTCATATTAAATTTTAAATTTTTTTAAAACATTTAATTTCATTATTCATAATTCATTAATAAAATTATTTTATATATACATTAAATTTTATTTAATGTATGATAGAATTGAACTACCTTTTAACTGCTAATTAGTATTTAGCTCAATGATAAAGTTTTACCTAAAATTTTAGCATCTCTCTGTCCCTTCATTGGTTTCCCCTCCACGACTATCGATTTCATCTTTATCTCTATTTTTTATATTCTTCGATGATTTGCTCTCCGGGCAATTTTTCACTGCTTGGAGAGTACGATCCATCTCGAAGTAGTTTTTGTTTTTGTTTGTTTTTTCTCTCTCAAAAGTGGAGTTCTTGTCTAGATGGAATTTATGGGAATATTTTGCGTCATCTCTCTAAGATTTCCCCATATGAACTTTTAATAAAAATCTATTCTTCTAAGTTGATCTTCTAAATTTTAGTTACAAGATCTTAAGCTGATCAAATTTTATATAAATAACTTTTGTTGTTTGTATTTTATCATTTGTATATAATTTTTTAAATAAATTGAGTAAAACTAATAAAATTATCAAATTGAAAAAATATCATAATTATTATAAAAAATTATTTTAAATATAAAAAATTCAAAATATTCTATTATGGATGAAGATCAAATATTTATTTTGCAAATATTAACTAACCACCATTATCATAGGATAAAATGACAAAAAGGATAATATATTTTTGTTATCCTTTCTCCTCCAATTTCTCTCAACAAGTAAAGAGAATAAAAAATTGATAAAAAAAAAACAAAAGAAAAAAGTTGATAGGTCCCAAATATTCCTACCCTACATTCTCTTGTCTCTATTTTTCTCCTGCATCCAAAGAAATTATTATTTCTTCTCTATTTTCACTTCTTACATTTCGTTCACCCCTAATTTTATCCCTACCAGACAAATGGTTAAAGAAATTGTAAAAAGATAATTGTATATATCAAAAGTAAAATATACAATTATATTTCAAATATAACTTAATAATGATATAAAATTAGATTTTGAATAGGTTATCAAATGAATATATGATGATATGTTAAATTTATAAAATTTGATTTAATAAATATAAAGATTTAAAATTTAATTTTAAATCTTAATTTATATATATAACATTTTTTATTGCAAAATTACACGAAAAACTTTAAAAAAAAAAAAACTTAGTATCAATGCCTTTGATGGAGGCAGCAACCGAGCAAATTTTGTAATGCATATGTCCATTTGGGACAAAAAAGTGACCCTCTGAAATGCCACGCGTACGGATGACATGTATTCCCCCCTGCCAGTTCGTGTGGATTATGTTTGTACGAAAATTGACTTGAATAGATGATCCCGAATGTTTAGTAGTTATTATACTCAAACGGATTCAGTGTTAGTTTGAACTTTGAAGACTAACTTTACTGTTATTTTCTTAAACATAGAATCCACAATTACGTAAATCTCACTACTTATTAAATAAAAGTGTAAAATATCCTTTCTAAAGAAGAAAGTATTAAACATTTTTCTAATTCGAATTTGAGGTCTAAGATGCATAAATTTAAGGAAATATATATGACTAATTATAAAATTTTCTTAAAAATTTATCGCAATGTTATTCATTTAGAATATGATATACATATTAATTGATTTATTAGTTATTAATAATTTTAATTTAATAATTATAATAATTATAAATTTTATAATTGTAATAAAGCAGTTAATATAATTATTGTAATCTAAATGGAGAATCTTATCGTAAATATCTAAAAAAAATTATTTAAGTTTATCCTAATCTTTTCCTATTAATTTAATTAAACTGAAAGTAATAGAGTAATATGGAATATAGATTATCTTGTAAAGGAAAAGAAAAGGAAGAATTTGGAACCAATTATATAGCCATTATTCTCCATATAAATCTAGAAGAAGTTATACTAGAGAAGGAGATTATCAAGTTTTCTTCTGTAGCCATGTGCTAATAATTTCCCTTTTATATTTTGGCTAATCTTTTTCTGTTATTTGAAAAAAAAATTGAACCTTCATAGTACTACTCAAATTATTTACTATTAAATACCACTTAGTGATTTAAATTAATTTATATTTAATCTTTAATAGAAGAAAAAAGAAGCCAAAAAAGAAAATTATCCGAATACTTTTATATAATTATTATAACGCAACTATGTATACAAATGGATGAGACATCAAATTATATTTGAATAATACAAAACTCACTCAAAATTTATGTATATTTTCATTTTCAACTGATTTTATTGCATTCAAATTTTCATTTCTAATTTTTCCATATTTGAATTCACTGATTTAATCATTTTATCATTAAATAAAAATTAATATTTGATTTGAAATGTAATAATACTCTGAATTTAGAATTAGCTTAAAGTAGAAGGTAGAAGAAAGAGAAAAGAGAACAACCTAACTCAAATCTCACTTTTTTTTTTAATTTTTTCCCTTAAATCCTAATTATATTACAATATAAATACTGGAATATTATACAATACATCATTAATACGGTAAAAAAAAACTAAAAAATGTAAATTCAGAGCTTTCTAGTGCCATATTATGAGCAAACACATTGAAGGGATGCGGAAACCCACTACAAATTGAGTAGAACTCTGTGGGATTTGACTTGACCTTACACACAAAAGAACAAATATTAAGAAATGACAGCCGAATCTGCTTTCACAAATTGAAGGACAGCAAGGGAGGAGCTGCATTTTTCATGTATCCCGTGTCCACACACTTACAGTACCTTTTGCTTTTCTGAGGTTCAGTAAATCCAATTAGCTGATGCATCTATGCTTCTGCACCAAACATCATGATTGACACAGAAATGATATTTCAACCATTCCTAGCATTCATAATTAAGTTAGATACTAATAATTAATTGCAGTACACCCGCTAAATTTTTCACAATTTTCTAGCCGGTACGTTTACTCCTATCAGTATTTATTTTAATTATTGATATATTATTATATAATATATTAAAAAATAAATTTAATATAAAATTAAATATAATAATACACTGATATATTATTATATTAATGATATATTGGCCATGTTTGGTAAACAGCTAATAATTGTAGCGATTAGCTGGTTTGATTAGCTGTTAGTTGATAACTGATTGTATTAGCTGATTTGACTAGCTGATTATATTAGCTGTTTGAATAAGAGTGTTTGGTAAAATTAGTTGTTTATATTAGCTGTTTGTATGTAAAATGACATATAAGGGTATGAGTATATTTTATGAATTATTTGAGTATTTTTTATTTTAATATTTTTAAATTTTATATATTAGTCAATATATTAAATTTTTTTATAAATAATGTATTATTATAATTTATTATTAAATATTTTTTAAATTAAATAATTTTTATAAATAATATTATATATTTATTCTATTAAATAATTTTCAAAACTATTACAATTTATTATTAAATTATTGGATATTTTTAAAATTAAATAGTTTTTATAAGTAATATTATATATTTATTCTATTAAATAAATTTTAAGATTATTATAATTTATTATTAATTTATTAGATATATTATAAATAATATATTATTATATATTAAATATTTTTTAAAATTAAATTAATCTACTTTTTATAATTATTAAATTTTTTAAGAATTTTTAGAAAGTACAAAATGAAAAATATGAAAATTTATTTAGGGTAATTTGGTCATTTTTTAGATAAGCTAATTGAAAAAGCTACTCTCTTTAACTTTTTCGTTTTTAGCTTTTTAGGGTCAATCAGCTGATTCAATAAACTGATTACCAAGCATCAAAATCAGCTTATTGCCAAGTCAACCAGCTGATTTTGGTCAAACCAGCTAACAGCCAATGAAAAAGCTATTTGCCAAACACCCCCATTATAATTTCTTTCAATCAAGCAATACTTGCATTTTTTTTACTGACCCTTCCGATGATAATTAACAGATTAATAAAAAGGAAATTTGAACATACCATTTATGTTGGAATTGATTGATCCAATGATATTGGATTTGTCTAATAATATTCGATTGTGATTTTACATTTAAACACATACACACACGCATATATATATATATATATATTGGAATGACATAAAATGATATTAATTTATGTTGGATAAAGAAGTGACAAATTTATAAAATAGTTAGTACTTTGATTTTAATAATAGTTATGATTAAAGTCAAATATTTTATAATAAAATAATATCTTTATAATAATATTTAATGTGAATAGTAATTGGCATTAATTATACTAGTCTCTCTTTCATTTAAAAAAAAAAGAGTAAATCTATTTACATTGTGAATTTGTCTTTGCTGTGTGTGTGTGTGTGTGTGTTTGAGAGAGAGAGAGTCATGTTATATAAGTACTAATTCTTATGTCAAGCTCAATCAACTTAATTGCAGATTTTAATAGAGTAAAAGAAGCAGAAGGATCTACTTTATATAAATTACACACTATGGTTCATACTTCGTTGGTATACACATCTTCAAACTTTAAGGTTTGGTTTTGGACAAATCTCACACCTCCAACTCAGAAATGAAAACATCTTATATAAATTCGGTGTAGTTTTTAAAATATCTTCTTATTAAAACTCACATAAAATCGCCAAATTAATTATATACAAAATAAAAAAAATACAAAAAAATTATATAAGCATACAAGATTTGATTTGATGTCTCGCACATGGCACGTGCAGAGTACTACAATTTCTGGTGTAGAGTAGAGACAGGAGACACGAAACAGGCAACAAAAATTAGTTGAAGTATCATATGGCAATGTGAAATAAAAGGCTAATTTACCCGACATCTTTGATTGACGGGTTAGTCAGATGGGCCAGTCCTGTTGGGCCTTGATGTGATCACGATCTCATGCAAGTCTTTCCGCCCACAGTAACTGGAATCTGCCGTCAACTCAAACCCCCTTAATCATGACCATTTTTACAATCACGAACTACCCTAATTATAATTTATGAAAATTAATCATCAAATTTTCTTATTTTATAAATAAATAATAGAGAGAATAATGTTACTTATACTTAAGGTGTCCATGGATTGCATGCAATGCTAAAATTTTCAACTGAACCGATGTCATCGAATTGTGAATCATAGCACTCAATTTCATCTGTTCAAAGATCACATACCACTTGAAATCATTAAATTTGGTAATGAGGGAGTTCGGATAAGTTTAATGGGATTTCTTCTACTATAAATTCATAAGAAATATAAGACTAGCGAAACAAAATAGCAAAAGAACGACTTAAAAGCTTGTTTTGAGAGGGAAAAAAAAAAAACTGAAACTTTCACATAGAAAGGAGGAAACAAAAGTTTTGAGACGGAAGAAAGGAAGAGGAAATGATAACTAAGATATCAAAGAGATTATAATATATATAATTAATGTAATAGTATATTAATACATTTAATTTTATATTATTTATTTTTTAAAGTTAAATTTGATATGTTATAAAATAATATATCAATGATTAAATTTAATATTGTATCAATATATTATTATATTAATAGTACATTATAATTATTTTAAAAAAATTAAATGGGACTCAAATTTAATTGAGAAATAAATAAATAAACAATGAATGATAGCAAGTAAAAAAAAAAAGCATTTGATAGTACCAGCAGAAATGGTACATGTGAGATTGAGTGATATTTGGGTCGATTTTGACTTTATTTGATTAATATATTTAAAATCTAATTAAATCAAAATAAATCAACTTTTAAAAGATGTCTTGCCCGTCCTAAATTGCTTTAATATATTAAATTGGATCATTTTGTATATTTGGTTACGCTTAGGTCGGGTAACCGTGAATTATGTGATTTTGAATAATTCTACTTATCCCGTCATATATCCACTTTGCTTTTAAAGTCAGGAAAATTTTGTTAATTTAACTATTTTTTAAGTTAAAAACACCTTTTTTTGTAATTTAAAAATAAAAATGAAAGGGAAGTGAATATATAAAAGTATTATTCTAATTATAATTTATGATTTTAAAGAACAGACGAGACAATAAACTAAGGACTCTTTTTTAGACAAAAAAAAAAAAAAGAGCATAATGGAGAAAAATTAAAATATATACACACACACAGAGAGAATTTAGAATCAACTTTGAAAGATGTTGGAATCAGTGCTGGACATAAGGAAGGGGTAAACAAGGGTCATAATCTTCTAAATTTTTAAAATCATCTATTGATATATGAAAAACTTTTGAAAAAAATACATAAATTATTTAGTCCCAATTTTTTTATATTATTTGGGCTGTAAAGTTTTATATCAATAACCGTAATTATATAAAATTAAAATAGTTGAATTATTGCTTAATACCAAAATTATTGTCTGCAATTCTGTGGTAACAAAGAAGAAGTAAGCAATGGCAGTGATAGATTCAGGATATGCAACAACTAAAAGCTTGGGTAGAAACAGAAAAATGGAATATATATACATATATAATCAGCTGTCTGTTATCTATTTATATGATTTTTTTTTTTTAAAAGATGAAGACAGAGATCCTGCAAAACTTAGGAATATCAAGAACTTTCAAAGAAAAAGCAGTGCATGGGAAATCCTCCATAACCACAATTCATCTCCTTCTCTGAAAAGCATATTCCTCGAATAACAAGTAATAAAACTGAAACAGCTATATAACCAAATGAATCCACTGTATATCAAAAACTTCAAAGTTAAGCAGCTGAAGATGAGAAAACAATATACAAAGTCTCACCCACTTGAAAGAGAAAGATGAAGAAATTTTGATCACTTTCCTGCAGATTGCACAGAAAATTTTAGAGCTGATGGAAAATTCCGAAGGGATCGCATGATCCAAAAACAATTGTAGAATGCTACATGAATTAGATCAATGCGATCCCTTTGGAACTCTCCATCTACACTAAGCCAAGGAGCTCAGCTTCAACCACCAATTCAGGACAAAAAAAAGCAGCTTTCTGTGAGAGAGCAGAGTAGAGTGGTCCTAAAACTAATTGTGGTTTGGTTTTTGATTTATAGAAAAAGAGAAAAGGTGTGGGCTATCTGTTCATACCTTTACTTATGCCTTGAACAGTTTGTGTCATAACTCACATGCATTTGGTGTGACTGCTCTCATATTGTTATATTGTAATTGTAATTATAATAAATTATATTATAATATTTTATTTGTTGGATTTTCTATGAAGTTACTAAATTGATTATTATTTATAGGTACCTTTCATCAGTATCTATTATGTGGTTTGAAACATTCTCCACTGGTGTTTCTTGTCTCATCAAAACAAGAAAACGAATATTACTTCTACAGGTGTGATTTCATTAAAGAAAAAAAAAACACCTTAAGGAAAGACTTTATTTTATTTTTAAATGAATTTCTATTTTAAATAATTCTTAATTTCAAGAAGAATTTCATTTTATTTTATCTCACTTATCATTTTTATTTTAATTATATTTATGTTATTATGAAATTCATTAAATTTAGTAAGAATTTTACTAAAATTTATTTCATTTAATCTAAAACATATATTATATAAAAAAATTTATATTTAATATGATACTATTAAAATTCACTTTTTAATTAAATTCTCATACATTTTTAATATATTCCAAATAAAAGAATTTACTTACAAATGAATTTAAATAATTACTTTTAATAAATATATTGAAATCAATTATATTAAAATGAAATGAAATAAAATTAATTTTAAAATATTTCGATGCAAAATGAATCTTTATTTTTTTAATGAATCACCAAGTGAGATAAATAATTGTTCTGATGATTAGAATATTAAAAGATTTCTTTCGTCTTAATAAGAATTATCTCTGAGATATCCGTTAACAAGTAAAGTTTGTTCAAACGACGGCAACAAATTGGTTTTACTCATATTAGTTTTCTGTATGTATAATATGTATTCTGCAGAACTTATTTTATACGTACAGACAGATAGAGAAATTAAATTCAGTTAGAATCATGTTAAAATTGCATTTCAGTTACAGAGATTACGAATGTATCAAACAAAACACAGAAGCAATGTGATTGTGACAAGTTACAAGACGCATCTGTCATGATCAAAGATGAAGGAAGAGCGTATATCTCTTTACCTTAGCATCAGGAACGAAAAGATTAGATTCCTTTCTTTCTCTTTCTGGTGAAAAATAAGAGGAAAACAAATAGTCGATTCCTTTGGTAGTAGATTGATTAGGTACTCAAAATTGCCATGACGTTGTTTCTGAACAAACAAGGCAAGAAGGACAATGCAGAAACCTCTAAATAAAATTATCATTTTTTAGATTTATAGTTTCATTTTCGACAGAACAATATTGGCTGTTTCACTTTTCAAAGACAAATATTCTACTGAGCAACTTACACATGTTAATGTCCTTGACGTTCTGCACGCAAATAACTCCAGATTTTTTCAGCCCAACCTGAGAATTGTTTTCTTCAAAGAATCACAATTTAAAAGCAGTGCTACTACGTATCACTTTATGAGGAATTTGATCTCACGTTTAACTCAGTTCATAAAATTCCTTGTCTTTTGCAACTCAAATTTTAAAATTGAATCTTTCTATCCACGATCTAAAAAGATTAATCGATCTATAAATACTATGATGAATTTTTAACAAAAAAAGTCGACAATATACCCTGCATGCCCTTATTTCGAAACAACTTACCAAATTTCTAAACTTTTTATTTAAAAAAATAATTTGATCCTATTGACTTTTCAAAATGGAAAATAATGTAGGTTGGGAAGGAAAAGCATGGGTGTATTTATTGTTCAGCGAAGTATGTTATTAATTATGGGGTTATGGAGACCGACAAGATAAGCTGAGATTATTAGGTGATTGGTGAAAGTTTGCATCAAACAGCTAATGCTGCTCTCCAGAAACCGGGCATTTGGTCTATTTCTGGATTATGACATATTCCTCCTATGATTAAGTCCCCTTTATTGCAATGCTTTTCCTTTACCTGTTTTATTTTCTCGACATTAATTGCACTTATTCTCCCCATACACGTGTCGGAACCTCACTCATTCTGATTTTATCTCCACACTTTTTAATTGCCAACCTTTGTTCGCTTCATTTGTTTCATAAAGTATTGTCATCTGCGCAACTCACGTTCATTTGCTTGCACTTACACGGATCAATTACTAGCGTTAGACAAACTCTTTTTTGGCCATATATATATATTATATTAATTTTTGCATCCTGCATGTTGATTTTTTTAAGTATATATAGAAACAAGTTTAGATGCCTTACTTATATCACGGGGAAAAGGAAAAAAACCCACAAATAGGCAATGAAAGCAATAGCTGAGAATGATATATATATATATATATATATATATATATATATATATATCGGAGGCTTCAAAAATAAAATATCCACTGAAATGCAGGACCGTCCCCTGCTTCCTGGAAACGGGCCTAGCAGACCACTGTTGGCCTCACGTTCCCTGGGAAACCTGAGGTAGATTCAACAGCCGAATTGTAAGGGCAGGAAAACTTAAAGCTAATTCTAATTCGACAGTCGTTTGTCAGGGCTCCAACATTCAAATTTTTTCTAGAATAAAGACTAATTTTTGATAAAATTATTCCTAAACTCTTGCAAACGGCTATTAATCGTTTTGCACTCATTTTAAGTTGAGTACTGTTTCAACAACACAAGATTCACCAGTAATATTGTCGAAATTGATTATTGAGCTCTCTTGATCTTCTTATAGATCTTTATTATGTAATCCGAGTTAGTAAGCAAAAATTTCATTATATTCAAATCATCGTCTTTATATCGATCACGTGAAGAAATCCAAGGAGATTTAAGAATGAGACATCTTTTAAGTTAATGAATCATTTGAGCGAGAAATCTTTAAGAAATTATCTTGTAATAATAAAAGAAAAAAAAATCGTAGCGACTTCTTTTAAGTGCTTAATTCAATTGGCAGGGGTAGTACAATAGCAAATCCAAGCTAGATTAATTTGAAAGTGAATGTAATATTTGGAGTGGTAAATCTCCAAGTCCGAACACTATAAATATTACATTTGTCTTTGCTCTAACCCTTATTTATTTAATTTGTGTACTTTATTTTGAGCTCTTACTTATTTTTTTTATTGTTTTTATAGTTATATAATTAATAGAAATTAAATTATATATTTTGAATTTTAATTAAATACATGTAAATGAATTATAAAATTATATGTGAAAAAGTAACAAAATAAATTAACATATTATAATCTTATTATTCTTGTTTAAAAAATTCATAAGAAATATATAATTTAATAAAATAATTAAGTGAATGATGAATGTTAATTCTAAATTTTATAAAATTGAAAGCAATAATTTTAAAATTTTTAAAATTAAAAGGGGTGAAATTCAATTACACCAAAGTTGAGAGCATTGCATTTTTCTCATATATTATCAACATTCTACTTAATTTTTTTAAGTAACACTGTTATTCTTTAATGGGGACATATTAAGTGATAATAGTATTTTTACATGAAAGTGAAAATAATAAGTTATGACCTATAGACCTAGCATAAAAAAGTTATGATTAAAATATAATCGAAGATTATCTAAAAATATTTCTCTCACTTTATATCTCCCATTTTTTAACCTCCAAAAAAGTAGTTATCTTTTTTAGGTTCCAACAAGTAACCAGAATTTGAAGGAGAAACAAAATTTGAAGTTGAACAACAACACAACAAAAAGTAGAACGATATTAGGCATAGTAAACAAATAAATTTTTACAACCAATAATGTTTATATGAAATCAAATTCACGGTGCAGTGATCAACCATCTCCAAATAGTTATCATGATTTCAGCGGAGAAAATCTACAATGATGAATATAATTCTGGCACTAACAGAGTCCTTTCATATATCAAGAACCAGTGATACGCCCTGCAATGAAAACAGGAAATGCCTAAGCGAGTGAAATCACATTATCCCAAATGAGAAACAAGTTCTAAGAGGCAATGCATTAGCACATCACCTCAATAAGCAAAATATAAAGCAAATGACACTGGATTAAAGAACAAAGCCCAATCAAAATTCTTGCCTCAAAATCCAAGTAAGCGAAACTGAACAAGATAAGGACAACAAATGCGGCAAAATAGCACTTTAATATATGTTCCTGTAAAAGATCCAAAGGCAGGAAGATATGTTCTCAATCACTAATTTTGCCCCTTCCTCTTCTTATCTTATCCTTTTTTTTTGGTCCCTTCTTTAATGCACTTCATACTTCCAGCTTCATCCGAAGCCAAAGTTTTGGTTTCCTTTCCTTAATGTGCATGTGACCAGGAGAAAGAGATCATATACAGATAGAAGGCTCGGCTAAAAGAGAAGCTGACTGCTAAGGTTAACAGTTTCTTCGTGCTGCGAAGAAAGCATAGTGATATGGAGGCTGATATGTCTTCTAAGCTTGTAGATGCAGGTGGGTTTAAAAATTGCAAACCCAAAAGTACTGCCTTGCATTTAAATCTCGTTATTTATTTTTTCTTTTTTAAATTCTCTTCACTATTGAATTATTTTTAATACTTTCAGGTTGAGAGACAATTCAGTGAATACTCTAACTCTCTTCAGTAGAACAAGCATAGAGCGAGAGAGATAGAACTGAAACCTAAACCTGTGCAAGAGGTTAAAATATTGATACAATTTTAATCAATTTTGGTCTGGGACTAATGATGTTGATGGCCACTTTATGCCAGAGAAGCTTCATCATATTTAGTTCTTCTTTGGGGTCTGGGAAGTTTAGTATATAGACATTTCATCTTGGGTGAATCTGTCACATTAGGAATAAAAATTGTTTAGATAGGGGCATTTTGTTTGGAGTAGAAACTTTTTCCAATATTTCTTATTTTTATGTTTATTGCTCAAAATATTGAGCATTAATTTTTGAATTACAGTGTTTGGTTGTCATTATCCACGTCTTGCGCTTAACCTGACGACAGGTTAATCAGCTTAACGCTCTTTTTAAGGAAAGTTCTGAAGAATGGTCCAGAGAGGCTGGTGAGCTTGAAGGTGTGATCAAAGCAGCGGAGGTGTAGTTTGTTTGCTATTATGGTTTTTTCTATCGTTTGGAATCTATCACGTGTGGAAATGTTGAGAATTTTAAAAATTTCTGGTGTTTGAGTGGTCACATCTCAAGAATATTATGATTACTGGGGGCTTGAGAAGGAAGTTGGCCCTTCCCCAAGCCACATGTTGATGTTTAACATCTAGAATTGTATTTTTTCCCCACTCCTTTACTTGATAAAAGAAGAATATTATTATTGATAGAAAGAAAGTACAAAGAAGTGGAGGACAAGGAATTCTGCTGCTGAAAAAAGAAACAAACAAAGCAAATAGAAAATAATGCAAGACTTTGGGACTCCTTAAAGCAACAATATGGCTTGGCCGGTTATTTCCTAATTCACTGTGCACTAAAATGCATTACAGGGGTAAGGATTCAGGGTGGGGATACTCTATGTCACGGATTGAAGAGATTACATGACAAGAGGACAAGGAATTCTCAAAGAAAGGGGAAAAGCAAAACTAGGTTAGCACTGCATCTAATTTCTATAAATTTGACAGACTCAACCCTCTAAAGTAGCTATTAGATTTTAACCAAACTGAAGCTGCAAGTCCACCTTCAGCAGAAGGTTTAGCACCAATATTTACATAATGGTCCCTTGAATAACACATTGTCCACAACCCACATTTGGTGATCAGTATAGACTTTTAGAGAACCTGTTCATCAGCCCGTTGATGATTTGGGAAAAGATTCACATTTGCATACCTACTGAACCATTAAGGATAGTGCAAATGCCCTTCCTGCACTGATCATACTGTTCACAACTGACTACCACTATTTTATAAATCTCTCACATCTATATTAATTGAGGTGAATTCTAAGGTATCTCCAAAATTTGGTACTCGAGTAAGTGTGGCAAAATATAAGCCACTAGATAATATTACTAAATCATTATCAAGATTTTTGTAACCTCATCTAATAATTTATATTTTACCACACCATTTCAAATATCAAATTCCTATGGGCACTTTAACAAACACTATTAATTGATGAAAACTTAATATATTATAAATAATAAAAATAAATAAAAAAATAGAATGTTTATGTGCGTGCGTGTATTTTTTTCTTTTTTTTGAGGGGGATAGAAATAGTAAAAGGCAAATAAATACGACTAAAGTTGGTACATCAACTCTATCTTTGTACATTTGCATACCTACCAAACCATCAAAGGATAGTGCAAATGTTCTTCATGCACTGATTATATTGTTCACAATTGACTGCTATTACTTTATAAATCTCTCACATCCATATTAATTCATGAAAACTTTACATATTATAAATAATAAAAATAGATCAGAAAACAGAATGCGTGCGTGTGTGCGTTTTTTCCTTTTTTTTTTTTGTGGGGGGTGGTGGGAATAGTAGAAGGCAAATAAATACGATTATGGTATATCATCTCTATCTTTGTACATAGACCGACGCTGAGGGATCTGATCTTCACATCTTTCTAATAGAACCAAGCTAACTTTTAACCCCGGAGATAGGAAACAGGGAAAAATAAATAAAAGAAAGAAAAGGGCCCAACCGGGTTCGAACCGGTGACCTATTGATCTGCAGTCAATTGCTCTACCACTGAGCTATAGACCCCTTCGGTGCTAAGGATCTTTCTAACTTCAAATTAATACATGACACTAGAGCCGCTTCTCTCTTCCCGCTTCTTTACCCTTGTCGCCCTTTCTCGCCTGCTCTCTCAGTCTCCGATCACTGTCCCAAGCAGTTAACGCTTGAAAAAAAAAAAAATGGTGACCGAATACGGCATCAAATTGGCCGTTCACCTCATCACAAATCACTTCGGCAGCATCGTCTCTGTATCTCTCTTTTGCTTGTTGCTCTATGAATCACTGACATTTTTTTATGTCTTCTTAATTGGGTTTCTATTGATTTTTTGCTTTTGTGCAGAAAGTATGTGAAAATCTCATCAGAAGGGGGCCGCTTACTTTGGAACAGTTGATTAGGTTCACAGAACTTACAAAGGAGCAAGTTAAGAACTCTCTACTTGTCTTAGTTCAGCATAACTGCGTTCAACCCTATATCCTTGAACAAGAAGGTATCATCTTCCATCTGAGTTTTGTCTACTTGCAATCAATTTGAGGAAGAAAACAATTTCAGCCGGAGGATTTTATTTTTTATTTCCCATCTTTTGTCTTACAGAATTGAAATTCCAAATTTTTTATCACATCAATGTAGGTGGTGACAAAGAAGCGGCCAAGGTTAATACACAGTACCTGGCCCTATTTGATAACATACTCCATCGGTTAAGATTGCCCAAATTTTTGGAGATTGTCTCTCGTGAACTTGATGATGAAGTCAGTTTAAGTTGGATCCTTTAGTTTCTATGAAGTTTGTCAATCATAGTCTTTAGTTCAAGTTTGAAATGCTTAGTATGTTGTCCACTGGCATGTGCAGTGTGTGGAGCTTCTTGAGGGGTTGCTTCGTGATGGTAGGCTTACACTGAAACAGATGGTTGACAGAGCAAGCCAAGGAAAAGGCAATTCTTTTGGCCTTCATGTTCTACACTGAGTAGTATATAATTGTTGCTCAGAAAATCAAGTGTCAAGGATGCTGTATTAATTTGGTTGAGTTCATCCATTTATTGTTGTAGTTTGATTGACCATTGAGTATCAGCCCTATGCTATATAATGTTTTGCTAGATGAATTTAGAAAATATAGTCAGTTCACCTATATGCAATGAATGAGTAAACCTCTCAAATTTCTTTATCACAAATTAATGCTCGTTCAATTTCAGAAAATCCTGTGGCTATAGATGTTGTGCGAGAGAGCCTTTGTAAACTTTTGCTCGTTCGGTATGTTGAACGCTGCCCTGCTGCTGAGCCAGTTGTTTCTACACCGGTTAAAGATGAAGCTGCTACAAAGAAGCGAGGTCCTAAGTGTGCCAAGGTAATTTATGTATTGATTCATGTCAATTTCATTAGGTTTAAGATAGTATTGCACTCTAGTTTACTTGTTGTAATCTTAATTTCTTATGCATGAATGGTTGCTGCCTTCCTTGTAGACAAATGAAGTACCAGAGACCATTGAACAACGTGTTCTAGAAGCAGCAGTGCCTGCGGATGGAATCAGATTTTCACTCATGACAAATTCTGGATATAATGCTGATAGAGAAACATTTTCAGATGATACCCCCATGACAAGTGTTGAGGAAAATGTTGGTGAGGCCATTGTCATCTCAAGTGATCAGACTAACTAGTGTTGCTAAGTTCGAGTTTGCAAAGTTTGTAGCTAAGTATGATTCTTTGAACTTTTATATGGGCATTGGTGCAGTACAAGAACAATCAATTCTGTGGCGTGCAAATTTTGAGGAATTCATACGTCGCCTTAGGCACAAGGTGGTTTCACTGTACAATTACTCATTTGAACTCCCTGCTTACCCACTTTTAACTTTTCCCTGTAAATCCTGAATTATATGGCTTGCCTTTTTAAGAAAAAAATTAACATTTCTTTTTGTTAAATATCGCCATTAGTTATTTGATAGAACAATTTGAATCTTGCATTCTTTTTTATACCAGAAGATAATGACAAGAAGACTACAAACTGTTGATTGTTACGAATCAAAAATAGTTTACATGCATGTGCTATGTTCTAGCATAGGTTATAAGATTGATAAAATGAAATATTGAAATTTGAGGTTGTGGTGGTCTCTTTCTTTCTTGAAGTTGAAGCAATGCCTTTTTCAATTGTCAGATGCATAATATTATAGAACTGGGAGGCCATTCAAGTTATGATCCGACACAAAATCTTATAGATAACTCTCTGATTAGATTGGTCCATGTCAGTCGTTAAGTTGCTAATTTGTATTTGAAGCAATATTCCATAAGTAGCCCTGGGACAAGCTAGCATGAATCAGATTCATATGATTAACTTATTGTTGTTACAATTGGTTTACAAAATTAGCCCCCCCCCAAAAAAAGGAGCAAACATTAATTCATTGTTTTAGGGTCCTACCACTGTTACCTATGCATTGCTGAAATTCTCTACAGAGCTGCCTTTAAAGTAAAAAGGCATCAAACAGTTTTGATCTGTTCATTTGCTGTTTTCTCTCTTTTCTGTATGTTGAATGTGGCAATGTGGATTGTGATATGTTGTCAGTGTTCTGATATAGTTAATCATAAAAGTAAAAGATTTTGAAATTATTTTCATTAAAAATTGCTTTATTCTTAATGGATGTTATTATTGAAAAAATGCATTCGTAATATTCTATGAATATTTTAGACATTGGTTGAGAATGTAAGAGCTCGACTGGATGATGGAGCTGCTACTGTCTTAACTGCAATACTGGAGGCAACTAGAACTTCCGAGAAAAAAGTGAACATGGAGAAATCAGGTGAACTTGATATCTTGCTTTCTGAATTTGGGAATATACGATGCTATTTTTCAGGTGCCTTGGGACCTGCAAATATCTTTGACTGTGATGACTACTTCATTTGATACCTTTCTAGAAGATCTGATCACTGCTGGTGCCATGCTTTCAAGCGAAATTGATTGTGAACAAATTGCTGATTATGAGGGAATTTGGTGTTTGAAAATATAATGCAGTAGATATAATGGTTGTGAACTAGCCTTTTATTGTTTGTTGTTATCACACAAGTCAACATTTGTGTGAAGCTCTTCCTTTATTTGCGCAATGCTGAACAAAGTTTAATTTAATTCCTATCAAGCACCAGTGACTTATCTTTTGTTAATATCTATTCATTTTGGTGCTCTTAAATGTTGAGGCTTCTTAATATATATATATATTATGGAGTTTAATTTGGAAATGGGAAATGTAAGATTGGGCTTTTGTCTGAGTTCTACTGTTGTAATTCTATGCTAATCACTTTTCTTATATCATTCTGTCTTGTCTCAGTACCCTTGTCGCTGGATACTATTTTCACAGAGGTGGTGAAGACAGAAATTGGTCGTACCATGACGATAGATCGTGTCAAAGCTTACCTGATTGAGTTGGGCTGTCCACAGAGGGTGACAGACGATTCATATGGCATTGGTACCAATGCCTTTTTTTATCTCATATTTATTTGTTTTTGTTAATGAAGTTCATCTGAGTTTTGGTAATTACTTTGTAGATATTTATTGACAATCCTTTCTTTGCCTTTCAGATTTGAAGAAAATTATTGAATTGGCTCGATATGAAGAGGTTTTGCATCTCTCATTTCTTTATATTTGCAAAAACTCATAGGTTGAATTATATAATTGTTCCCCATAGTTTAACCCAGTTTGCAATTATGTCATTATACTCTTTCTTTACAAGTAGGTCCTTTAGTTTATAAATATTTGTGATTGTAATTGGGTCCTTTTTGTGACTTTCCCTAACAAATCCAAATTTGTGTGACATGGCATCGTGTGTCATCTAACTGAGTTGATATGACAAAAGTTTAGCCCAAATTAGTATCATACTTGCTGCACTTGGACATTTTGCTCTCCCAATGCCTGACCAGCATATTTTTGGTGGGAAATTCACGTTTATGGCACATATGATATTCTGTTTTGTGGTAATTTTTGGGCATATCAGCTTAGTTAAGTGAGACATGCATTCCTTTTGCCATATAATGGGCATTTGGATGGCACCATTATATAAGTCAAGGAGGGACCCCTTACAAACATTTATAAGCTATAAGAATTAATTGCAGAGGCAAAAAATAGAGGGACTAAATTAAAATCTGCGATGAAACTTTTCTTTTATAAACTATAGGAAAGCAAATTTATAGTTTGCTTAAATAGATGGCTTTGTGTTTTAGGTTGAGTCAATTGTATTAAAGAGATATGGAAGAGATGCCTACAGAATATTTAGGTTGCTGTCAAAGGAGGGTCGCTTTCTTGAGACGTACAAGGTGATTCTCTTCTGTTGATTTCCAGTCTAATGTATAGAAACATGTATTGATATTTCATATTATCATCACAGGAAATAGGGTTTTCCAAAATATGTTTTTATTTCTCATTTCAATGTGTAGCAATGAAAATGGCATCATTTGATCCTTGTAGCTGATCCCATCTAATGGGACAGGCTTCTTTGTTGTTGTTGTCATCGTCATCATTGTTGACATTCTATGTTTAGAAATAGTTCAATTTCATTAAATGATATTTGTTTGCAAGCTGTTTTTGCAACTCAAATTCTTAGGGGCCTTTCTTATTTTTTTGGGTCACTTTAGATCAATTGCCAAACTCAAGTTTGTAATTTATTAGTACGCTTCTGGGGCCTTATCTTAAAAGAGGTTGGGAAAAAATGTCTCTTCAAGTGACTCAAATTATTTGTTGTTAAGTTGTTATTGTTATGTTTTTTAATACTTACCCTGCCCACATTTCCAGATTGCAGATGATACTTTTGTCGAAAAGAAGGATGCTCCAAAGACTCTCTACCAGTTATGGAAGGATAATTATTTGACCATGGAGGTAAGCGATCTCTATAATTATTATAAGAAAACACGAGAACATGGGTGCACCAACACACCACTATGGTCAGAATTCAGTTATCCACGACTTCATGTGCTATTTTCCTCAACCTAATTCTTTTTGCAGAAATTGGTGGTGATGGGATCTAGGCAATCAAAGTTTTTGTTATGGAAGGTTAATAAGCCTATACTTTGGGAACATGTACTGGATGAGATGTATCATGCTGCCCTTAATTTAAGCCTACGAATGGCTTTTGAGCAGGAAAAAGATGAAGAGGTTAGTAGAATGTGGAAATTAACCTCGTAGATTGCTTTTCCTTTGAATTTAGATTTTTCATGCATGTTCATTTGCTTCTATGAAGTCTGCATTATGTTCTACAACAAACTGTGTCTTCTTGTTGCTTAAAATGGTGTCTGCTAATTTGAAACTTGTAGGCCAATGAACTTGAATGTCAGTGCTTTCCATAAATCGCATGGTTCTTGATTAATGATTCGCCATCTGAAAGTTAGTAGTAGGAAGTGAAGTTTGGAAGTTGTACTTATATGATTTGAGATGTTAGCTTTTGGATCAAGTTTATCTGCCAGAAATTGGAGAAGATATAACTCATTATAAAAAGCTCAAATTATACAGATCTTCACGTGAATTGTGAACTTCTGATACTATAGCCTTGGTCAAAAGGTTAAGAAAAGACAAGATTGTTATTATCTTTTGGACAATTTTTGGTACTATAGCCTTGGTCAAATTATAAAATTGAGGTATGAGTATTTTTGGACAATTTTGCATAGTCTTCACATATTGGTTTACACTTTATACTATTGACTTCCCCTTACATTGAGAGAAGTCTATGATATAATTTGTATCATGGTGGTAATGCAAGTCGAAAGGATAGTGGTGCTCTGCATTGATTTCAGTCTCTCCAGCATTTCCTTTATTTGATTTCATTTACCTCTCAGATTCATTTGCTTTAATCACATGTATACATTTCAGCTTTTAAATGTCCCTAAAGACAAGATTGTGGGGCCACTACAGAAGAGATACAAACGGCTACGAAACGTCTGGTTACTCCTTGGATCATCACTGGTGAAACTCGATGATGCTTTGATGCTTTTCCATGATTTCTGAATGTAAATATTGTGACCATAATTTATTTGTTATTTTTTTTTTCAAATTGAAGATCAGTTGCAATTGAAATTCCTGTCTTTCTTGGAATTTGTTCATTCCTAACACCACTATAGGGAAAAAATGAACTTCCATTTTTTTCTTTCTGTTTTCAATAGATTAGTTTACACAAATTCTATTATCTTGATATTGTATGGGGAATGTGGTTACCTCGGGGATGCTTGGTTGTTGTTTGACACTTGTACGAGGTTGGGTCCCGTATCTTGTAACATCATGATTGCTGGGTTTGTGAAAGCTGGTCTATTGGATAATGGTGGTCATCTTTCTGACCTAATGCCTGGTAAAAATTTGTCTTACATTACAATGATAATGGGTCTTGTTCAAAATCATAATTGGAAAGACGCCATTGAGGTTTTTAGAGAGATCGGGGACAATGCCAATGAGCGGACCTTGGTATATGTGATATCACCTTGCTCACATTTTAGTGAAATTTGGAACTGTCACGTGCCTCACGCCTTCAGTATTAAATTGCAACTTGAGGGATTGCTTTGTTTCAACAAACCTGTTGCATGCATATTATCTTTGTCCCGGTGTAACTGAAGCAAGAAGGTTGTTTGACATGATGCCTGAATGGAATATATTTCCATGGAATGTAATTTTAAACGGATATTCTAGGGCAGGCCTTAGTCAGGCCTTTTATTGAGGGAATTCCCGATAGTAATGTGATTTTGTGGGATACAAATACAATGATTGATGGTTATGTGAGATTTATGGTGGGATACTACGTGCTGGATTGAGACCAGATGAAGCTGTGATTATGAATTTGGTTGGGCGTTGTGTAGGTATGTCTTGTGATGGCCAGCAATTGCATTGGCCAGTAGTTAACAGTGGTTTATACTCTTAATAACCTTGTACGGAGTACAGTCATCCGTTTTTATGCAGCTTGTGGGAAGATGAGAACCTTGCGTGTTGACAATTTGTAGTTGGGGTAAAAGATCACCTTGAGTCCTGGAATGCCATGATTTGAGGTGATGTGAAAAATGGAATGATAGATCAAGCAAGGCAAATGTTTGATGAGATGCCTGAAAGAGATGTGTTTTCATGGAGTATCTTCTGGTTACAGCGTAGTATGGCTTTAGAGAATGGTAGGTAGCGGGATCAAACCGGATGAAATTACAATGGTGAGTGTCTTATCTGCTATTGCCACACTAGGAAAATGGGCCTATGAATGCATACGGAGCAACTCTAATCCTTTGAATGAATTATTTTAGTCCGGAGCATCAACTCGGCCATCTGAGATAAATGCAATTATGTGGTTTAGCTACACATGTACATGCAAATATTTGTCTCGATGTTTTCCTGAGTAGCAAAAGTATCATATCAAATCCAATTCGATTACATTTATAGGAATCACTGAGTGCTTTTTGTCATGCTGGGTTGGTGGATCATGGTTGGAGGATATTCAAGAACATGAAGAAGGTATATGATGTGGAGCCAGATATCAAACATTATAATTGAATGGATAATCTTCTCGGCACAGCTGGGCAATTAGAAGAAATCCTCTGGATTTGATAAGGAGAATGTCTGTGAAGGCGGATGAAGTGACATGGGCAACTTTATTAGTAGCATGTAGAACTCATGGAAATGTGGATATAGGAGAGAGTTCAGCGGAGAATTTAGCAGGATTGGAACCAACTCGTGGTGGGAATGAAGTTCTCTTATCAAACATAAATGCAGATGCAAGAAGGTGGGAGGACAAGTCCTTCGTTAGGATGCAAACAGAGAGGATGAAGATAATGCCTGGGTGCAGGGGCTTTGATAAAATCTCATTTTTCATGAAGCATATAGGTGCTAATCTGTTTCTAAGCACCAGAAAATTTGAGTATTCGTTGTGCACCCAAATTTTATGCATTGTCCCAAAGAGGAAAAAAAAAAAGATTAGTTTATGCAGCCACATGTGATGCCTTGAAATAGTCCGGGAATGGTGAGTGGGGAGAAGTTCTTGGCCATAAGTTATGTCTCCATTTGAAATAAACTTATCCTATGAACAAGTATTTACTCTTAATTAATATTGCCTTGAGCCTTGGGACAAAAAGGATACCAAAATGCTTAAAATATATAACAGATCTAATAACCTGTTAAGATAGTAGGTAATTTCTTGCAATCAACGAAATGTTAATTATTTGCTGTAATTTTGCAATAGGAACCTCATTTCAGTGGGCACCAAAAGCCTCGGTACAGTTGCCGATGGTTGAGTAGTGTTTGATGTCTATTGAAAACTTTATATTTTTATCTATGTTTAAGATTCAATCTATAATCATCATATCTATGCATAGTGGAATCAAACCAATTCAAATTGAGTTATGACTTAATCAAACATGATTTAATAAAAAATCGTAAAATGTTGAGTTTGAATTATAATAAAAAAACTTAATTTGTACTAGGTCTTATTTAGAATAATAAAACTTGATGATCAGTTTTATTAGCTCAATAATAATTAAAAAATATTGTCAAATTATAAATGAATTTCATTTTTTATTTGAACTTGATTGATAAGTAAATAAGTTATTTTAATATAAAATTTAATTTTTCAATAAATATTCAAACTTGAAATATAAATTGGTCAAAATTTAAATCAAAATTCTATCAATGTTTACAAATTAATTGAAAATAAAATCATAATCATATTAATATTAATATTTAATAAAAAAGACAACAAAATGTTAGCATTTTCTTAATAAATATTTAAAAAATTATATATATATATATATATATATATATATATATATATATATATATATATATATATATATATATATATATATATATATATATATATATATATATATATATATAAAAGCTATTTATGAACTAGACAAATTGAGCAAGATTAAATTATACTCGATTTGAATTGTAAAATGAATAAAATTTTCTATTCTAATTTAATAAAAACGAATCACAAATTGCGTTGACTTGAGCCATTGAATTTATTAAGTTCACCGAACAGCCGAACATTTCAATTCAATTCAAATATCATCCCATATGACTTTTAATGATTTAATTAATTCTATTGTTACTGGAAAAAAAAGGTCTTAGTACAATTGGAGCCCAAACTGTAACAGAAGGGAACAATGTAGTTAGTAGCTGGCAACGCTTGGTGACCTTTATCATGCATACTAATTACGCTTGATTATGGATGGAACACTGAATCCATGAATTAGTTATGAATATGATGTAATCAGAGGTTGGGCTCCTCTGAAATATAAGATACATCTTAGAAGGTAAAATGTCACATTCTAATCTTTGATTTAAAAAAAATCAAGAGAATAGATAGTTGTAAATTTAAAATTATTTTATTTATTTATTATTCTTTATTAAATTCTGAATCATTAATTTTCTCATCAAAAGCTAAAACATAATATTTTATTTTTTAAAGTATTTCTTATACTTCAAAAAAAATGCAACACATGCATTGAGTAAATTTAGTAACTAGAGTGTTGGCTCCGAAACAATAGAAAAGCCTATTTTTATTTTTTTGATCTGAAAATATTATAATAAAGAAAAAAACATTGGCAAACACAAGAAAATTTGCACAAAAGTAGTGCTACTTATAATTTTTTAACTTCTTATAATGCATTTTACTGGAATAAGTAATTTTTTTTAAAATTCTGGATAGATCATATAGACTGCCACACTCGACTTCATTGTATCTGTATCTTTTGTCTTGTTTCCCCATTTGAAAGCTTTAAAAAAAGAATTAATTTATTTAAAATTGAATCTATATATGTTGGTCGAATGGAAGTCCAATGATCATTCTTTAAAATACGTTGTCATGTTCACAGTCCAATTTGTGTATGTATCAAGTGTGTTTTGTGAAATCTATCATATCCATAACATTTATACATTGCTAATTTTAAAAAAATTAAATGTAAGATGACTAATAGTTATAACTTTTAACTTAATGTTAATCATTCGATCCCATCATATTAATGTCAAAAAAGTAAAATA